>CAJQZJ010004765.1:7004125-7027056 GCA_907164525.1 Lophiomys imhausi
TGTGTGTGTGTGTGTGTGTGTGTGTGTGTGTGTGTGTGTGTGTGTGTTTTTCCAGACAGGGTTTCTTTTTGTACCCTTGGTTGGCCTGGAACTCACTCTGTAGATCCAGGTAGCCTTGAATTCTCAGAGATCCCTGCCTCTGCCTCCTGAGTGCTGGGATTAAAGACATGTGCTACTATTTAGCTGTTTATTTATTAGATTTTATTTTATTCACATGAATGCTTTGCCTGCATGTGCATCTGTGCACCACAGCCATGCCTGATGCCTGAGGAAGTGGTGAGCCTCTATGTGGGTGCTGACAATTGAACCTGTGTCCTTCTCAAGAAAAAGTGCTCTTAACCACTGAGCCAACTCTCCAATCTCCAACTTAACCACTGAGCAAACTTTCCAACCTCAACATTAAAAAAAAAGATTTATTTATTTTATGTATATGAATTTTGTCTGCATGTACATCTACATACCAGAAGAGGGCATTGGATCCTTTAGGACTACAGTTATAGACAGTTGGCAGCTGTCATGTGAGTCTTGGGAATTGAGCTTGGGACCTCTGGAAGACTGGCCAGGGCTCTTAGCCCACAATCCACCTCTCCATTCCTATTTTTCCTTTTGAACATTTATTTAGTTTGTGTTTGTGTATGTGCGTGTGTAGTTCAGATAATAACCTGTTAATAGCCGAGTTCTCTCTCTCTACCACATTGTCAAGGTTGATGGCAAGTACCATTTTTAATCCCCTGAGCCATCTTGCCAGCCTTTGAGATTTTTTTCAGGGTTTTTTAAATTTTATTTTGTTTTTTGTTTTCAAGACAGGATTTCTCTGTGTAACAAGCCATAGTTGTCCTGGACTCACTTTATAGATCAGGCTGGCCTTGAACTCACAGAGATCTGCCTGTCTCTGCCTCCCGAGTGCTAGGATTAAAGGCATGTGCCACCACGCCTGGCTGCCTTTGAGATTTCTAAACTAGGAATTGTAAGATATGTTTTCCTAGGATGTGTTTTCAGTCTGTAGCTCCCATGTGTGTACCCTGTGTGGTAACTGTTTGTTCATGGTCCAGAGTGGAAAGCTGTGCCAGACTTGAGGAATAGCAAGGACTAAAGACTTAGCCCATTGTGCCCTTCTAGCGTTCAGTAGAGAGAAATCTTTTCTCTTTGAGGCATGGTCTCATAGATACCAAGTTGGCCTGGTACTCATTTAGCTGAGGGAAAAAAGGAACTATCATTTCCCATTTTTTCTTTCCTGTAGGCATGTATGTATGTGTGTATGTGCATGCATGTATATGAATGTGTGTGTACATGCAAGTATTTTGTGTACATGTTGATATGTGTGGCTGCCAGTGCATATGTGGAAATCAGACAAACTTCGGATGTCCATCCCTCACCTTCTATTTTGTGTAAGACACTGTTTCTTGCTTGCCACTGAGTGTACCAGGCTAGCTGGCCTTTGAGCTGCTGGGGCTTTTCCAGACTCCACTGTAGGAGTACTGGGATTATTATAGAATATTTCGTTTTACATGGGTCCTGGGGAGCAAACTCAGGTTCTCACACTTACACACCAAGCACTTTATCTCCTGAGCCATCTTTGCAACCCCAGTCTTTAACCTAGTCTAATCCTTCTGCCTCTACCTCTCAATGCTGAGATTACAGGTTTGTGCTCCATGTCTGTTTTGTTTGTTTGTTTGTTTGAAAAGATTTATTTATTTATTAGGTATACAGTGTTCTGTCTGCAGGTATACCTCCAGGCCAGAAGAGGGCACCAGATTTCATTGTGAGTGGTTGTAAACTACCATGTGGTTGCTGGGAATTGAACTCGGGACCTCTGGAAGAGCAGTCAGTGCTCTTAACCTCTGAACCATCTCTCCAGCCCCATTTGTTTTGTTTTTTGGGTTTTTTTTAATGTGGTGTTGGGGATCAAACCCTGGGATTTATGCCTGGGATGTAAGCACTAGGCAAGTACTCTATACATGAGTTACAGGTCCCACTAAAGGAGTCTTCTTATGATAGGCCTGATAATGGAATTAATTATAGAAATGACTTAGTTTTGCAATTCTGTTCCTATATCGCTAATATGCTGTTTTCCTTCTCTTTCTTTCTCTTAGTCTTTAATCATTAGACAGTGTGCCTACTATTACAGAGTGTACACTGGCATTGGCTACAGAGACAATAATCTCAAATAGTTCAGAAACCAAGGATGAAGGAACAGGCACAGTTAGTTACCGGAGAAATGGTAAAGGCTATGATAACAGTGTGAGTCTGATTTAAAGGTGCTGTTGGGGGGGGGATGTCCATAACAGACATCAAGTATGTATCCGTGTGTCTTTGTCTGTCAGTCCCTGTCCATAATCAATGTGTGGATGGTTTTGTTGACATCAGATTTCATATTTATCCCTTCTCCCCTGAGTTAGTTACCAGAAATCATGAATTCCCTTCCCTAAAGAGAAGTCTATGTTCCTCTTATCTTTTTCTTTTTAGTAGTGCAGGACCAAATTTCCATTTTAAGTGGGGTCTACTGGTTAATTGCCAGCCCTGTAGAAGGGTGAGAAAGAGCTAATAGAATTGTAAAGGAAAGCTGAGGATGTAACTCATTTGGCATAAACCAGATGTGGGTGGTAGATGCCTGTAGACCAGCACTCTTGAGAAATGGAGGCAAGAGGATCAGATGGCCCATCCATCTTCAGCTAATACTGACTTCAAGGCCAGCCTTGTCTCCATGAGTCCTTGCCTCAAAAAAGAAATAAAAAAAAGAAATTTGAACCTAGAAGTTAAGGATTGAATTTGTGTGTATGTATACGTGTATGCATGCAGGCACAAATGTACATGTGTGTGTGTAGGCATGCATAGGTCAGAGGTTAGAATACATTATCTTCCTCTGTTGCTCTCTACCTTTGTTTTTTAAATTCCTCTCTGCCTGCCTTATTTTTTGAGGTAGTTTCTTACTGAACTCAGATCATTGATTGGCTAGACTGGCTGGCCAATGAGCTCCAGGGATGTGCATGTCCCTGCTTCCTCTGCAAAGTTCAGAGGACAACTTGTAGGAGTAGGTTCTCTCCTTCCACCTTGTGGATCCTGGGGATTGAACTCAGCTCCTCAGGCTTGGCAGCAATCATTTATCCACTGAGCCATCTTGCCAGCCCTAATTCCCACAGTGTTATGCATTTTAGATAATTACCTTACTGTGAAGCTACACCCTCGCACCAGAAAAGTCTCTTGAGCTGAAAAGCCCCCCACTTACCTGCTCACAAAGTCTAGAGTTCCTTGGTGGAGGAAATAAAGGTCTTAGTTCCTCTACTGCTGTAAGGCACCTGGGACAATCCCGATGGGAAGGTGAATTGGGCTACTTACCCCACTGGCTAAATCCTGTGCTTCCTTTAAAAGAGCCTTCCCCAAGTGAATGAACCTCATCCTTTGGAAAGCCAGCACCTGTATTTGGTTTGGTGGTTATGCAGTCCTGATTTACCGGCTGTCTTCACCTTGGCTTTCCATGTGGAGCCTAATAGCATTTCCAACACAGACCACATGATTAAGCAGTGTATGTTGAATTGAGAAAAGACTCTCCAGAATCTGGATCCAACTTTATGAACTTGCCTTTGTTGATTCTTGCTTATCTCTCTTTCAGTTCTTTCAAGATAACTGTATGGATCAGTGCTTTAGGGAATGTTGATGTGACGTGAGACAATAGGATGAGCCTTTGTTGGGGGACATTTGTATTGCTGCTCACTTGGACAGTGTGGTGGGCAGGTTAGCAGCACCCTTAAAGATGTCTTTGTTGGAGCTGGTGAGACAACTTGGTGGATGAAAACATTTGACACTAAGCTTGACAACCCACGTGATAGAAAGGGAGAACAGACTCTCAGGAGAAAGAACCAACTTCTGTAAGTTGTTCTCTGACTTCCATATGGACACACACACACACACACTAAATAAATGTAATAACAAGCCGGGCGGTGGTGGCGCACGCCTTTAATCCCAGCACTTGGGAGGCTGAGGCAGGCGGATCTTTGTGAGTTCGAGGCCAGCCTGGTCTACAAAGCGAGTCCAGGACAGTCAGAGATATTCAGAGAAACCCTGTCTCGAAAAACCAAAAAAAAAAAAAAATAAATGTAATAACAAAAAAAAGATGGTTATGTCCCAGTGCCTGGGTCCTGTGAGTATGTTATTACACATATTCACAAAGTGAATTTAAGCAAAGTGGATTTAAGGCTGCAGATGGAATTAAGTTTCCTGATCAGCTAAGATTATCCTGGATTATCTGAGTGGGCCCAGCATAATTACAAGGGTCCTTAAGAAGTAGAAGAGAGAGCTGGAGAGGGCACAGTGTCAAAAAACTCATTCTGATGCAGCTGACTTTCAAGAAAAGGAGGGAAGAGGCTGAGCTAAGGAATGTGGGTAGCCTTAAGAGAGTAGAGACAAGGAAGTGGCATCTTTCCTAGCATTCTACAAGGAATGAAAGCCTGGCCTGTTGCATGTTGGTTTTAGTCTTGTAAAACCTAAATTTGATATCTGACCTTGAAAATTATGAAATAATAAGTTTATTTCTATGTCACTAAGTTATAGCACCAATAGGAAACTAATACATACAGGTTGGTTTCAAAGGTTTCTTTGCCTTTTCTTTTTCTTTTTTTCTCTGTCTCATCTCTCTCTCTCTCTCTCTCTCTCTCTCTCTCTGTCTATTTTTGAGACAGGGACTTTCTATATAGCTCTAGCTGTCCTGGAGCTCACTACATAGACCAGACTGGCCTTGAACTCACAGAGATCCACCTGCCTCTGCCTCACGAGTGCTGGGATTAAAGGTGTACATCACCATGCCTGACTTTTTTTCTGTTTTAAAGTGTGTAAGTATATGTGCATGTATGTGTGAGAGGAGGCCAGGGAAGGTTGTCAGGTTACTGCTTTATCATTCTCTTGTTCCCTGAGACAAGTCTGTCACTGAACTTGAAGCCAAGCTGGAGGCCAGAAAACCCTAATGATATGCCTGTCTTTGCAATTCACTGACTGTGTGCTCAGTTACACCCAGCTTTTTTATGTAGGTGCTAGAATCTGAACTCTCAGGTCCTTATGCCTGCTGTGCAAGTGGTTTTACGCTCTAACCCACTAAGCCACCCTTCTAACACCTTTCCTCCTTCTTTCCTATTGACAACTTTTCACTTAACTCAACGATCTCTTGTCTTAGTCTCTCAAGAGTAGATATTACAGCACTGAAGCTGACCTAAGTTTCTGAGAAAATGTTTTTAAGCACTTAACTTCTCTTTTTTACTCATTGAGCTTGTTGTGAATGTCTTTTAAGTCTTCTTCCTTCACAGAAGAGCATGCAGCCCATCCTGGAATGATACTGACTCAGGCTGAATGTGTTGGGCCCTAGTTAGTACTGATAGGAGAGCCCTTGTTAAAGGAAATGCTTGTAAAGTGTATTGTGTCCTTGTTCTCTGCCTGGTATACTTTATGTAATAGGGTATTGTAGAAAGTCAACTTGATGTTTTTGTTTGGTACTGAGCATTTAACTTAGGGGTTCATGGGCAAGTAGTCTACCCCTGAGCAACACCTCCAACCTTTTTTACCTTTTATTTTGAGACAAAGTCTCACTAAGTTGCTAAACTGGCCTAAACTTGTGTGTTTCTTGTCTCAGCTTTCCAGATAACTAGGATTATAACTCCCAAGCCACCATGTCTAGCTTCAGTTTAACATTTTTGTTTCGTCATTTTTTTTTTGAGACAGGTTCTCATGTAGTCCAGGCCAGCCTCTGAGAATGACCTTGAACAAGGTTTGTTTTTTGTTTTTTAAGTGTGTTTGAGGGAGAGAGAGAGAGAGAGAGAGAGAGAGAGAGAGAGAGAAGAGAGTGCGTGTGTATGCACTCACACCATGTGGAGGGCAGAGGACAGCCCCCCCCCCACCCCCAGGTGTTGGTTCTTGTCTTCCACTGTGTTTGGGACAGGGGCTCTTGTCTGTCACTGCACATGCTAGGCTGCCTGCCTAGCTTCTCCGCCACTGCCTTATGTCTTACTGTAGGAGTGCTGGGACCACAGTTGCTGACACTTGTGCCCAGCTGTATGGGGATCCTCACACTTGCATGGCAAACTCTTCACCCAAGGAAGCATCCCCAATTGACCTTGAACTTCTTAAATTTATATCTTGACTTTAGAATTTTTTCTTCTTTTAGATTTATTTATATGTTTGTATGTCTGTATACTGTGTCATGCTTGGTGCCCCTGTGTGTCAGATCCACTGAAACTGTAGTTATGAACAGTTGTGAGTTGATATGTAGGTGCTGGGAGTGAAACCTTGATTTTCTGGAAGAACAGTGCTCTTAAGCACTAAGCATCTCACAAGGCATCTGATTTTGAACTCTTTTTTTTTTGTTTTTGAGACAGGGTTTCTCTATGTAACCTTGGCTGTTCTGGAACTCACTCTGTAGACCAAGCTGGCCTTGAACACACAGAGATCCACCTGCCTCTGCCTCCCAAGTGCTGGGACTCATTGGCCACTCTGCCTGGCTGACTTTGAACTCCTAATCCTCTTGTTTCTATGTCCCAAGATTACTATCATAAAACAACACACACACCCTAGTGAATTTGACTTGTTTTGAAGGATTCCTATGATGGCCCATGAAAGATTCAGATTCTTCTTTCTCCAGAATCTACTTACCTAGGTGGGTAAAAAATATTCATTTCAGGCAACCAGTGTCTGTTTTGGTCTTCTGTCTTCTGTTGAAGCTCCTTTGTGTGGTTAGAATTCCAGGCCACAAAGGCTTGTGTTTTAGACCGAGCTGTTTGGGAGTCCCTGACATGAGCCTGAGGAAGGTGCTGGTTATTCCACACCAGTTCCACCACCTCCTGGATAACCATGGAGACTGGAACTAGAGCCAGGTGCACCTCATTCTCAGCAAGAGAGAGAAACTTCTTTACTGTTCCACCAAGAAGTGACTGTCCTTGGCAGTCTCACCCTGCTGGCTTTCTTCTTTCTTGTCCTCTGCTCCAGGACCTTCTGCATCCTTGAGTTTGCATGGCCAGTGTTCCCATGCAGATCTTGCTAAGCTTCATGCCACCATGAGCAGTCTCTCTCTCTCTCTCTCTCTTTTTTCCAGACAGGGTTTCTTTGTGTATCCTTGGCTGTCCTGGACTCACTCTGTAGATCAGGCTGGCCTCGTACTCACAGAGATCTGCCTGCCTCTGCCTCCTGAGTGCTGGGATTAGAGGCGTGTGCCACCATGCCTGGCTTCCATGAGTGGTCTTTACCAGATGTCTTATTAAATTAACCCTATAGTCTCCAATCTAGATGTTTGAGAAGGTGGCAAGGAGAGGTTCCCCCCACACTGAGTAGAACCTCCAGCCACAGAGCTGGGGTCTAGCTGTGATCTTGCTTTGTTTGCTGCTAGATCAAGTGTTTGTTTCCCAACATGTGTTCATGAGGTGTGTCTGCTTTGGAAATACAGTAGCCCAATTAGCTGTCTGTCTCCATCATGAGGCTTCCTTTCTGGCAGGAGTCAGTCAGGAAATTGGTTTTTTGTATTAGAGTGCCACAAAGAGCATAAAACAAAACAAGGGATAATAAAGGGGTTTGGTAAGGGTGGGCAGATACTTTGAGCTGCTCAGAGAAGTGTTCTGAGGAAGTGACGCTTCAAGTTAACTAGAAAACCATACATGGACAGTAGAAGAGGCCCAAGATGGAGTGGGCATGAGTGGACATTTCAGCATTAGAAAGACCAGCAGGACTAGATGTTGGGCATACACAGTGGAAAGAGGTGAGCTTGAAGAAGCAGGAGGACTGTGACTCATAGTGGGAATGAGGACATCATCCTCACTGAGTCAGGAATACTGATTAACCTCCACAGGCAGCACGTTATGGCTAGTCTTGTGGGGATTACTCCATAGAAAACTAGTCTATAGAGGACAGAGATGAAATGAGCATCCCTCTTTTTTTCTTTTTTTTGGTGGCAGGGTCTCTCTGCATAGCCTTGGCTAGGTATATAGAGGACTCACGGTGTGGACCAGGCTGTCCTTGAATTTCCAGAGATCTACCTGTCTGCTTCTGCCTCCGCAGTGCTGGTTTAAAGGCCTGCACCACCACAACTTGTGAGCATCCCTCTTGAAAGGTGTTGAAATCTATTCTCAGATCAATGTGTCCACAGTGGGATAGTGGGAATTGGATGGATTCAAGATGGCTTTGGACTTGCTAATGAATTAGACATGGGAGATGGAAAGGCTGGTGGGAGGGAGATAAAGAATTGACTTTTCAGATGACAGCTGAGCCACTGTGACTCTCAGTTCCCTGTGTGGTTGGTATGTGCTGTGAACTCTGGCTCCTAGGCTGTGTGTGGGCAACTTCCCAGAGGAGGGGTTGCCAGGGGTGTTCAGAGTGGTGGGCTTCACAGTCACACATTGACTCCTGCCTAGTCCAGAAACTTGTGTTTGCTCTTTAGGCTATGTTGCTCCATCTTGTCTCTTTGAGTTCTGTGTACTTATATTCATTGTCATATTCTCTCCCCACTCCATTTTGTTTGAGTCAGAGTCTCAACATCATAGCCCAGGATACTCTCAAGCTCATGATAATCCTCCTCTCTGCTGTGCCTCTTTTTTTATTTTTTATTTTTATTTTTATTTAAGATTGAGACAGTTTCCTCTCTGTAGCCCTGGCTGTCCCAGAACTCGCTTTGTAGATTAGGCTGGTTTTAAGCTCAGAGATCTTTCTGCCTTCTGAGTGCTGGGATTAAAGGTGTGTGCCACCATACCAGACTTCTGCTGCGCCTCTTGAGGAGACTTTTGGGAGGAGACATTTTGAGTTTGGTGGTTACTTTCTGAATGGTGGGGTTTTTATTACTGCCATGTATCCTAAATGATACTTTTATTCATATAATTTCATTACAGAGATACCATTTGATCTCAGATTCTCTAACGAAGCCTTAACCTGAAGAGATGGCTCAGTGGTTAAGAGCACTAGCTGTTCTTGCAGAGGATCTGGGTTCAATTCCCAGCACCCACATGGCAGATCCCAACTGTTCTGTAACTCTTGTTCTAGATGATCTGATACTCTCACATAAGCATACATGTATGCCAAACATCAAATTTACATAAATATAAAAATATTTTTTAAAAAATAAAAAGAAATCTTAGCCTAGAGTGCTTGTTGTGTTTAGTTAGACTGTACCATCAGAAGCATCTAGAAGGAGGCCACAGAGAAGGGGTGACATCGGTAGTTCCAGAAGGGAACCTCAGAGCTGAAACAATTCCAGAAACAGGATTCTTTGTCTTTAGCCTTTGAGCCTTAGACATGAGCTTGAAGACCCTGCTTGGGTAACAGTGAGGAGACTAACTCAGAGATGAAAGGGGAGTCAGGTTACTGGTGTAAACAAAGGATTTCTGTACTCTGAATAGGTGAGAGAAAATGGTGGGGATTTTTGGTGGCACAGCCTCTCTGTTGAGGAATATGCTGAGAGCAGTGGGTCAGAGTTTTCTTTTTAGACAGTCTCCTAATATCCCAGGCTGAAGGATGGATGTTCAGTCCTTCTACCTCAGCCTCCTGAGTGCTGGCATTACAGGCATGTAGCAGCACACTCAGCTCCAGTGTTTGTTGGGACTGCTTGGCCAGCACTATAGCCCTTAGTGATGCCCTACCCTTACACTGTTTATTAAAACAGTTCACTGTTATGTTAGCTTGCTGCTTTCCAGTTGCATAGCAGGGCTTTTAAAATTGCTTTTTTTTTGGTTTTTCGAAACAGGGTTTCTCTGTGTAACAGCTCTTGCTGTCCTGGACTTGCTCTGTAGACCAGGCTGGCCTCGAACTCACAGAGATCTGCCTGCCTCTGCCTCCCAAGTGCTGGGATTAAAGGCATGCACCACCACCGCCCATAAAA
Source organism: Lophiomys imhausi (assembly GCA_907164525.1). NCBI lineage: Eukaryota > Metazoa > Chordata > Mammalia > Rodentia > Muridae > Lophiomys > Lophiomys imhausi. Next base: position 7,013,964 of record CAJQZJ010004765.1, read on the forward strand.
TTGCCTCTTTTGTTCTTTAAATTATCAAGCAGATCTCAGCCTTGCAGAAGTCTTTCATTTGTAGTAAGAGGTATTTTTCTTTTAAAGCAATGTTATGGGGTATAATTTACAGACTATTACATGTGCCCATGTTAAGCTCGCAGTTGAGGGATTGTTTTTCTCACCAGTCTTTCTTATTAGTATCACAGTCCAGTTTTAAGGAATCCCATCACTTCAGTATTCATTCATGGGTCTTTATATTGAGTCCTGGTCTCCATCACAGCTCCAGGTCATTTGCTAGTCTTTCTCTATTATAGATTTGTCTTTTCTAGAATTTTCATAACTTTGTGATTGTATAATATATGGCCTTCTGAGTCTGGCTTCTTCTTTGACTTAGGTAATGCATTCTTTTTCCTTTTATTATTTTTTCTTCAATTTCTGACACATTTTTTTTTTTTTTTTTTTTTTTTTGTCTTTTGAGATGTTCTCTTCTCTTGAGAAGGCTATCCTGGAACTCACTCTGTAGACCAGGCTGACCTTGAAATCACAGAGATCACCTACCTCTGCCTCTTGAGTGCTGGGATTAAAGGCATGTGCCACCATGCCCAGTTTCTGACAAACTCTTATGAGCCCAGTTTATCCTCAGTCTCCATATATATGTAGCACAAATGTAACCTTGAACTCCTGACCCTCCTGTACCCACCTTCCCAGTGCTGAGAATACAAGGCATATGCCCATACCTGGCTTACCCTGCTTTAAAGGTCATCTGTGCTGTAGATGTGTCATATAGTTTATTCTTTCTCGTTGCTAAACAGTATTCTGTTCATAGATATGCTACTTTTAACATTGTTTGTATATGTATGGATATTTTGTTTGCATGCATGTCCATGCACCACGTGCATATACCTGGTGCCTGTTTAGTCCAGAAGAGAACATTGGATCCCTTGGAACTCAAGTTACAAGTTAGCCACCATGTGGGTACTGGGAATTGAACTTGGGTCTTCTAGAAGAGTAGCTAGTGCTTTTAACTGCTAAGCCATCTCTCCAGTCTAATATACCACTTTGTTTATCTACTCATGGACCTGCTGCTATTTCTTTTTCTTTCTCCTCCTCTCTGAAACAGTGTTTTACTGTGTGATCCAGACTGGATCATCGATATTGAACTTAGAATATTCCTTCTGCTTTGCCTCCTAAATACTGGGAGACATGAGCTACCATGCCTGATGATAGACTTTTTTGTTGTTAGACAGATAGGTTCTCAACTGTGTATCTGTGGCAGCCTAGAATTCATTATAAAGATCTGGTTGGCCTCAAGTTCACAGAGATCCTTTGCTTCCTTTGTGCAGATATTGAAGGTACCACACCGAGTACAGACATATTTTGTTTCTAAATTTTATTTTGTATGTGTGCATGTGTTTGTACATGCAGGGTGGAAGTCAGAGGTTGATGTCAAGTGTATGCTTTTATTGCACACTACCACATTTTTTGAGGAAGGATATTTATCTGAACCTAGAATTTGTAACATTTATTTATTTAAAACACTTTATTTATTTATTTATTTTAGTTTTTTTTTTCGAGACAGGGTTTCTCTGTGTATCTCTGGCTGTTCTGGACTCGCTTTGTAGACCAGGCTGGCCTCGAACTCACAGAGATCCGCCTGCCTCTGCCTCCCAAGTGCTGGGATTAAAGGCGTGCGCCACCACCTCCCGGCTAACACTTATATTTATTAATGCATAACAAACACCTATAAAACTCCTATATCCTAATACCTAAAACTTTTTAAAAAAAGATTTATTATGTATACAATATTTGGCCTGCACATATGCCTGAAGGCCAGAAGAGGGCACCAGATCTCATTATAGATGGTTGTGAGCCACCATGTGGTTGCTGGGACTTGAACTCAGGATCTCTGGAAGAGCACCCAGTGCTCTTAACCTCTGAGCCATCTCTCCAGCCCATACCTTAAACTTAATACCTATAAACACTTAATATCTAAGAACATCTATCTTAATTTTCATAAAAGGATATTAATATTCTTAGTGCAGGAAAACTTGGTTATAGCAGTCTGGCAGTCACAGCAGGCAGTCCCTTTCAAGCTTAGCCTCCGTTGGGTCTAACTTTGCCAGTTCGTATGGTCAGTTTATTTCAACAGCTTAGATTGTGGCCAGTTTATAAGGCCAGCCTGTTTAACCTGTTTTAACTTGAGGTCGACTTCCTCCATCAGCTGAGACTCATTCTATAGTCTCCGTGTATGCTTTACAGCCTAGTTTCTCACTATAGCCTCTGAACTCTGCCTGTCTTTTCTGCAAGCTTTATTTGCTGTAAAAGGTCTCTCTCTGGCTGACTTTTGGCAGAAAGTCTCTATCTTGTACTCTGCCTATCAGTTTATGACCATTGCAGTCTCAATACTGAGAAAGGCTTACTTTGCTGTACACTTCTCCAGCATGTGTTGATTTCTCAGTCTGTGAGGACAAGAGGAAGATTAAGAGGAAGATGCAGAAGAGAGCGCCACCTGGAGCTCTTCGGTGTATATATTGCATCATCTTTTGATCCTTGGCGGTCTCAAGGACCCATAAGATTTCTTGGGATATCCAGCTGTCCCAGTGGCTTCTCGCAGCAACCTTACGTCATCTGCAGCATGTGCTGTTTCTTTTTTTTTTGTTTTGTTTTTTTTTTTTTTTTGTTTTTCGAGACAGGTTTCTCTGTGTATCCTTGGCTGTCCTGGACTCACTTTGTAGACCAGGCTGGCCTCGAACTCACAAAGATCCGCCTGCCTCTGCCTCCCAAGTGCTGGGATTAAAGGCATGCGCCACCACCGCCCGGCGCATGTGCTGTTTCTTAGCCATGCCCTTTCAACAAGACATTTTGTGTTTCTTATGGAACTGTGGCCTCAAATGGACTCTGTCCATCTTGGCCCCTAGTCCAAGGGTTGCCAAGCTCCTCCTCTATGTGCTGGCTTTATCTGCATACTAATACACTAAAGAGAACTAACTTCTACCACAAGAATTTGTTAGTTTGGGAGCACCAAAAAAATAGCTGGCCTGTGAGCACCAGAGTTCTTGTTGCCACTTCCCCAGTGCTACGATTATTGGTGTGTGGTACCCTTGCACAGCCTTTTAATGTGGGTGCTGGGAATCAAACTCAGCTCTTCATGTTTGGTGTGGCAGACACTGTAACCGAACTTTTAAATTATTATTTAACACTTATTTATTTATTACTAAATTCACTTATAACACCAACAATTTCTTAACTATTAATCCTATAAAATCCTACAACCCCTTTAACCTATCCACTAAACCTATTGATAATTATAACAACTACTTTCATAACCTTTTAGAATGATACAGTCTCTGGGGCAGGTCCTCAGTCGTCAGGAACACAGTCTTTGTTGTAGATTCTTTAACGCACTTAGCAGTCCTTTTTCTGGATCTCTCAGATGCAGGTTCATCAGGGTAAGTTGGTTATTGCAGTCTCACCTTAAATAAGACTTCATGCTTTCTTTTCTGTGGGAGACCCCAGCCGTCTGCAGGCCAACTTACTTCTTTTGAATCAGGAACTCAGCTGCTCTGCCTCAGTCCTTAAAGCCAGGCACAGTTTCCCCTAGGCCACTGTTTGGACAGATCAAACCCCTCTAGGCAAAAGCTGAGCCACAGGGTCCAGTCCTGGGCCTTTTGGTGTCTTGCTCAGGCTTTCTTTGCTCACCGGCTTCTTTCTGTTTCAGGGAGAGAGCTGGCCATCAATGGCCAGCCCTTTTTTTTAGTAGGACTCTTGGAGCTCTCTAGCATCAGGGGCCTCTTCTCTTCTCGGCTCCACGCACTGTCCTCAGATAGGAGGAACTCTGTTTCAGCTTAATTTGGGCTCCGCCCACTTCGCAGCTGAAAACAATGTCAGGCCAGATACTTTGTTTCAAGTCTATTGAGTCTTTCCTGTTTTCCTGACTTTATGCTGATAATGCTCTTCAGGCCCCGAATTAAGAGAGAGTATCAGAAACTCCTATATATTTCCTAAATCTAATTTATCTAACTCCTACAAGACACCTTATCAAACGGACCGTCTCTCCAGTGCTCCACAAACATTTTTTTTGAGGGGATTTGAAAGTATTTCATTATTTGGGTGTTTACTTTCCATTTTCTGTATCACGGTTCCCTTATGGAACCAGGTACAAATCTTCTTACAGGGTGGAGATAAAATGTCTAGGAAGCATGTCGAACCATATGGGACTAGAAGCCCTAGGACAATGTGGCCATGAGTAGGGACATTTCACTTAGCTCATGATGTCTAGGGAGAAAAATGAGCAAGATATATTAGAATGGTTACCACACTTATCTTTCTTCCTCAGACCTTAGTTTTTGAGTGATATTCTAGGAGCAGATTGCATTCAGTAATAAGTAGGGTCTGGAGAAATGCTTAGTGGTTAAACATTAGCTGTGCTTCCAGAGGACCTACCCACATGGCAGCTTACATAACTCCAGTTCCAGGGGATCTGATGCCCTCTTTTGGCCTCCTTAGGCACCTGCCACACATGGTGTACAGATATAAATACAGGCAAAACACTCATATACATACAATAATAAGATATATATTAAAAGATAAAGAAGAAGTGAGGCTGGAGATAGCTCAGTGGTTAAGAATGCTGGCTACTCTACCAAAGGACCTGGATTCAATTCCCAGCACTGACATGGTGGCTTACAACCTTCTGTTCCAGGAGATCTGACACTCTTTCTGGTCTCCACAGGAATAAGGCATATACGCATAGTACAATTACATACATGCAGGCAAAACACCTCTATACATAAAATAAAAAATAAATGTAATAAAGAAATCTATAAAAATTAAGAAGTATCTGCTATGTGAAACAGCATGGTTAAATTTAAGAACCCTGTCAAATAAAACAAGTTTAAAAGACTGGATATTTGACTCAGTTGGTAGTGTGCTTACACAGCATTCATTGAGCCTTTGCGTTGATCTCCAGCACTGTATACACTGGACATGGAACAAATGCTTCTAATCTTAGCACTCTGGGAATGGAGGCAGAAGGATCACAAGTTTAAGGTCATCTTTGGCTATGTCGCAAGTTTGGGGTCAGGCTGGGATCATGAGAACCTGCCTTACAAAAAAAGCTTTTAAGAATTTGACTCAGCCGGGCGTGGTGGCTCATGCCTTTAATCCCAGCACTTGGGAGGCAGAGGCAGGCGGATCTCTGTGAGTTCGAGGCCAGCCTGGTCTACAAAGCGAGTCCAGGACAGCCAGGGCTGTTACACAGAGAAACCCTGTCTCCAAAAACCAAAAACCAAAAACCAAAAAAAAAAAACAAAAAAAAAAAGAATTTGACTCAACATGATACAATAACTCAGAAGAGTTATAACTCCAGAATTGCATACTGATTCCATTTATATGCAATTCTAAAATGGGTTAAACTAATATATGGTGAAAGTAAAGAAGATCAGTACTGTGAGTCAGCTGTGGTAGCCTAGGCCTATAATGCCTGTACTCTGGAGGATCCAGAGTTCAAGGTCAGCCTAAATCACTTAGGATGTTCGAGGGCAGCTTGTGCTACTACATGAGACCCTCTCAAAGAAAGGAAAAGAAAAACTACAACTTGTTTATGAAGAAACTAGAGGCAGATGCTGACTGGGAAGAAACATCAGAGGTGTTTCTGGATGGTATTGATTTATAGCTTATTTGTTGTTATTGTTTTGAGTGTTCACCTTTTTTTTTTTATGTTCTGTGTGTGTGTGTGCATGCAGGATCTCACACTGTAGCCTAAGCTAGTCTTGAACTCATGAGCCTCCTTTTATCTCACAAGTGCTGATATATACTTGGCCATTAAAAAGGAAAAAAAGAGGGTTGGAGAGATGGCTCAGCAGTTAAGAGCACTGACTGCTCTCCCAAAGGACCCAGGTTCAAATCCCAGCACACACATGGCAGTTTGAAACTGTCTCGAGAGGCAGGTGAATCTCTGTGAGTTCAAGGCCAACCTGCTCTGCAGAATGAGTTCTAGGATAGCCAGGGCTACAGAGAAACCCTTTCTTGAAAAAACAAAAAACCAAAACCAAAAAAAAACCAGTTCAGATATTTCTTCATTCCTCCCCCCCCCCCCCCCCCCCCCCCCGCATTCCCCTGTCCTGACCTCTTGTAGAGTGCTGGGATTAAAGGCGTGTGCTACCACACCTGGTATTTCTTCATATTTTAATATTATTGATAAGGAATCTTTTTTTGTTTTGTTTTTCAAGACAGGGTCTCTCTATAGTCTTGGCTGTCCTTGGAAGTACCTGTGTAGACTAGGCTGGCCTTGAATTCACAGAGATCCACCTGCCTCTGCCTCCCAAGCTGGGATTAAAGGTGTGTGCCACCACATCCAGCCGATAAGGAATCTTATTTGGAGCATGCAGGACTAGTTGTCTTCAATATGTCAGTAACTAGAATTGTATGATCCTGTTCTCAGTGTACACAGAAAGTGCAGGAAGAGTTGGGGCTGACCTTGTCTGAGGCTTCCCCTAGAACAGAGGCGTGGGAATTGGTTTCTACATTTTGCACAGGAGCTTGCCAAATTACTGTCTGTAAAGTTATCCCTTTACAACCTTTCTCCTCTTAATATTGTTTATCTGGGTCAGAAGTCACAAACTTAAATGTCCACAAGGACCAGGATATAAAGCAGGCCATCACTAAGACCAAGAGGCCCTCTGATATATTTTTGTGTCCTCCTTTGGAAGTCATAGTTACAGGGAAATGTTTATTAGGAAAATATATAAAAGCTGCAATAGACTTGGCCTCAGTGATGATAAGGCAACAGGAAGTGGTGAGAACTGTAATAAACTAGAGACTCTTGGCCTCAGATTAGTTGCCACTCAGTTCCAGGTGATTCTTGCTGTTCGGGAGTGTGAGCTCAGTGTTACATCTGGTGTTTGAAAAGTTGGAAGAATAAATCTGGATTGTTATTTCCTTTAAGGATTGAACTCCGTCACTGAATTACAGGACTCCCAGGTTCAGAAATCCAGACTTTTATGAGGACTCTACTTTTTTTTTTTTCCAGTTTTTTTGAGACAGCTTTCTTTGTGTAGCCTTGCCTGTCCTTTACTCACTTTGTAGACTAGGCTAGCCTTGAACTCACAGAGATCCGCCTGCCTCTACCTCCTGAGTGCTGGGATTAAAGGTGTGTGCTGCCACCACACCCAGCAGTTACAGACAGCTGTGAACTGTCATGTGGGTGCTGGGTTTGAACCTGGGTCCTTTGGAAGAGCAGCCAGTGTTCTTAACTGCAGAGCCATCTCTATAGTCTGAGGACTAAGTAACTTTTTTTTTTTTCCGAGACAGCATTTCTCTGTGTAGCCCTGGGTGTCCTGGACTCACTTTGTAGACCCGGCTGGCCTTGGACTCACAGAGATCTGCCTGCCTCTGCCTTCCAAGTGCTGGGACTAAAGGCGTGTGCCACCACATCCGGCTATAACTTTTGATTTTGTTTGTAATTTAAGGTTTAAATTAAGTTATCAGATATTAGGTACTTGGAAGCAAGGGGAGAGGGCTGAGTTTAATTTAGGCTGAATCTAGGTTATGTTTTTATTTATTTGGTTTTTTGAGATAGGGTTTCTCTGTGTATCCCTGGCTGTTGTTCTACACTTGCTTTGTGGACCAGGCTGGTCTTGAACTCACAGAGATCCACCTGCCTCTGCCTCCTGAGTAGATTTAAATTCTTCTGTCTTGACCTAAATGATTAAGTCTGTAGTTTGCCACCATTTGGCTTTGGCACAAGGACCCTTCTGTAGGGTCCTTAATATTTTATGTACCTTCTTGCTCTGCTTGAAGTCACAGGAGCAGAATCTCCTGATAATAAATCTAAGAGTGTAGTGAAGCCCAAGGACACCATGCTCTTCAGAGGCCGTTACACTGAGTTAGGAGGTGCTGAAGCCATGGTCTTGCCCTAGAGATGGAAGGTTCGTCTTTTTTTGCCAAATTCTTGGACTTGGTTAATCTTAGCTTTACATTATCTCTCACCGTCATTGCCATCTGTGACTAGAGTGAGGTGGTCAAAACTTAGACTTCATTTGGTCATACTTGAAACGAAGCTGTAACTTTTAAGTTAGGCTGTGATGGTTCCCATCCCACATATTTTATTATTGTACATGTGCGTCTGTGTCTGTCTATGCAGTTATGTTTAGGGTGGTTTACATAGAAGTGGGCATACCTTCTCAGGGGCCTCTCAGCACATACCTGACTATACAGTCACTTTGCAGACCACCTTGGATAACTTCCTTAGGCTTTCCAACTGTTTGCTTTTCTCTCTTTCTTTGATCTGATTTATAATGATGTTGGCAAATAGCTTTATGATCTATAAGTACCATTACTTCTGCTTATGAGAAGATTAAAATAGAATTTGTTTTTATCAGAGATGTAGCACTTTCTCTGCCGAGACATGTTCCCTGAACTCTGGGGAGCTTTTCTCAGCTTAGACACTTACTTTGGAGTTTGGCTGCATTTTCAGGCCTCTTTCTAGACTTAACTCATCATTATTTCTCTATGTCCATAGTATTTTATTTTATTACTTTTTTTTTTAAAGTGAGACAGGGTCTTAACATTGTTGTTCATACTGGTTTGAAACTCACTGTGTAGCCCAGGCCTGTCTTAAACTTCAGGCAGTCCTCCTGCCTCAACCTTCTCACTGTTAAGATTATAGGTGTGAGCTACAAACCCAACCATTGTAATTTTTGAGCATTAAGATAACATTTTAGAGCTGGGCATGGTGGCGTACACCTTTAATCCCAGCACTCAGGAGGCATAGGCAGGTGGATCTCTGTGAGTTCAACACCAGCCTGGTCTACAAAGTGAGTCCAGGACAGCCAGGGATACATAGAGAAATCCTGTGTCGAAGAAGAAGGAGGAGGAGGAGGAGGAGGAGGAGGAGGAGGAGGAGGAGGAGGAGGAGGAGGAGGAGGAGGAGAAAAAAAAAGATAACATTTTAACTGTAAGAGATGGCTCAGAGGGTAAATATGTTTGCGCCAAGCCTGAGGACTGAGTGATTCCTGGGACCCACATGGTGGGAGAGCTGATTTCCCAGGGGTGGTCACGACCTCTGTGTGAATGCTGTGGCATGGGAATAAGAACATGTATGCATGTGGCACACAAAATAAATAGTTAAGAATTTAAAGCCCCCTTTTCCTCTTAAACTGCATTTTTATTTTACTATAGAAAAATTAGAAATTATGGATATAGATAAAAGGCTAAAAATTGGGACACTCATGGAAAACTTCTTAGCTCCCTAGTGTTTATCCTTCTACACCTTGTTTTTAAATTGTTTTTGGCAGGCCGAGTGTACACTCTTTTCTTTCTTAGCAGATTGTGAATACCTCTCCAAGTCCCCAAATGATCATCAGCAATGTTTTCGGTGGCTTAAGGATCTCATCGTGGGATGTGTTATTTATTTAACCTCTCTGTTGATCCTTGAGAGTATTTTCATGGTAATTTTTTGTAGTGCCCCAGGGTCCTGGTGTGTTGTGTTGTTTTGTTTGGAGAAAGAGTATCATGTGGTCCAGACTTGCCTTAAGCTCACTATGTAGCCAAGGATGGCCTTGACCCTTCTGCCTCTGTCTCCTTAGTGCTGGAATTATAGACATTTGCCACCACTCTCAGCTGGGCCTTGTTCTATTCATTCCTGTCCAAGTTGGTGCCATTCTCTGAAATGTCGCTTCTGCTTTCTCCTTTCCTGGTAGGATCCTTTACCCTACTGTCACCTTGTTACCCACCCCCCCTCATTTAGGCAGGTGTGTGTGGGAAAATGGTGGTTTCAGTTGCACATATGAACAGTGGCCTCTTCTGTGCACTAGGTTGTTTATTTGAAAGCTTCTTGTAGTTTCATGTATGTCCCTGCAGTTGGCAGAGGGGGCTGGGGGCAGTGGCTGGTCAACATTTGTCAAGTAGCACCCTTTATGTCCTTGTTGTGCTCTGATGGCTGACAGATCCCAGAGGCACTGGTAGTCTTTGGCCATGAGTGCTGCCCTTTGGTCTTTCATTGTTCTAGAGTCAGGGAGGAGGGGCAGGGGCTTGAAGAAGAGTGCAGTTGCTCAACAGGTACCCAGTGGGTAGCTCTTGCTATAGGTACTTGTTCTGGAGAGTTTCAGGCTGCACTCTGGCTGATTCAGGGAAGGAGAGGCTGACTGAACTCTGAAACACTATTTACCACTTTGTCAGGTGCAGTCTGAGACGCTGACTGGTCTCCAGCTTTGGCAGCCATCCTTACAGCTGCTTAAGGAGTTTCTGTGGTATTGACTGTCCCACAGCACTGGGCAGAGTGCTGGGCAGAAGACCTTTGAGCAGACTTTGGTTGTCTGGCTTGCTCTGTATTGAGGTGGGGATCCAGGGAAAAGACTCAGAGCCCAGGTGTCCATGTCCTATTGTTCTTGTCCTGACTTCTTGCTGATGGCTCAGTGAACACTCTTAGAATGGCCCTTGTTCACTAGACGAGTGTCTGTTACCCTTTAATTTTCTGTGTAAGTATGGTTTTGTTGATGATGCTAGTGGTCAGACAGCTACACACATGCTAAAGGCACACTCTGCTGCTGCGCTCTGTCCCCAGTGCCTACTGTTGAAAGCCATGGTTTTTCCCAAGGAGAAGCTCTAACAGAGATTAGTGGTGTACGCTTTTAATCTCAGCACGCTAGAAGCAGAGATAGGTGGAACGTGTTCAAGGCCAGCCTGGTCTACACAGCAAGCTCCAGGCTAGCCAGGAATGCATAGTGAGACCCTATCTCAAGAAAAATGAAAGAAAGAAAAAGGGGAGGTGAGGACAACAACCCTGACAGGAAGCTGTGCATCAGGAAAACCTGCCTTCATAAAAGCAAACAACACACTTATAAGCCAGCTGTGTGTTGTCCTTGATGTGTCCTTGCACAGCACCTGAGAGCAGATAGGCAGGTGAAGCTTACCTGTGCCATGCACAACCTCCTCCAGCTACAGAGACCTGGAGATTGCAGCGGAGCAGGTGTGGCCCCATGTGTGGCCACCTGTGTCTTCTTAGATAAGTCTGTTTGCTTGTCCTTGTTGTTGTGCCTGTTGCTGGCTCCTTGGTGCTCTGGATGTATGTGAAGTGCAGAAGGTGACAATCTCATTGGAAAAGTGGGGACACAGTGAGCAGAACAGGTATGGTGTGAGAAATTCTGTAGTCTGCTTTTCTTTCTCTAGTCTCCAGAGGGAATATACTTCTGTTTTGTGTCTCAGCAAATTCCAAGGCAGAGTTTTTAGGCCCTTGTAGAGACAGGGAGCAGCCACCCCAACTTGAGAGCACACATCACTGTGCTTCCCTCTCAAGTGCCTGTAATGGAGGTGGCAGCAGTGTGGACACAATGTTTCAGCCCTTTGCTCCATCTTGGCTAGGATCATGGAGAATTTATCAGCAAGTCAGATTTAAATGTGTCCTGGGAGCCTGACAAGGGCTTCTGAGGTAGGAGATAGTGTTTAACAGCTGATAATGTGGTTGGTGATGTGTCATCTCCAAAGGCAGTTAGAGACCTCCTCATGTGAGTTGGCTAATGTTGGTTTATGTGTATAATTTGTTTTCCTCTTTTTTAGCATGATCTCAAAGTCACAGGGGCTAGAGGGTAGACATTAGGAAGGGAGGGCAGGTTTTCAACCAGCTCTTGTTGGCTGTTGCAATCTCCTGACAAAGCCACCATTGTTTTGAATCAATTGCCAGTTGGTTTAGTTTGAATCACTCTGGTGCCCTGAAACTGGCTTCTTTTTTTTCTACCTCTGTTGCAGCTCTTTCTGGGGGCAGGCCTGAAGGGGGGAGGACCATTTCCTTTGCCATCCTAGAGCAGATGCTATGGTTTGTCCCCGTGGTCATCCAGTCCTTTCCTGTACCTTGGCCAGTGCTGCCGCCTATTAGTTTCCTTGAAGGATCGAGTTTCCAGGAATCATGCTGCCTGATGGTGGCCTTGAACTTCCATGGCACTGGCCTTCTTCATGCAAGGACCACCTGCTCTGATACAGCCGTCTGCTTGCTGTTGCCACTGCCATGACTGACCTCCCAACCAATTTTTTTGGCCTGATGCCTGTCCCTATCTTGTGTACATGTTTCAAACTACAGAAGTAATTCCTCAGCCAGGAATTCCTCTGGCTGAGCTCCCGAAAGGCAAGGAGTGAGCCTCAGAGCCTCATTTAGTCTCTGAGCTAACTTCAGAGTGCATTTTCTCATCTCCACCCCTCAGTGCAGTTTCATATCTCAGATCTAACTCCAGACATTTGGGAACTCCCAGCCCCAAAGTGGGAGAACACCAAGAACTGTGCAGGGTGGAGCTGGCCATCTAGGACAGTATTGGTAGTGACCAGATTAAGATGTTCTTGGTGCATTAGAATTACTAACTCTTCAAGTATTGTATGGTTACTCACTGAGGTCTGAACAGCTACGAAGGAGAAAGTGCATTGTGGTAAAATTTGTATTTAAGACTTTTGTCTCAGACAGCCAGTTATAAGTGTTTTATTTTTCTCAAAGCTCTCCAAGCCCCAAAGGTGGGAGTAGAGTACATGACAGCAGTCCTGGGTGGCAGAGGGATGTAAAATGACCTCCACAGGCCTAATTGTTATTCAGAGACAGTTTTTGGAATCATCTTCATACTTTGATTTAAAGGACATAGAAAAATCTTAAAAATAGATTACAAATGTGGAACTTAGGTCTGTAGCTCCAAGCTGGTGGGAACATCGAGGTAGGAGAGTCCACTAAACTTGGGAGTTTCAGGCCAGTGCCAGATTTCTCCCTTCTTATAAAATTAAGAAGTTGCCAAGCAGTGGTGGTGCAGCACTTGGGAAGCAGGGCACCAAGTTCCAGGCAGGAACTTGAGTGTCCAAGTTTGAGGTCAATAGAGTGAATTCCAGGACAACTAGGGTAACACAGAGAAACTCTGTCTTGAAAAAACAAAACAAAAATCATGAAGCCAATTTCAGATGACTTTTGTTTACTTCTTTAATTAAAATTACTCCTTTTGTTTGTTTTTCATTTTTGAGATAGGACCTCACTATGTTATCCAGGTCAACTTCAAACTCTTAATTCTTTTTTTTTTTTTTTTGGTTTTTCGAGACAGGGTTTCTCTGAATATCTCTGGCTGTCCTGGACTCGCTTTGTAGACCA
>CAJQZJ010004765.1:7027456-7058110 GCA_907164525.1 Lophiomys imhausi
AAAAAAAAAAAAAAAAAAAAAAAAAAAAAAAAAAAACACAGAAATAGTGGGCATGATGGCACATACCTTTAATCTCAGCACTCGGGGAGGCAGAGGCAGGCAGATTTCTGTGAGTTCAAGGCCAGCCTGGTCTACAAAGTTAGCCAGGATAGCCAGGGCTACACAGAGAAACCCTGTCTCGAAAAACAAAAAGAAAAACTCCACAGAAATATGTTTTCATTTAAATCCCAGGTGTGGGGATATGGTGCTATTTTGCAGCAGCTGACTAAGATTTGCCTCATGCTTGAGCAGAGGTGTAGTTTTGCCACCTACAAATAGTTGCTGTGATTGTGTGATGTTTGGAATTCTGGGAAGTTTTCAGAGGGTATAAAAATGCTAGAGCCCCAAGAGTCGGAGTCTGATTTTGGGTTGGTTGTTCAGGGGAGTTGGTTGTGGTTTGTTGGTAGTCATGCTCAAAGAAGAAACAAGAAGAAAGGAATTAGATTCAGAGAGCTCTCTCTCTCTCTCTCTCACACACACATCTCTATCCTTCCTTCTCTACTATCTAGTGATAGTGAGTGAAACCAGGTTGCAAGTGATAAAGAGTGGGAAAAAAGAACCCACAAAGTAGCAAATCCAGCTACAATCCTTCTGCCTCCATCTCCCAAAATTTGGGATTACAGGCATGCCCTGTATACATACTTCTGTGTGCAGTGATCCCAGACTCATCAGGAGCTGGGGTTTTGCACATGCTGAACATAAGCATTCACTCTGCCCTCAACCCCTGGCTGTCAGAAGCCTGTTACTCCAGCTGGTGTTGGCTCCATGGCAGTGAGTTCACAACGTACTCTGTGGGTAGAGTCGTGCAAATTCCATTGGTTTGCACAACTTGTTAAATTGAATGTAAAATAGGGATAATTAACTTAGTGAGGGGTTAGACACTTTGAGTCAAGTGCACAGACCTTGGTCATCTATCTTGAATTACTTTTACTAACTCGTGCATAGATAGTTGAGAGATAGTGCCTCTTTTCTGTAATATTTCAAAGTTGCTACTACCTAGTCACATCCTTTAAAGTATTGACCTGACAGTGTCTGTTTGGTAGAGATGATTACACACACACACACACATACACACACGCATGCACACACACACACACACAAATGCATGGGAAAGGGCAACAACACTGAAGACACAAAAATTCAAGTGATGGAAATCCTTTGTAGAGGCTTTTCTTCCATTGCCCACCATGTGTTAGTTTGGGTTTCTATTGCTATGAAGAGATACCATGACCATGGCAACTCTTATAAAGGAAAACATTTAATTGGGGAAGGCTTACAGTTTCAGTGGTTTAGTTGTTGAAACCACTGAATTAAATTACTACCAGTTTTTATATTATAGTTCATTGGTCGGCAGTGTTGATCCTTAACCTGCCATTTTAAATAATCACACTGAGACACCTGATGGATTTTAACAAGCTTAGCCTAGATTGTGCAGTCTTAATCCATCTAAGCTAGCTCTTAATTCTATTCCCCAAATAAAACCCCAATATATGCCAGGCATGGTGGCACACACCTTTAATCCCAGCACTCAGGGAGGCAGAGGCAGACGGATCTCTGTGAGTTCAAGGCCAGCCTGTTCTACAGAGTGAGTCCAGGACAGCCAGGGATACATAGAGAAACCCTGTCTTGAAAATGTAAACAAACAAACAAACAAAACCCCAATATATACATATGTCCCCTTGGGCTGTTATTCTCTATGCTCTGTCAGTGTTCCAGACCATGTGGCATAATGTTCTTCCATCTAACCCATGGCATGTCTTCCTCCTTCCTCCAGGCAGCTGCTTCCCATGCTCCTCTCTGCTGCCCCCAAAGCCCATGCACTTTAGCCCCATCTACCCCTCCCTGCCAAATCACAGGCCTCAGCATTTATTCAACTAATCAACTCCAAATTAGGTAGAGCAAGGTTCACACAACAAAGGGCTGCAACCAGATTCTGGGGCCAGTAATTAGCAAAAAATACAAGCAGCTTTCAGGTTATCCGAACAGTTTAGTCCATTATCATCATGGTACAGAGTATGGCAGCAACCAGGTAGACATGGTGTTGATAAGGAGCTGAGAGTTGTACGTCTTGATCCATAGGCGGCAGAAGACTGTGTGTCACACTGGATGTAGCTTGATCATAGGAGACCTCAAAGCCCACCCTCACAGTGGCACACTTCCTCCAGTAAGGCCACACCTCTTAATAGTGACCCTCCCCATGGACCAAGCATCCAAACACATTTGACTCTACGGGGGCCATACCTATTCAAACCACTACACAACACATTACCCAGACACACGTTCAGTTTCCCAAACATTATAAAAAAGAAAAAGGTCAAATTTTTCTGAAGTGCTTCTTTCATTTTGTGGTTCATTCTGACGCCAACATTTACAGTTTTCTTTGAAGAGCATGTTTCTAAATTTTGATAAAGTCCCATTTCTTTTTGTTTGTTTTGTTTTTTTGTTTGTTATGTAGTTCGTGTTTTTTGGGTCTGTGTAAGAAATCTGCCAAATCTAAGATCTCTAAGATTTTTCTTCTCTGTTGTCTTCATGATTGTTATTGGTGTTGGAAATTTTACCTCGAGTCCTGTGGAAGCCAGAAAGTGATGGATCACTGAGCTATAGTTCCACATTCTTATACTTTTTAGCACTTGTCATTAAGGACCATGATCCATTTTGAGTTAACTTTATATGAGGCAAGAGTTAGGATTCAGTTTAAACAATGTTTTGAACAACCTTGTTAATACTTTCTTTCTCTGCATATTCTTTTTTTATTTCTCTTTTCTCATTCTTATGTATGTATGTATTTATCTGTTTGTTTATTTATTTTTGAGACAGGATCTCACTACATAGACTAGACTAGCCCGAAACTTAGAGATTATCCACTTGCCTCTGCTTCCCAGTGCTGGATTAAAGGTGTGTACTATCTATCACACTTGTTGTGTTCTTTTCTTTTTATGGGGGGGTGGGGGGTGAGACTGAGGATTTTGTGTAGACTAGGCTGGCTTAGAACTCAGTACATAACTGCAAATAATCTTGAATTCTTGATACTCCTTCCTCAATAGGATTACAGGTAAATGCTACCATGCCCAGCTAGTGGAATCATTTGTTATTTCATTATTCATTATTTCTGAATATGCATTGATCTGAAAGGGATGTATCTGAAGTCCATGGACT
Organism: Lophiomys imhausi; assembly: GCA_907164525.1. Lineage (NCBI taxonomy): Eukaryota > Metazoa > Chordata > Mammalia > Rodentia > Muridae > Lophiomys > Lophiomys imhausi. Next base: position 7,030,652 of record CAJQZJ010004765.1, read on the forward strand.
AGTTCATGGCCTCTTACAGAATACTGGCAGTAGGTCCTTTCTATCCTCCCTTCTGTCCCACCTAGCTTTCCACCTTTCTAGCTGGGCAAAGTAGTGCTAGGTGAGGTACCTCACAGTGATCTATCTCTGACATTTGACAAAAGCTAAGTTAATGCTGGTGCTGAGGGTCCAATGCTAGGAAACTCTCACTTTCAGGTCCTGTCAAAGAGCTGTGAAGCTTTGTTACTTTGCTGCTTTTCTTCTTTGGTGGTGTGTGAATTTCTAATAAACAAAAAAGACCCCTGTGCTCATTTCTTTTCTGCCTTGATGCCTTTTAATTGTGTCCTAACAGTTCTGGAGGGCACCAGAAGTGTCACCTGGGTGCATAAGTCCTTGCTCTGGGACCCTGGTTGTTCCAGGTAGAACAGCCAGTTTGCTGTAACCATTGACATCTGTAAAATCTGGCTCTCATCATCTCAAAGAAAGTGAAATTTGGAAAGGTTAGCTATCTGCCCAGACCCTGGAGCTGCAGCAGAACACTGATGACCCTCCTCCCCTCTATCCTCTGGCCACAGTTGTAGCATGATTGATTCTGAACTGTCTTCTGATTAGAACAGCTGTCTCTAGATCTTGGTTGGAAGCTACTCTTGTTTCCATGAATGAAGGCTGTCCTGGCTGAGGTTCTGCTGATAGATGAAGTGGATTTTTAGGACATGATGGCAGGCTCAGTGGACTAGATCAGGTCCCTGCAGGCCAGTGACTTTAGAGTTGTCAGATTAGGTCTTCTGTAGGCTGAGGAAGTGCTGCTGGTCCTTAAGCCTCACAAAGCTCCAGAAACTGCAATAAAAACTCCACTTAAAGTTAGATATGATGGCTCATGTCTGTATTCCCAGGACCCGGAGGCAGAGGCAGGAAGATCACTGCAAGTTTGATGCTAGCCTGGTCTCTGCACTGATGGGAGCAAATGTCACTGTAACCACTTCTACATAGTGAGGCACTGTCTCAAAGCATATAGGGAGATGACTTTGCTGGTTAAGTGCCTTTTGGGCAAACATGAGAATGTGAGTTCAGACCCCCAGCACTCATAAAAATCTGGGTGCAGCTGCATGCATCTGTAGTCCCAGCATTGGGAATGCAGAGAGACAGGAGAATCCCTAGAATTCTGTGGCCAGCCAGTGCTGCTAAATTGGTGAACTCCAGGTTCAGTGGGACACCATCTCAAAAAGTAAACTTTTCTTATGTATTTGGATTAGCTATTAAGATGGGAAATATCTATCATAGTTAATAATATCCTAAGGGCTCAGGTTATAATTGGATATGTTGATAAATCGGACCTCAGCTTACCTCCTGCTGTTGTTTGGAATTGGTTGAAAAGGAGGGAGTTTAGGATGGCAGCTGATTCTCAGAAGCATATGGAAGAGAAGTCATCTGTAGCTTGCTGTAGAGGACTGATTTAGGGGAATGGGTGGGTGGGTGATGTTTTAAGACAGTTGCATATAGCCAGGATGACCTTGAATTCCTCATCCTCTTGCCTTTACCTCCCAAGAGCCGGGATTACAGGTTTGTGCCACTATGCCTGGCTAGTGAAGACAGGTTTTAATTGGAATTTTGGATTGTATGAGAAAGGCAGTATAAAGTTGAATGGTTGTTTACTCTGTTGAATTGCTCTCCTCAGAGCTGTGGTTAAGATGTCATATACCCATCTAATACCTTTTTGTTTAATGTTAGGTGGTTTGACCTACCCAACTACCCCTACTTTGGGAACCTCATGTTTGTGAGGTTTGTTGTAACCAAAAATTTTATTAAACTATGTTTAATAATACCTAATAAACACCTATAACCTAACAACACCTAAAAACCCTACCTACCCTGACCCTTTTGAAAGGTTACCAGGCCGTGGATCGTTTTGGGCAACTGGTCAGCCTATCTGCAGGCACACCTCAAACAGCAATCAGTCTGGCTCTGGTATTGCTATGGCACTCTTCGTGAGGCCTTCTCCCTTCAGGACGCCTCTGCTGCCTGTAGACTCATGTGGTCAGTCTCCTTCAGCTGCTCATCTTGGGACTGGTTTCCTCAGTTAGCTGATACTGTCAAGACCCAGCTGGGGCCTTCTCTGTTCTTCTGAGCCTTGCCTCACCCTCATGGGGCAGATGTTGCACCCCCACCTGCCTTCTGTTCTCTGCAGGCTTCAGGGAGTGTGCTTGTACCTCGGGCCAGTGCTGTCATTGCCTGCCTCAGTTGCTATGCTCCTGCCACTTTGGTGACAGTCAGCTGTAGCTTTCCTCAGGCCACCTGGAGCATGTAAGTGCCTCCTGCCTTGGCCGACCAGCTTTCCTCAGCTTTTCTTGGCCTCCTGGCCTTGCCCTTGGCAGAAGTCAGCTCTCTGTGGCTTTTCCTGTCAGGGTGGCATTAGAGTCAGTAAATGACACACGCTCCTCTGCACCTCATGCTCCACCCACATGCACCTTAAATAGGGCTTTCCAGGTGTCTCTTCCACACCCCTCAACAAGATGCTTTATCAAGTTTCTGAGGGTTTGCAGCCCACACCCCTCAACAAAGCTCTGCAACATGTCTATCAGAGCCACAGCTTCCGTTGGGCTCTACCCATTTCAGTTCGCTCAACGTCTTTTGAAGAGAGGCAGCATCCAGAAGCCCTTTTCCTCAGTTTCCTGGGCTTTAGCAGTTACATGTTTCCCAGGACCATACGATGCCATGTGCCAGGCTGATCTGCATTCCAAAAGCCCTTACTAATTCACTAAAGAAATCTAACTCCCATTACAGTTTGTTGTTCTTTTGTTTGGAAGCATTCTTACTGCGTAACTTGTGCTGGCCTGGAACTTTGTAAGTAGAGCAGACTGGCTTTGGACTTGGGGCCGCATGTGCCTCTGCTTTCTGAGCCCACAGGTGCTCCACTGTGCTTGTCTCGTTTGTGTTTCTTTTTTTTTTTTTTTTTTTTTTTTTGGTTTTTCGAGACAGGGTTTCTCTGAATATCTCTGGCTGTCCTGGACTCGCTTTGTAGACCAGGCTGGCCTCGAACTCACAAAGATCCGCCTGCCTCTGCCTCCCAAGTGCTGGGATTAAAGGCGTGCGCCACCACCGCCCGGCTCGTTTGTGTTTCTTAAATCCAGGATCTCTGTGGAGTACACACTGTCAGATTCTTAAGGCTGGAAAGCTAATGGAATTCTTTCTTGTCTAAAAGGAGAAAAGCCATTAGAAGCCTATTTATAGGGCTTGGCTACCTGGGGAGTGTTACTTTATCCTTGAGACTGATCAGTCAGCTTCAGATTTCCCTGACTGCTAACTGGTTATGGAGCTGGCAGACAGAGCCTCTGAAATGACTAATGGTGGCAAGGACATGCTGTTTTCACAGGAGCTCAGAAACATTTTGTATTAGGATCCTCTAGAGGAACAGAACTTATAGAATGAATAATATTAGAATGGCTTAGAGGCTGTGGTCCAGCTAGTCCCACAATGGCTGTCTACCAATGGAAGGCCCAAGAATCCAGCAATGGTTCAGTCCAAAAGGCTGGATGGCTCAGCTGGTCTTCAGAATATGCCAGAATCCTGAAGAAGTAAGTCCTAATGTCAGTGAAGGAATGGACTTGCCAGTGAGAGCAAGCAGGCAAAGAGAACTAGCTTTCTTTTTCCATGTCTGCTATATAGGCTGCCAGAAGAAGGTGTGTCCAAGATAAAGATGACTCTTCCCACCTCAAAAGATCTAGATTAAACATGGGTTTAATTAAGGGAGAAAAAAAAAACGTTCACAGGTGTATCCAGCCACTTGGTTTTAGTTAATTCTAGATGTAGTCAAATTAACAATTGGGAATAGCCATCGCAGTTTTGAAGCATGACCTCTGTCATTTTTTGTAGCTAGTTTCTCTCTGCGGTGCGCTCTGTTCTTGCACTCACTGCCTCTATGAACCAGGTGACTGGCACTGGGTGGAAGTTTTCATTCTTACCCACGATCTTCACTTCCCAAAGTGGAGAATTCATTCGCTGGGTACGTAGAGCCAGCTCACTTGTACCTGATGTTCTACTTTGCCATTCCCAGGAGGGTGGCGGCTGCCTTATCATCTATGTAGGGCTGTGTTGAACACAATAAAATGGGGACAGTACTCCAATTTGGCCAGCAGGTGATTTGATTTTTGTTTTGCTGGTTTCACTCACTAATATTTTGTTTCTATACTTTAAAGTATTATGAAAGTAATTGTGATTGGAAATGTGTAGCGCGTACATAAAAATTTTTAGAAAACCCAAAATACGTATATATGACATGGAAATAGAAGTAGAACTGTCTAGGAGACAAAAGGGATTAAAGAGAATGGAGAGGATGAGGAAGAGGAGGATAGGGTTGTAGGAGGAACATGCTCAAAGTAAATCATACACAGACATGAAAATGTCCTTATGAAGCTCAGTACTATGCACAGTAAGTACAACCCAGTTGTAGCCAGAGAGCTTCAGACTCTCCCTCTCCCTTCCTCCTCCCTTCCCCACACATGCTAAGTACGTTGTGTAACACTAAGCCCTATCTTTAGTTTCTCTCTCCTTCTTTGTTAATTTTGGATTCTTAAGTTGGCTTTGAACTTCTGTATTCAAACAATCCTGTCTCAGCCTTCCCAGTTGCTGAGATCACCTGTGACACCACAAAACCCATCAAGAATTTTCTTTTTCTTTTTTTTTTTTTCTTGGTTTTTCGAGACAGGGTTTCTCTGTGTAGCCCTGGCTGTCCTGGACTCACTTTGTAGACCAGGCTGGCCTCGAACTCGCAAAGATCCGCCTGCCTCTGCCTCCCAAGTGCTGGGATTAAAGGCGTGCGCCACCACTGCCCGGCTAAGAATTTTCTTTTTCTTTAAAAAAAAAATTACTTATTATATATATAGCATATGTGTGAGGGTATGTTTGTGTGTATATGTGTGTTTGGAGCTCAGAGGTTGTTGTCAGGTTCCCTCCTAGAGTGGTTCACCAGTGGGCTCCACACACCCAGTGCTTAGGATATATATGGTCCACCACGTCCTGCTTTTTATATGAGTGCTGAGGATCTGAACACAGATCCTCATGGTTGTACAGTAGGTGCTTTGCTGGCTGAATAATCAGTCTCCTAGCCCTGGCAGGATGAGTTTTCTCTTAAGACTTGACAATATAAACCACACGTTCAAAGATAAAAATAAATGGTTAAAAATTCTAAATGTAATTCTAATGCTATCCAAGTCACAATGTTAACAGAAGGAGACTGGACATAAATTGGTGATAAAAGCCTGAGGCGATGTCTTAGTCAATGTACTATTGCTGTGAAGAGATACCATGACCAAGGCTTATCCTTTTTTTTTTCTAACATTTTTTTTATTTATTTAAGCTACATCTCCATCGAAGCCCCCTTCCTCTTCCCATCCTGGTCCCCACCTTCCCACCCTCTTCCTCCTTTTCCTTCCTACCCTTCTCCTCTAGTGAGGGTTTTTTGGTGTTTCAAGGTAGAGTTTTTCTGTGTAACCCTGGCTGTCCTGGAACTCACTCTGTACACCAGGCTGACCTCAAACTCAGAGATCCACTTGTCTCTGCCTCCGCATGCTGGGATTAGAGGCGAGCACTGCAACACCCAGCAAGATTATTATTATTTTACTTGGTTTTTAAAAAATTATTATTTTTATTTTTCTGCATTTGTTTAAGTGCACCACATATGTGCAGAAGCTGTAGAGGCCAGAAGATGGCATCAAATTCCCAGGAACTGGAGTTAACAGATGGTTATAAGCTGCCTGTTGTGGTGCTGGGAACTGAACTCAGATCCTCTGAAAGAGCAGTACAGGCTCTGCCCCACTAAGCCATCTCTCCAGTCTCTCAAGGCAACTTCTATAAAAGAAAACATTTAATTGGGGCTTGCTTACAGTTTCAGATTTATTATCAGCATGGTAGGAAGCATGGCAGCATGCAGGCAGACATGGTGCTAGAGAGTTCTACATCTGCATCTGCAGGCAGCAGGAAGAGAGAGCCTCATTTGGGCTTCTGAATCAAGGCCACACCTACTCCAACAAACCATAACTCCTAATCCTTCTAAATAGTGACACTTCTTGAGGACTACGCATTCAAACATACATGAACCAATGGGAGCCATTCTTATTCAAACCACCACAGGTTTCATATGTGTTTATGGAAGTGCTGTGAATTAGTAGGGGTAACTGAGACAGATAGCCACTCAGAATTTATTTTCTGAACTCAATAAAAAACTGAATTGACGCTGGGCATGTGGTGCATACCTGTATTCTCAGACACTCAGAAAACTAAAGCCGTATAATGGCTGAAATGTCCAAGACCAGTCTAGGCTACTAAGGGAGATACTGCCCTAAGTAAAAGTAACCTTTATTCTCCTGATTCAGTTGTCATCTCAAAGGCTCACTGCCTCTTTCTGCTAATCTAGGCCTAGTCCTGGAAGCTTCTAGCCTCTGTACAATCTAATCTAGGCCTAGAACTTTTCAGCTTCTGAGACTTCCTGCTGAATAAGCTCACCCTTTCTTGTTCTTTCTGAACTCTGGATGGCTAGTTCAAATTGGCTGTTCTGGCTTAAACTCCTCTCCAAGATGATTGATTCAATCTGGCTTTTCTCTGACTGACCTGCTCTGCTTAGCCTCGAACTAACACTAACAATCTGTTCTAATCTTCTGGCTTTTCATTCTCTGACTCCTTCTGTTTTCACCGGTGTCTAGCTTGTTCTCTCTTCAACCTGTCCCTTCAAAAACCTCCTGGTAAAACTGCCTCTGAATTCCACAAACTGAACTGCCACAAACTCAGCTCCACTGCACTGCCTCTCAACTCACTGAGTCAACTGAGCTAACTGAACAGAACTGACTAGAACCCAGAGATATGAATGCTTTTGTTTCCTGAGTGCTGTGGTTAAAGGCATGTACCACCATGCCTGAACTTAAGCCTTTGTTTACCTGAAACTTGCTGTATACCAGGCTGGCCTTGAACTCAGAGATCTACTTGTGCCTCTGTCTCTTGGGACTAAAGATGTGTCTGTATTCTAGCCAGATCACACAGACCTAGAAGGTCTTTGGATGTGATTGCTTGTCATGTTCTGAATTAAAATTCCTCTACATCTTTCCTTTTTCTGTTTTTTTTTCTTTTTACTTTTTTTTAATGTGCATTGACATTTTGCCTGCATGTATCTGTGTGAGGGTGTCAGATCATAGAGTTCCAGGCAGGTGTGAGGTGGCATGTGGGCACTGGGATTTGAACCTGGGTTCTCTGAAAGAGCAGTCAGTACTCTTAACTGCTGAGCCATCTCTCCAGCTCCCCCACTTTCTGTTTAAGGTAAAAATTGTACAGTTTAACTTTTACAGTAGAAACAATTATCAATCCCACAAACTTAACAGTCCAAATATCCTTATGAAAATCCTTCATAACTGCCGTCCTGATTGATCATCTGTCCTACAGCAGCAGTCCATTTCAGCATCAAGGTTTTCAGTTTGCCAATCTGATGAACAATCTGTCCTTCAGCTGGTTTGCTGAGCTCTCCCTATGCAGGGTTATCTGCTTTCTTTGTTGTCTGTACTGCTGTCTTCCTGCATCTCTTCCTTGAGTTGTGCCTTTCACATGGAAGCTTCTCTTATTCAGGTAGAATCGTTATCAATTTTGATGGAACCCATAATCTCTCATCACCTGAGGAAATAAAGGGAAAACCTCTTCCCCAATGTAACACATTCCCTGACTTCCATTCTGATGTTAAAACATCTTTAAAGTATACAGGTTGATCTAATTCAGTAGTTTTTTTTTTTCTACCAGGAATGGTAGCTAATGTCATTTAGCTAATCTTATTTCCCCTTTCTGTTTATCAAGGTACAATCAGATCTTGATGAATCCACATATAAACTAGATACTTAAGCACTTGAATTCCATGTCTGGCTCCACACCGGTGAGCCATGCTTCGTACCCATTGTCAATGAGCTGTCTATCATCCTCAATTTTATTAGGTATCATGGGTTCACAATTAAGCATTTCTTGTTCTCATGGGTTCACAATTAAGCATTTCTTGTTCTCCTAGTCCCTCTGTATTGTATTTTGTGGTGGCTTACTGTGATTCGATGATGATCCACTCTCTTAAGCCTTTGTACTATTATAGCTATTTTTTCTTGTTGTACAGCTAGTTTTTCAACCTTTTGTGAAAGGAAATATATAAAGATTGTAATTGAAAATAGGGAGGGGTTTACTTGGGTAGTCACAGTTATAAAAAGTACTGTTAAGGCTTTTTCAAGTTACATTTCTATATCCCCTCATGTCCTATCCTTGCTCTCAAGGGATCTGAAATGGAGTTTCCCTTTTTTGTTTTTTTTTTTCCAGGCAGGGTTTCTCTGTGCAATAGCCATGGCTGTCTGGACTCATTTTGTAGATCAGGCTGGCCTCAAACTCACAGAGATCCATCTGCCTGCCTCTGCCAAGTGCTGGGATTAAAGGCCTGCACCACCACGCCCAGCTGAGTTTCCCATTTTTTTAATGCAGGAAGAGTCTGTCTATATAGTTAAAATTGTATTTTGTGGTTGCTTACTGTGGTTCCATGATGATTCACTGTCTCAGAGGCTCCTGCATAGTTCCTCGCTCTGGGCTCAAGGCTCCCGCTGCTCTGAGGTCTCTTTTGGCCATCCACTTGAACTGGAAGACCTGATGCTTCCTCTGGAGATGATCCCAGGCAAATTTCTCCTCTGCAGTTTTCTGTCAGATGTCTCCTGTCCTCTGTGACATTTCTGTTAGATGTTTTCTGCTTTTTGCAATATTGGTGGACTTTTCTCCTTCTCCAGTAACAGATTTTCCTTCCAACCACACTGGGTGCCAAAAATGTTTTTAAACAAAATCTCAATCGTTTGATTTTTACCCATAAAGACTCAGGAGCCAGATGCTGTGGTGAAAGCCTGCTACCTCAGAGAGGCAGAGAAAGCACTCAGCTGACCTTCCTACTCAGCCGATGTCCCAGAAGGAAAATCTTTGTCTTAAATACCTTTCAAACTCAATGTCCCTCTTTTGTACGTCCTCTCTCTCTCTCTCTCTCTCTCTCTCTCTCTCTCTCTCTCTTCGAGACAGGGTTTCTCTGTGTATCCTTGACTGTCCTGGACTCACTCTGTAGACCAGGCTGGCCTTGAACTCACAGAGATCTGCCTGCCTCTGCCTCCCAAGTGCTGGGATTAAAGGCAAGTGTCACCACGTCCAGCAATTACAGACAGCTGTGAACTGCCATATGGTGCTGGGACATGAACCCGGGTCCTTTGGAAGAACAGCCAGTGCTCTTAACCACTGAGCCATCTCTCCAGCCCCCTGTTGTGTCTCTTTATCTGTCCTCTATACTTCTCACTCTCTATGGTTTTATCTTTTTTTTTTAAAGATTTATTTATTTATTATGTACACAGTATTCTGTCTACATGTATGCCTGCACTCCAGAAGAGGGCACCAGATCTCATTGTAGATGGTTGTGAGCCACCATGTGGTTGCTGGGGATTGAACTCAGGACCTTTGGAAGAACAGCCAGTGCTCTTAACCTCTGAGCCATCTCTCCAGCCCCCTCTATGGTTTTATCTTATGTTCACTCCCTGTCATCTGGTTGCTTGTTCTACCTCTTGATCTATGGTTGCTTTTATTTAATCCTGTTTACAGAAAGCTCTTGAATTAAAGGTGTATGCTAGGGATGAGCCACACCACATCAAGAAACAGATTTTTCCAATACACAATCTTGGGGTTCACAGTGTTATCAAATATCCTGCAACAGTCATAAATAAACAAGAACAGAAAAAAAAAAAAGAGCCATACTGATTTCTCCTTCTTTCCATTAATCAGAATTCAATGTAAAACTGAAATCATTAAAAACATGGTCTGCAGTGATTCACACCTGTAGTCCCAGCACTCTGGAGGCAGAGGCAAGGGGATCTCTGTGAGTTCAAGGCCAGCTTGGTCCACGTAATGAGTTCCAGGCCAGCCAGGGCTGCATAGTGAGATCCTTACTCAAACAAAACAGCAACAAAAACAACCCATATACTGGGCATGGTGGTGCATGTCTTTAATCCCAGCACTCAGGAGGCAGAGGCAGAGGCAGGAGGATCTCTGTGAGTTCAAGGCTACCCTAGTCTACAAAGTGAGTTCCAGGACAGCCAGGGCTACACAGAGAAACGTTGTCTTGAAAAATCTAAAAAAAAACCCAAACCCATATGTTCAGTTGTTATAAACAGTGAAGCACTTCCAAAATGGGCTCAGGTAAACACGCAGGAAAGTAGTGTGTATGCAGATGGAATGCTGGACTAAGTGGGAGCCTTGAATGACTTACTGAGTTGCTAGGAATCACTGATTGAAGCATGATCCTCTCTTAGTCATCCCATCATTTCCATGTGCACCCAAGAGTTAATAGAGAAAAATTAAGCTATGAAAGCACTAAAAGGAAACTACTCATGCCTAACACATATAATCCCAGCACTTGGAAGGAAGATCAGAGTTTAGGGGCGTATTCAGTTACAGAGTGAGTTTGAGGCCAGCCTGAGCTACAAAAGACCCTCTCTCAAAATAAAACAAAAAGACAACCAAAAAGGAAGTTATAAAATATAACAGAAAAATAAAGAATTTTTGAATTTTTTGGTTTTTAGCGGCATTTCTGGTACATTTCTAGGAATTATTAAACTTTAGAGATAAGTCTCATGCAGGTATAAATACTGGAATATTCATTATAGCATTGCTGATACTATCAAAATTTGTTCATATAAGCCTCTGTCTTGGGGAAGTAGACTATGATAAATATATAGATAGAAATATTCTATAATCCATAAAAAGATTGTTTATTGGCATAGTAATATATGATATACAAGTGAAAATTGGATTATAAAACAAATGTATGGCTGGGCATGGTGGCTCATGCCTCTCAGGAGGCAGAGTCCAGAAAACCATGGATACACACACACACACACACACACACACACACACACACACACACACAGAAAATCAACAAAAACAAAGCATTATTTCATATGTTTAAACATGTTTATTCATACATATCTTTATGTGAATGTATGTTACTCAATAAATATACATTATGAGTCTACTGCAAAATTAGAGGGAACAGTTTATAAAACTGACTTTAATAATGTCTAATCTGCATTGTGGAATTTGCAAAACTAGAAGGACCCTGAGAATTGTTATATTTAGTGTTACAGATTGTTACAGGGGAAAAGATTCAGATTATTATCAGACAGTTGAGAAGCTGTGGCAGGAATTCCAGTCTAGTCGTAATCAGTAGAACTGACCCTGTCCAAAGCACAGCAACACCAGATGTACCCAGAACAGCTTTTCCTGGGGACTGCACCACTACCACCTTTTACCTCCAGTTCTTCCAATGGGGTCTCATCCCTTCAGTTACATGCTCCTCTGGAGTTTGGAATGGACTGATAGTCCTTGCTCCAAAGCCTCCATGGAAAGTCACATAGTTTGTCCTGTGGCTAAAACCTCAGGCAAACACAACACTCATATCAGCCAGAACATTCCAAGAGCCTAGAATTCACTATCCAGGAGCCCAACCTTCTTTACTGCACAAGCTTTTGGATTTTTTTGAGGCTGGATCTTGCTATGTTGCTTAGGCTATCTTAGAACTCACTATGTAAGCGGGGTGGTGGTGGTGCACGCCTTTAATCCCAGCACTTGGGAGGCAGAGGCAGGTGGATCTTTGTGAGTTCGAGGCCAACCTGGTCTACAAAGCGAGTCCAGGACAGCCAGAGATATTCAGAGAAACCCTGTCTCGAAAAACCAAAAAAAAAAAAAAAAAAAAAGAACTCACTATGTAGCCCAGGCTGTCTTTGAACTTAGATGATCCTCCTGCCTCAGCCTGAAGTACACATTACAGCTCTTTCACTATGCCTGAGTTCCTCCAGAAATTGAACAATGTTATTCTAGATGGTAAAATTGCCCAGTTTTGCTTGTATTCCTTGTAACATTAACTGTTGTTTGATATTTCATTCGATATGCATATACAATATTTTTTTAAATTAACAAAATTGAAAAGATTTAGAAAGATAAGCCAAGATTTAGGAAAATAAGCCACAGAGAAACCCTGTCCAGAAAAACAAAAACCAAAACCAGATAAGCCGGGAGTGGTGGCACACACCTTTTTTTAATCCCAGTACTCAGGGAGGCAGAAGCAGGCAGATCTCTGAGTTCAAAACCAATCTGTTCTGCAGAGCTAGTTCTAGGCTAACGAGAGCTACACAGGAAACTGTCTCAAGAAAAACAAACAAACAAACAGAGGGATATGAAGATGGCACATTTAACAAAGAAACAAACAAACAACTAATCTCTGAATGGGGCAGGTGGGCAGGGAGACAAGCAGTAAAGGAAATGGTGAACACCAGTAGTTCTAATTATACAAATGGTTAGCCTTTTAAAGACTGGGTTGAGCCAGGTGTAATGGCTCAGGCCTTTAAGAGGCAGGTGGGTCTTTGTGAGTTCAAGCCCAGTTTGGTCTACAAAGAGAGTTCTAGGATAGCCAGGCTACACAGAGGAACCCTGTCTCAGAAAACCAGGAAAAAAAAAAACTGGGTTGAAAACAGAAGACAATCAAAATCCAGGACTGGGTGTATTTGTGTGTGTCATTCCGTAGGACAGATTTTCTTACTGTGCATGAGGATTTGAGTTAAATTACCAGCTCAGAATAAAAGAGGAAGACAAAAAAGCTAAGAGGAGCATGTGTAGAAACTTCACAAATGGTAATTATTACTATACTTTCACAAATAGAAAAAAGATTAACATCTCAATGGATGGTGGAAACGGTGTAGGACTCGTGAGATGGCTCACACACACACATACACATAAAACAAATAAATAAATGCTTATTAAAAACAAACATGGGGCTGGAGAGATGGCTCAGCGGTTAAGAGCACTGGCTGCTCTTCCAGAGGTCATGAGTTCAATTCCCAGCAACCACATGTTGGCTCACAACCATCCATAATGAAATCTGGTGCCCTCTTCTGGCCTGCAGATATACCTGCAGACAGAACACTGTATACATAATAAATCTTTAAAAAAATTAAAAATTAAAACAAACATGGCCGGGCGTTGGTGGTCCACGCCTTTAATCCCAGCACTTGGGAGGCAGAGACAGGCGGATCTTTGTGAGTTCGAGGCCAGCCTGGTCTACTAAGTGAGTCCAGGACAGCCAGGCTGTTACACAGAGAAACTCTGTCTTGAAAAACCAAAAAAAAAAAAAACAAAACAAAAACATGTTACTCCATCTTCTGCATAAAAAGACAACCTGAAAAGACTGTTCACAGAGGAAACAGATACACTCTAACTACACAAGGTAGGCTTTAGAAATGTTTAAATCACATTTATTTATGTATATGGGGGCTGGGATATGTGTGCCATAGCAACAGGAGAGTCAGAGGACAACTATCAGGATTCAGTTCTCTTCTTCCACTATGTGATTCCCAAAGACGAAACTCGGGTGCTTAGTGGTAGCATATGCCTTTACCTGCCGAGCCATCTTTAAAAAAGCCTAAAGGTAAGGTCTTTTTTTGTTTTGAGTCAGGGTCTTGCTATGTACCTGGCTGGCTTGTTATTTGCTATATGTGGCCTATTCTGGCTCAAACTCATGGTAATCTTCCTGCTTGAACCTCCTGAGTGTTTGGTTTACAGGAACTCATGTCACACCCAGTCTTACAGAGATTGTAGTAATTATTAAATTCTTTAACAAATGATGCAAATTAAGCGAGTCCATCACCCCCTCCCCGTTTGGTTCTGTCCCTATTCCAGAGGAATTATGAGCACCTAGGTTCTAGGTTCAATTTTATTCTGTTGGCATATAAGACCCCCAGCCTCCTTGCTAGTAACTGAACCTAGAGTCTTGAGCATGCTTAAAAAACATGTTCTGAGCCGGGCGGTGGTGGTGCACGCCTTTAATCCCAGCACTTGGGAGGCAGAGGCAGGCGGATCTTTGTGAGTTCGAGGCCAGCCTGGTCTACAAAGTGAGTCCAGGACAGCCAGGGCTACACAGAGAAACCCTGTCTCGAAAAACCAAAAAAAAAAACAAAAACATGTTCTGTCACTAAGTGGCACCTCCAGCAAGAACCTTGACTGTGACTTTAAGTGATGCCAAGCTGTGAGTCCAGTTAGGGTCAGAATGTAATGCTCTAAAGCCCAGAAACAGGAACAGCCCTTGCTCTGTGCCAGACCCAGATCCCCACACCTATTTGTGATCCGCCAGTGCTCCTACTCAGTGGATATTTTGACAATTTGTTTTGTTGTTGTTTGATTGATTTTTCAAGACGGGGTTCCTCTGTAGAGCTCTGGCTGTCCTGGAACTCCCTCCGTAGACCAGACTAGCCTCAAAGTCATTGTGATCCATTTGCCTCTGTGTAACCGAACTTTTAAATTATTATTTAACACTTATTTATTTATTACTATATTCACTTATAACAAACACCAACAAGTTCTTAACTATTAATCCTATAAATTCCTACAACCCCTTTAACCTATCCACTAAACCTATTGATAATTATTTTTCTAACCTTTTAGAATGATACAGTCTCTGGGGCAGGTCCTCAGTCGTCAGGAACACAGTCTTTGTTGTAGATTCTTTTTTTTTTTTTTTGGTTTTTTTTTCGAGACAGGGTTTCTCTGTGTATCCTTGGCTGTCCTGGACTCACTTTGTAGACCAGGCTGGCCTCGAACTCACAGTGATCCGCCTGCCTCTGCCTCCCAAGTGCTGGGATTAAAGGCGTGTGCCACCACCGCCCGGCTTTGTTGTAGATTCTTTAACGCACTTAGCAGTCCTTTTTCTGGATCTCTCAGATGCAGGTTCGTCAGGGTAAGTTGGTTATTGCAGTCTCACCTTAAATAAGGCTTGATGTTTTCTTCTCTCTGGGAGACCCCAGCCCCTTCGCATCAGCAACTCTGCCGCTCTACTTCAGAGTCCTTAAAGCCAGGCACAGTTTCCTTTAGGCCACTCTTCGGACAGATCAAACCCCTCTAGGCAACAGCTGAGCCACAGGGTTTAGTCCTTGGCCTTTTGGTGTCTTGCTCAGGTTTTCTTTGCTCACCAGCTTCTTTCTGCCTCAGGGAGATCTGGCCATGATGGCCAGCACTTTTTTCAGCAGAACTCTCGGAGCTCTCTAGCATCAGGGGCCTCTTCTTTTGGGATCCATGTACTGTCCTTAAATAGGAGGAACTCTGTTTCAGCTTAGTTTGGGCTCCGCCCACTTAGCAGCTAAAAACAATGTCAGGCCAGATACTTTGTTCCTTTAAGTCTATTAAGTCCTGTTTTTCTGACAACCTTGTTTTTCAGTCCATTGAGTATTTCCTGTTTTTCCTGACTTCAACCTTGTTTTTCAGTCTATTAAGTCTCCTGTTTGTTTCCTGTTTTTAGTCCACATGCTGATAATGATCTTCATGCCCCAAATTAAGAGACAGTATCAGAAACACCTATATATTTTCTAAATCTAATTTAATTTATCTAATCCCTACACCTCTGCCCCCAAATGCATGAGCCCTCAGTGCTGTCAGTGCATTGCCATTTTGTAGGTGGGCAACTCATGTGATTTGTTCAGAAATGGACCCCTCTGCTTTCTAGCCACATACTGTACCACTGGCCACATTACCTGCCTTCAAGCCACTCTGCTTTGTTCATTTTCTTAGAAATGGTATGAGTCTGGGATAGTCTGTCTTCACATGGATGACAAGACCACAGGTCAGTAAAGATAGATGGCAGTGTGTCTTCACTTGTGTGTTCCAGCACAGCTGTGTACTGTCCCCCTTGAAGTAGGACAGATCTGAAATCGGGACCTTAGGCCCAGGTTCCTCAGGCCTGCTGTCTCAGGCCTTAAAGCCAACTTCTCACAGCACTTTCACTTCATTTTTAAAAGTAAAGATGACAAGTGGTCCCCGAGGAAGATGAGTTTCAGACACAGGAGTAGGTTCTGAAAATCTCCCTGGCTTCTATGGGAGGTGCCTCTGCTGGAGAGGTGGCTACAAGATGCCACCTCTTGCCTTGTACTCATGGTAGCTTGTCCCCATGTCCTGGCTCTTCAATGAGCCTTTGTCCCTCTGCAGCCTGTTATGTTAGTTTTGGCTCTAATAGCCTTTGGATCAAGCCCAGATCCCAGGACAAGTCAACAGAAACAACACTTTGAAGAAAAGGAGTTGGAGTACTGGAGGAGACAAGATGGAGCATTACCCCTTTGCTTACCCCTTAAAGGGAGCATTTAATAACCACTATCTGTGTCTCTGGGTTTGTGCACAGAATTGACTCATTTGCAAATTTATATCTCTGTGTATGACTAATTTCATTCTGTGATTAACTAGAAGGCCTTATAAAGCTGTACCTGGACTTTTATCCTTATTTAAAAAAAATAATACATTGCTATGTTTAATTAGTTAATTTTTTTAAAAGGTTTTTTGAGACAGGGTTTCTCTGTGAATCCTTGTCTGTCCTAGACTCACTTTGTAGACCAGGCTGCCCTTGAACTCACAGGGATCCACCTGCCTCTGCCTCCCGAGTGCTGGGATTAAAAGTGTGTGCCACCACACCCGGCTTAATTTAATTAATTTTTATCCCTTCCCCCTTTTGTATAGGAGACCTAGAGTGATGGCTCAGTGGTTTAGAGTGCTTGCTGTTCTTATAGCCAGGCATGGTGGTACATGCCTTTAATCTCAGCACTTGGGAGGCAGAGGGAGGTGGATCTCTGAGTTTAGGACAACCTGGTTTACAGAGAAAGTTCCAGGACAGTCTGGGCTCCACAGAGAGACCCTGTTTCGGGGAAGGGGGGGAGTGCTTGTTGCCCTTACAGAGGACCTGAGTTCTTCCAGCAGACCTGAGTTCAGTCCTCAGCACCCACTACAACAGCTCCAAGGAATCTCTTTCTTCTCTTCTAGCTTCTGCACACACTTGTGTGTATATGTTTACAGACATACTGATATACACATAAATAAGTCCTAAAAACAAGAACAAATGGAGTTGCACCAGCATAAGGTCCTGCGGTCAGTCCCCAGCATGGTTGAAAAAAGGAAGCCATGCTATATAACTCATCACTTGTTTTGTTTTTATTTAACAAGGTCCTGTATAGATTTTTGCCTGTATATCAGCATTATATACCAGCACAGTGCACTCTTTGGATTACCTTAGAATATTCAAGTAAGTAGATATACTTGCATTTTAATTAATCTTTTATGGGCCATGTACTTCATTTCCAACCTCTTCCACAATTTAATATCCCTTTACTTATGGCTGTGTGCCTGTGTTTAAATATATTTGCAGAATTAATTCTGCAGGAGGGATTTTGGCTTGAAGGAATGTGTGTATAAAGTATGAATAGACAGTTTTCAGCTTGCACTTCAAGAAGATTCAGTTGTTTTTGCCCATTGTCCTTAATGCCAACTCTTCTCTGATCTGAACTGGCTCGGAAATGCTGTTAGCAACTGTCCCATTGTTTTTGAGAGAATAACTTAAGAGAAAAAGGATTTATTTTGATACAGGTTTTTCAGAGGTTTGGAAGGACATAGTGGAGCAAAGTTCACCTCATGGTGGCCAGGGAGCAGACAGACAAGAAAAGGCTGGGGACAGGGTTTTCTTGGGTATTTTTCCAGACCACATTCCTTCATCTAGGCAAGAGATTCTCAACCTGTGGGTCATAACCCCTTTCAGGGTCACATGACGTTTTTACAGGGGTCACCTAACACCATCAGAAAACACAGATACATTACTACTCATAACAGTAGCAATATTATAGTTATGAAGTAGCAATGAAAATAATGTTATGGTTGGATGGGGTCACTACAATGTGAAGAATAGTATTAAAAGACCTCAGCATTAGGAAAGTTAAGAACCACTGACCTAAACGCTTCCTAGTTTTTTAATTGTTAAATTTAATTTAACGTGTATGGATGTTTTGTATCATAGATGTCTCTTCACCACATGGGTGCCTGGTGCCCTTGAAGGTCAGAAGAGGGCATCAGATCCCTTGGAGCTGTAGTTACAAATGGTTGTGAGCCATCATGTGGTTGCTGGGAACCAAACTCAGATATTCTGGAAGAGCAGCAAGTGCTCCTAATCTCTGAGCCCTCTCTCCAGCCCCTAGACACTCCCTCTTAATTTTCATCATCTTCCAATAATGCCATCAGATTCTAACTATTTATCAATGGATTAATCCAGTGATTTAGACAAGTCCTCAAGATCCAGTCACTTGCCCCAAAGCCCCAGCTCTGACCACTGCCACATTGGGCAGCAGGACTTTAACACTTGAGTCTTCTAGGGGAGACACCTCATTTCTATGCCATAGTAGAAATAAAATAAAGGAAGTCTGTTTCTGGCAACACTCGTTAAGATATCTCAAAGGTTCTAAGATAACCACTCACTAGTAGGTAAATAGATAAACAGAATGCAGTCTGTCCATATATTACCTGGCTTTTCCTGGGAGATATAAACAAATGTTTATCACCCTAGATAGGGCACTAATGACAACAGAAGATACAGTTCGACTCACATTTATATTGGTGAGCCAATGAGTTTCATTGGGGATCCTTACAGTGTTCACACCATCAAATAGTTGTCTGGTTTTCCTCACCCACAAATATATAATAAATATCCTCAGGGCATGGAAGGGCCTGTGGGTCTACAGTGCCACCTTGTGATCCCTGAATGGGCCTTTTGTGCACTGCCTTCTGAGCCTCCCTCCCATGCCTTCTCTTCAAAGGAATGTTAATGGGAACAGTCTTGTGGAGACCTTGTGCAGATGCTCACAGCTACTTGGATTTCAAGATACAAGGACCATGCCATGCTCAGAGGACTGCTTTCTGCAACACCAGAGTCTAGAAATCTTTGTTTCTCCCTCACCCCTACTTACTCCCCCTCCTTTTTTTTTTTATGGTGATGCTAGGAATCCAAGGTCTTAGAGTACACTAGGCAGGTACTCTATTACTAAGCTATACCCCTAGTTGTAGTTGAAGGATGGGTAAGAGTCAGCCAATTAAAGAAAGAATGTTCTACATTGCTGCAGTGCTTGTAAACCTTGAGAATGGTATTTTAAGAGAATTCAGACACTGAGGGCCATATACTAAATGATCTCATTCATATGAAATGTCCAGAATAGACAAGTGTGTGGAAATGGGTAGATTAGTGGTTTACCACTATTTATTTTATTTTTAATCTTATTTTTGCACAATAAACAATGGTCAGTACCACTTTAGCCAAATAAACCTCTAATTTTGTATCAATATACAAAGGTATAAGGGCATATTCAATAATCTGCCCCTTCTTCTTGGACCTTCCTGTGCTATGTCTATATCTCATTTTTCTCAAGCCCATGCACTCCTACATAGGAGAGGAAGAAGGATACAGAAAAGGAAAAGTAGGAATTCCCTGAGGCTAACCTCCAAAACCCATTAAGACAGGACCATTTATCAGCTTGTAGTCTCTTCCCCTACATATCAGGGTTTTCAGTTATCCTTCAAATAACCTAAAAGAAGGGCGGAGAAACACCTTCCCCATCCACTGGGCATGGGACTTCGCTCTCTTAAAGTGACTTCCTGCTGATTTGGGTCGTAGTAGACCTGTTTGAGAGAAGAGATAATTGGGACTGTGGTGTTTTGAATGAAAATAGCTCCCATAGGCCCATAGGGAGGGACACTATTAGGAGGTATAGTCTTCGAGTAGGTGTGGCTTTATTAGAGGAAGTGTATCACTGAGGGTGGGCTTTGAGGTCTCAGATACTCAATCCAGGCCCATTGTCACTCTCTGATCCTGCTGCCTGCTTATCCAGATGTAGAACTCTCAGCTCTCTCTCCAGCATCATGTCTGCCTGTGTGCCACTGTGTTTCCCACCATGATGATTATGGACTAAACCTCTGAACTGTAAGCCAGCCCCAATTCAATGTTTCCTTTATAAGAGTTGCTGCGGTCATGGTGTCTCTTCACTGCAATGGAAACCCTGACTAGGACAGGGACTGACTGCCCAATAGGTCCAGCAGTTTGAGGATGGCAAAGCAGGCTCTGGAACTGGATAGAATGATGGCTTCACAGGGTGAGAATGTTCTTAGTGGCACTGAACATATTTTAAAATGCTTGTTATAAATTTTGTTACATGTTTTAAAAAGCATACATATAAAAGGAAAAGAAGTTAAGTTTTTCTGGGGGAGGTTGTTTGGTTTTTTTCTTCTCATTTTTCATATACCCACACCCATATGCTGCTTTGGAGAATTGTAGCTGTTATTTCTGACCCTTTTCACACACTGTCTCTTTCTGTAAACCTTGAGGAGCCCTTGTTTATCTCTTGTAGTTGGAAATTATATCATTAAGAACATAACAAGGATTTTTCGTCTGTTTGTGATACTATATCTGCATGCTTTGGCTTCTTTGGCGTTGGAGGCTCTTCTGATTGGGTGATTCTCAGCCACATATTCACATTGATAGTTACTCTAAAATAGTCACTGTGAGTAGAGCTTCTCTTTAGGTAACAGACAGAATAGGCAAAAAACTCATTCTTGGGGTTCAGTCAAGTATCAAATTCTCCAGGCCTTTTCCTTTGGAACCACCCAACTTCTCCAGAGAAGAATTTGTGTTGGTGAAGCCTGCCCATTGATATTGGGAAAATAGGAAGAGATGGGG
Organism: Lophiomys imhausi; assembly: GCA_907164525.1. Lineage (NCBI taxonomy): Eukaryota > Metazoa > Chordata > Mammalia > Rodentia > Muridae > Lophiomys > Lophiomys imhausi. The sequence continues at coordinate 7,051,233 of CAJQZJ010004765.1, forward strand.
AAATCTCATATTGAATATTCATACTTATACTTATCCTCCAGACTTCAAAGAAGAAGAAGAAGAAAAAACCTAGTAAATAAATAAATAAACAAACAGATAAATAAATGAGCTATCAGACGATGGTCAAAATATTACCTGCCTTGCTAATCATACTGAGGATGGGGTTGTGAGTCACTAGCTGGGGTTTGTTTGTTTTTTTTCTTTTGGTGTTTTTGTTGTTGTCCTGTGTCTATTCTCTAGTAGTCAAGCAGGGTGAGCATGGATAGCTTGCTCCCCAAAGGAAAGGAGAGCAGGCCCTGACCATCTTGTTGGTTCTCTTTCTATTGGTGATGCCCACTCCACCTGCCTGTGAGGCAGGGAACAAGGCAAGCTGGGGTGTTTTACCAGTGGGTATCATGGGAACATCAGCAACGGTGAAGAGCTGAAGAGGTGAATTCGGTTGAATTGAACAGAAGAATGGACCCTGAGCAGCCTCTGTTTCCTTTTGGAGAGAAGGAGCAAGAGTCAGTGTCTAATTCTACCCCAGTGAGTAGAATCCATGGCCCACTCCTGCCTTCCCTGTTTTCTTGACTAACCAGTGCTTGCTTTTTGAGGCTTGTACTTTAATTCTCATTCCAAAACAGTCTCTTGCCAGACCTCTGAAGAATTCACGGTTTGCTAGCTCCATCCAACAAAATTTTAAGAGGGGCCTTTGTTGTCCTGTGAACTTCCTGTTTTGTGTCAGGAACCCTCCTTCTAGGAAGGTGGGGGGGGTAGGGGCAGAGTGTATGAAGACTTCTTCATGGGAATATTAGGCATTTGTTTAATAGCTGGGTTTAAAAGCACGTCCTCTTCATCTATGCCAGCACTGGGCCAGCAGTCCCAAGATGAGTCAGAGTAGACCATGGCCTTCTCATAGGTTAGGAGTGGGGCCAAGTACCTGGTAAATATTCCTTGGGATCATGGATGTAACACAAGAAGGACAAAGTTCAGAAGTATGGAATGGAGGAAGCTTCCACATACTAGGGAGAGGCCAGTGATCTTACAGATTCTCTTTAGTATTTCTGGTTATGTTTTTAAAGAAGGCTTATGTATGGTTGGATGGACTATCTGAAAGATGTGTCCTTGTAGGTCAGTGTGGGAAGCAGAGACCTGATTAGAGAGGCTTTTGGGTACCTTGCTTTTAGTGTTTTCTCCCAGAGTGAGTGCTCGCTGCACCTGCCTTATGGAGTCTATTAAAACAGCTTTTCCTAGTTTTGTGGGCTAGTTTTTTTTTTTTTAAGTTTTATTTCTTCAAGTTACATCTCAAAAACAATCCTCTTCCTACTTCCCTCTCTGGTCCCCCCCCCCCCCCCCCTTCTCCCTCCCCCCCCCCATCTGCTTCCTTTTTTTTTTTTTTTTTAAGTTTGAGGTATATCTTTTGCTGTGGGCTAGTTTTTAAGGGCTCCTGTCATAGACCCTCTTCCCAATGTGAGATGCCAAAGAGCTCATTAGGAAAGAAACTGACAAAAATTTATAATACTTCTACCACTGAGCTATACTCCCCAGCTTTCTTCACTGTTTATAACCTTTGACATTGTATAACTATGAGCAATAGTGTAGGACTAGTAGGTCATCCATTCTGTGTACCAGACTAGTTTCTTTATGTGTATATAGCGCCACTTGCTGGCTGTAGAGATATTACAGAACCAAGGGATGGTAGTGGAAGTTCAGAAATCCCTGTGTTCCTGCTGAAGTTTGATTGTGTTTGTCATAAGTATCCTGAATGGGAGAAATGTCTCAGGAAGCAGCTGGAGAGAACAAAGGAACCATCATGTTGTTTATAGCTCAATATCTTTCTCTGCATCTGTTACTCTCATCATGATGCCTACCTGAAGGTGCCATGTACCCGGATGGAGAAGAGGTTGTCATAGCACACTTGGCCCCTTTTTCATAGATGCGCAGCAGAAGTAAGGTTGGCATAGGTCAACCTGGTGGTTAACTCTGACAGATCTTGACAGGGCCCTAACATCCATTTCTTCCTGGGACCCTGGGTCCAGCACAGCTCTTTGTAGAGCCTTTGCAGCCATCTCTGAGGTAGTTAGTACTCAGGCAGATTCTGGTACTGATGAGCATATGGCACACAACCATGGGATCTTGGCTTCATAAGGGAGTCAGTTATAGAAAAAGAGTTGCAGGGCGGTGGTGGCGCACGCCTTTAATCCTAGCACCTGGGAGGCAGAGGCAGGTAGATCCCTGTGAGTTCAAAGCCAGCCTGGTCTACAAAGAGAGTTCAGGACAGCCAGGTCTATACAGAGAAACCCTGTCTTGAAAAACCAAAAAGAAAAAAAAGTTGTTAATTTAGTTTTGTTCCTTAATTTCATTTGTATAGTAGAACTACATGCCAACCAGGCCTGAATTGCTGGAGGACCTTGCGCAGGATGAGAAGGAGGATTGACTTCATTGAAGACAGGAGCTAATAGCCTCTTGTTTTTTTGTGTGCAGCTTGTCTGGACTGGCCCCCAGGATCTTCCAGCTCTGATGAGCCCTATTTCTGTTCCCTCAACATAGTCACAGGCCAGGCAAGAGCACTACACCTTCCCTCTTCTCCACCCTAGCTTAGGTTGGAGCCTCTGCAATGGTGGTGTTTCACACAGGCCAGGATGGCCTGGGTCTGTGTCTTACTTACATCCTTCTGCAGTTCTTGGATCTTTACTCACAGAGTTGATGCTTAATGCTTGTCAGGTGAATAAATGGAAAGTCCATGGCTCTGCAGCTGCTTCCATGTCCTCAAGCATTTGTTGCTGAGATTGAAGTAGGCACAAAGCATCTTCCTTTTTTGTGTGTGTGTGTGCACGCGCGTACATACACAAACACACCCTCATCCAACCTTATTAAAATCAGTAATGGAGGAGATGGCATTGTTGTGATTTTACCCAGCAAACAGAAGCACTAGAACACCCCCTTACTAACATAGTTGCACAACTGGGGACCAGAGGCAGTGGAGGCTCCAGACCCCTCAGCCCTCTGATCACAGATCGAGCTGGTCTGTCACAGGGGAGAGTTAGTCATGCCTTTGGAGTGGCAACTGAAAGAAGAGGAAATGGGGAAACTCTTGGGACGCTCCTGATCCTTTGGATAGAGACTGCTGCTGTCGTTGTGTCTCTCCCAGATACAAATAGGATGTGCTGTGACACTTTCTAGGGTGGGTCATAGCTCTCTTTCTTTGTTCTTCTTTCAAAAAAGTTATTTTTTTTTCTTTTTTTTGGTTTTTCGAGACAGGGTTTCTCTGTGTATCCTTGGCTGTCCTGGACTCACTTTGTAGACCAGGCTGGCCTCGAACTCACAAAGATCCGCCTGCCTCTGCCTCCCAAGTGCTGGGATTAAAGGCGTGAGCCACCACCGCCCGGCTAAAAAAGTTATTTTATTTTATGAGTATGAGTGGTTTGCCTGCCTGTTTGTAAATGTGTTGCATACTTGGGGTCTGTGGAAAGCAGAAGAAGCCATCTGATGCCCTGGAACTGGACTTAGAAGCTGTTGTAAGCCACCATGTGGGTCCTGAACACTCATTCTCTGTAAGAACAGCAGTAGTTACTCCTTAATGACTGAGCTGTCTCTTGAGTTACCGGGGCCACATCTTCCTGTCTGACATAATCCACAGCCTGGACCCTGATGATGTGGGTGGAAAGAGATGAAAAGTTCTGCCAGGTGTTCAGCAGGGAGCTTTCCTTACACACCAAACTTTCAGATTCACTTAATGTCTTCCTTGGGCACCTTTAAATACTTGAGCTTTTATGACTGGGCACATCTCTGGCACTCATATGGCCTTTCTGAATAGGCTTGGAGAAGGGGCAGGGTTGGGACCTGCCATCAGATGGATGCTTTTCACCACCCATATGAACCAAAGATAGTGTCTTACTATCTCAAGCCATCAGAAAAAGGAGTAGCCTAGGAGAGGCCAGCACTGGCCCAGAGCAAATGGTGTTAAAGCAGTGTCTGAAAGGTAGAGTGGGGCCAGATGGGAAGAGTAAGGACCATGTATGTTAGACACAGAGAAGAAGGGACTTGGACTTCTCAAAGCTGGTCTCAAAGCCCCCAATAGTGTGGTGACCCCCAACACAGCAGTCACCACACAAGGGGTTTCTCAGGGAAAGGTGAGTGCGCTGTCCACCCGCTCCGTCAGACTCCCCTCGATCGGCAGAGACAATCAGACGAGACAGGGGTGATGTCTAAACATTTCCCATTTTAATGTCTTGTTCTCTGGCTTTTATACAGAACGAAATGGGGAATTTCCACATGGGTCAATCACATTAAAGGTCATCCTATCACACCACATAGCGCAAGCTTGGTAACATGGTGATCATGCACTGATCACGAGCTTAGAAGTCTTGCCCACCCAATCAGCTATACCCACAACTGGGCTTCAACTCCACTCGGCATCTTCCAGTTGGCGCCATCTTAGATATCTCCCACAAGTTAACTTTCATTTTTCCGGAAATGAGACATTTCTCATAAGCCTCCATTTCCCAGGTCCCCACACATTAGTGCTATCTGTAATGTAAGAGTATGCCTCAAAATTCTTGTAGAATTGAATACTGGAGAGATGACTCAGTGGTTCAGAGCACTTGGGGCTCTTCTAGAGGATCCAAGTTCAGTTCCAAGCACCCATATCAGGTGACTCATAACCACCTGTAACTCCAATTCCAGAAGACCTAAAGCCCTCTTTTGGCCTCCGAGGGTACCCACACATAAGTCTCTGTCTCTCTATCTGTCTGTCTATCACACACACACATCAGACATACACAAATTTAAAATACATATATAAAACTTCTTGTATAGTAAGTTGAGAGCACTCATGGACTAGGCTAATAACAGGCAATATGAGGTAGCTCCCTAGTGGCACAGCCATCTTGACAGTTCAGTTTCCCAGGTGCTGTGCCAGCAGCTACCTCTGAGCAACTGAAAGGAATCACTTTCTCAGATGGCTTGAGATGGGCCAATGCTGACTGAGAACAAAAGAAGTGGGCCAAGACCTGGTTTTTAAAAAGGGCCCGGGGCTGGAGAGATGGCTCAGCGGTTAGGAGCACTGACTGCTCTTCCAGAGGTCCTGAGTTCAATTCCCAGCAACCACATGGTAGCTCCCAACTATCCATAACAAAATCTGGTGCCTTCTTCTGGCAAACATACCTGCAGACAGAACATTGTATAAATAATAAATAAATAAATCTTAAAAGGGGGGTTTCCACAGTCAGTTCATATTAGTCTAGGCTGGTCTTGGGTTCACAGTCCTTTCTTTTTTTTTTTGGTTTTTCGAGACAGGGTTTCTCTGAATATCTCTGGCTGTCCTGGACTCGCTTTGTAGACCAGGCTGGCCTCGAACTCACAAAGATCCGCCTGCCTCTGCCTCCCAAGTGCTGGGATTAAAGGCGTGCGCCACCACCGCCCGGCTCACAGTCCTTTCTTTGCTTCTATCTATCTCCTGAATGTTAGAATTAAAGATTTGTTCCACCACACCTGGCAACATATCTTTTAAATGTTTAATTATAAGAAACTTCAAGGATAGCTGGGCATGATGGTGCACGCCTTTAATCCCAGCACTCAGGAGGCAGAGGCAGGCAGATCTCTGTGAGTTCAAGGCCAGTCTGGTCTACAAAGTGAGTCCAGGACAGCCAAGGATATACAGAGAAACCCTGTCTCAAAAAAATCAAAAGAAAAAAGAAAAGAAACTTCAAGGGTAAGCAGGATCCCAAAGAAAACCCCATGTCTGATCACCCTCTGCAGCATGTCCTCTAAGCCCGACTCTCATCCCACTCCACTCTTCCAATATACTCTAAAGAAATCCCAGGGTGTCTGTGTTCTGTCAAGTCCAGCCTGTAATGAATCAACCCAGGGTTCTCAAGTCTGGAATGATTGGGTCTTTCTTTTATTTTCTGAAGAGTTACTGACTCTTCCTTCTTTGTCTTGCTTTCCAGTGGGAAATTAGTATCTCCAAAGTGGAAAAATTTCAAGGGCCTGAAGCTCCAGTGGCGGGACAAGATCCGACTCAACAACGCCATCTGGAGGGCATGGTATATCCAGTGTACGTATGTTACCAGCTCGACAGTGGGTGTGCTATGTCTCGAGGGCCCTCAATTCTGTGGGGGTCAGAGTTCTGCATCTTGGAGGCATGAGCACCTTGGGTCCATAGCCGACTATTAAAACATGTTTTCAACAGAATCTTTCTTGAGCAGTCTATGTGGTTGGGAAACCAAGCTATAATACATCCCAGGAACTAGGGCATTTGCCAGCCATCAGGCAGTCACCCAATAGAGCACAGAGTCTAGAGGGACAGACATATGAGACCCTGACCACAGTTTGTAGTGCATACTGGGTAACTTGGCCCTAAGGAGTAAGGGGTTCTTTTTAGGAGTGTTGAGAGAATGTAGCAGAGGTGACATGTGAAATTTGAAGAGCCACAGAGCAATTTCTATTTCCAGCAGTTTAAGAAGACACAGATGTTACTGTATAGCTCTTGTCCCTGGCTAACTTGAGGAGAACTGCTTTTGTATTGATGAGCAGCTTTGTTTCTTACTCAGATATACTGGCATTCTTTGCTTTGGGCCTGCATGCTTTTATTTCTCAGAACTCTACATTTCTCCAGTGGAAGAAGGGAAGAACACTCCATGGTGTAGCAGTTTGGGTATAGCTCATTCTGGGGGCCTTGGTGCAGTTCTGACATCTCTCTTCTCCTAACCCAGATTTGGAGAAGCGCAAGAATCCCGTGTGCCACTTTGTCACCCCACTAGATGGCTCTGTTGATGTAGATGAACACCGTCGGCCAGAGGTAATTAACCAGCAAGTGATTGAACAGAGGGTAGGAGGAGGATGAGGAGCTACTTAACCAGCAAGTGATTGGACAGAGGGTAGGAGGAGGGTGGGGA
>CAJQZJ010004765.1:7060722-7079373 GCA_907164525.1 Lophiomys imhausi
TTTCTTTCTTTCTTTCTTTCTTTCTTTCTTTCTTTCTTTCTTTCTTTTTTTTTTTTAAGAAGCAACCCTTTACTGCATGCCAGGACTGAGAATAATAAATTCAACTGCTTTTTGATTCTTCTTCCCTGGTTGGCACTAGGATGATGACATGCTCTATTGGCATAAACATGGGGATGGCTGGAAAACCCCAGTCCCGATGGAGGAAGACTCGCTCCTCGACACTGACATGCTCATGTCAGAATTCAGTGACACCCTCTTCTCCACACTTTCTTCACACCAGCCGGTGGCCTGGCCCAACCCACGGGAAATAGGTAACTGGGGTCTCTGTGCTTGGGCAGTTGGCTTCCTTCTCTGTGAGGATTCCTCTAGGCCAGGCTTTGCCTCAGGGCACCTCTGAGGAGCTGCATGGGACTTCATTAGGCTAGCCAAGAGAAAAGAGAAGATTGCCCAAGCTCCTTATCTGAAGGTCCTGTGCAGTTGTATGAGAGAAGACTGGAGTTGGAGCCTTACAGGGTGGCCATTGTTCTTTTAGTCCCACTGTGACAAGGCAGCAGGCTCTGATCTGAACCCATTTTATGTTTCTGATACTGTCTTCTTAGTGTGGGATGTGTCAGTGCCTAAGCCTAGGCTACAGAGTGAGCCCTCCTGTGCATGACACTCCATCTGGAGGCCTTCAGTCTTCTAGTTCCTCAGGGAAGAACTGCGGGTGAAAAGTGAGAACAAGGACAGAGGGCTGTGGGTGTAGGGTAGGGTGAAGACTGGGCCTTTCATAGCTCATAGCTTCATGGTGCTCCAAGCACTGCCTGTCTTTTCTGCCTTCTCCGGGTGGAGAGAACATACTACCTAAGAATGGCCACAAACCCCCAAGAACATAGAGAGCCCAACCAGCTTCCCACAGTTCTTAGAAGATTCTATAATGGATAGGGCCAGAAGGATCTGTTTCAGAACTAAATGTATATGTTCCTTCAACCTTATTTGAGGTAAAAAGCACTCCCCTCTGTCACTGGAAATTCTTGCAGCACATCTGGGAAACGCAGACATGATCCAGCCAGGCCTGATCCCTTTGCAACCCAACCTGGACTTCATGGACACCTTTGAGCCTTTCCAGGGTAAGAGCAGACAGTAACATGATGCTTGGGTATCCCTCGACCATCCCATCTCAGACTGTGCCCCTCTTATACAGAGGACAGGTGGAAATGGGTGTAAAGGGAGGTAAAGTGAAAGGGGGTATAAAGTTCAAAACTGAAACTTATTTTGGTGGTAACTGGAAAAGTTTCCTGGGCCATTGGAAGGAAGTTGGCACTCTCAGAGTGAATGCTTTCTTTCTTCCTGCTAGGAGGGAGCATCTGCTTGGCCTCAACACTGAGCAGTTTCTCCTGTAGGCAGCAGAGGGCACTGTGGCACAGCCACCGCCCAGTAAAGTTCCTGCATTTAGTCAGCTCCTTGAGCTCTGCCATTGTCTAGGTTCTAAACACTTGATATTTCAGGTAGTCCAACCAGAGTCCTCTTTCTATAGAAAAAGTTATCTTGGGAGTGATTAGGCTCAGGCACCTGTTTGTGTGTCAGAATTCCAGAAAATGGTAAGCTCACGAAATTTAAAAGACTTCCATGTTCTTTTTCAGATCTCTTCTCTTCCAGCCGATCTATTTTTGGCTCCATGTTGCCTACTCCGTCAGTACCTGCCCCAGATCCTAGCAGCCCACCTTCTCAGGTAGAGAAAGCTGGGGGATCAGGCATGGCAGGTACAGGGCTGTCATCAAACTTTATAACCAGAGCTAGGCTAATGCTGTGCCCATGAATTGACAACATCCTGAGGCCATTGCTGCATTCTATGCTGAATGCACACAGATGTGCAAAGAAATTATCAAAGAATTTGAAAGCATCCTTAACTCCCCACAAAGTGGGAGACTATGCTACCAAAGTTGTTTTTCTACCTAAGGCCCCACATGAACTTTGTTCAAACAGCTCTTTTCTAAGACAAGATTAGTTACAGAAGAAAAATGTGTATCACTAATAAAAATATGTTGTACATTGTTTTTACTTTTTACTTAGCAATTAATAAAAGGTAATTACAAGCGTTAGGGCTACAAAGCTGAGTGAGGTGTACTTCTCTGCCCTGGGGGAACTCTCAAGTTGGTTCTGTATTCCATTATTAGTCAACTGGTAACCTGGCACCTTCCCCACCTAGCTCAGATAATCATTTCCTCTGTAGAGACTGGGATCTGCCCAGGTGATTCCTCATAACTTTTCCACTCAGGAAGAGCTAGTCTGACTGGAGGTCGATACTTGAAGCTCTCCTGGGGGAACCCCTGAACAGCTGTGGTTTAGGCTGCTTCTACTCTGTAACAGAAGATGGTGGGGACTGTGGATAGATCTAGACCAGACCCTAGAAACCAGATATCTCTAGGGTACTGTCCAGCTTCATCTGAGATCTGTGTTATCATTAGTTCCTACTGGAAACAAGATCCCTGCTGACATCCAGGGAACACAGATCCATTTCCCTAGCCTCACAATGTGTTTGGCCTGGGAGATAGCACTTTTGTTCCTTGGTCCCTCAGTCCCCATGTTCACAGTTGGACTTTGCGTTGTGTAGTACTAAATAAAAAAGCTAATTATCCAATTGTAGCTTTGTTTCTTCATGTGTCTTTCTTCCTCAGGGGAACGTCTTGCCAAATACAGCTCTCCCTACTGTGAGCCTGCCCAGTAGCCTCGTCACATCTTCTTCGGTCTCTTCCCTGGATCCCGCAGATGGGCAAGGTTGTGAACGCACCTCCCAGACTGTGGACCCATTTATTCAGCCTGCAGACTTTGGTCCCTCTGAGCCACCACCAAGTGTCCCACAGCCCTTCCTCCCTGTCTTCACTATGACCTTACTTTCCCCTGGTCCTGCCCCAACACCTGTCCCAGCTGCATTGCCCTTAGTTTCTCCTCCTGCCACTACTCTGAACCCCTCAACTCCCCCAGCTTTCCTGCAGCCACAGAAGTTTACAGGAGTCAGCAAATCAACCCCTGTCATCACCCATACAGCCTCTGCCACCCTTACTCATGATGCCTCTGCCACCACCTTTAGCCAGAGTCCGGGCCTTGTTATCACAGCACACCATCCAACTCCTTCATCATCCCCCTGCGCTCTGGCACTGTCACCTGTACCCCAGCCACCAGCTGTGGGAACTCCCCAACCTCATTTAACTTTTATACACCCCAAACCTGTGTCCTTGACTGGAGTAAGACTCAAGCAGCCCCCCAAAATAGTGCCTGCTCCCAAACCTGAGCCTGTGTCCTTGGTGTTGAAGAATGCCTGCATTGCTCCAGGTGAGTTGGGTTGGGTTGGGGTCTAGCCAGGATTGCCTAGGGAGTAATGTTTTCCTTTCTCAAAGGCTTTAAAATCACAACACCTCCTTCCCCATTTAAATAAAACAGAGTAGTATGGGTAATTCATATGTGCAATGTATCTTTCTGTTTCTAGTCTTAATCTGGGTGTGGTGACGCATACCTGTAAACCCAACACTTGTGAGGTTGAGGCAGGAAGATTTTTAACTTGAGTCCAGTCTGAGTTACAGAGTAAGTCCCAGGCCAGCAAGAGAGGGCTCAGTACATAACTGGCACTTGCCATTAAGTCTGAAAACCTGAGTTTGATCCTTGGGATCCATGTGGCAGAAGGTGAAAATCAGTGTCTACAAGTCGTCGTCTGATCTCCACACTCGTTCCATGGCACATTTCATACCTGCACATACATAAACACCACACAAAATAAATAAAATATGATTTAAAAACTAAAATAGGGGGCTGGAGAGATGGCTCAGCGGTTAAGAGCACTGCCTAGAGCTCTTCCAAAGGTCCTGAGTTCAATTCCCAGCAACCACATGGTGGCTTACAACCATCCACAATGTGATCTGGTGCCCTCTTCTGGAATGCAGGTGTACATGCAGATAGAGCACTCATATGCATAAAATAAATAAAATAAATCTTTAAAATAAAAAAAAATAAAAACTAAAATAAATAAAAATATGAATTAGTCTTGAAAGCATGGTTTGAGAATATATGATCATGGGCATCTCTTTCAAGGGGTATAGTATGAGTCATTCAAGAAAAAAGTACAAAAATATTTCAGATGCCCTGGGGCTTTGTCTCCCTGCCCCCTTGGTGAGGAGCCACGTGCTTCACTAGGAGGGATGTGATGCCCTGGTTCTCCTGGCTGGCTGTAGCTCAGCACTTTTGTTAGTAACAGTTAGGCCTCTCTAGGGTTGGGGCCTCACCCTCACTTTTCTTCATCCCTACAGCTGCCTTCTCAGGCCAGCCACAAAAGGTGATCATGACGTCAGCCCCTCTGAAGAGAGAAGGGATTTTGGCATCCACTGTATCCCCATCCAATGTGGTTATTGCCTCTGCTGCCATCCCCAGGGTGAGGAGAACTGGCCTAGGCGAGCCTCTCGTGTCTTTATCTCCCTAGAGGGCCTGTGTTTATGTGGCTCTCAGCCAGCGTAGCTGCTCTGCTCTGCACCAGTGGTCCATGACCTCTCTCCTGTGTCTCCACAGGCTCCTGGAGTCACAGAGTTCCTCAGCCACAGCACGAGTAGCCAGCCTACTCCTGTCTCTCGACTCTTTTCTCCAAGTACAGTTCAAGACTCCCTGGTGAAGGGCGAGCAGGTCCCACTGCATGGGGGTAGTCCCCAGGTTCCTGCCACAGGCTCTAGTGAGTATTCACCTGAGTGGGACATTTGGGGCCTCCTGGAGGAAATAAGCAGCTTGTTCTGGGATGGGGAGGCCATTCATAAGCTCCCATAATCAAGCCTGGGCCTACAGAACCTTCAGTCTGCTCACAGCACAGGCTGGGGAAATGCTCACTGACTGGGCAGCAGGGTAGCTGTAGCCACACCAGCAGAAAAGGAACAGAGTGGCAGGTGTTTTATAGTGAAAGCAGCTAGTATCCTCAGGAAACCACACTCAGAAGGCCTGGCTCGGAGCAAACAGTTCCATCCAGAAAAGGAACTGAAGAGTTCTTGTCAGCGGTCTGGAAAACTTGACCCTGGGGTTGCTGTAGCCTTGAAGCCAGCAGCAGGTTCATCACAGCATCATCTGTCCTGGTTTCTAACCTACTGAAAATCTGTGGCCATTTTCATACCTCACAACTGAGGACAGTTAGGACAGTACTGGTTTTGCCTGTTGACTTGTGGAGTCAGAAGGTCAGTGGCTAGAGGTCCTGTGACATCAGAATTGGGCTACAGGTAGAACTTGGGTTCCTTTCAATGCCACACTGGGAAGAAACTGGAAACACTATGCAGATCTTGTGCAGGAAGTCTGTCACTATGCTGTACCTAATCCCTTCTCTTCTTGGCTAAAATCACAGCTGCTCTTGAACATCTTACTTGGGAAGACATGACTAAGGAAGGCTTTCTAGCTGAGAGGGGTTAGACTTATCCAAGACCAGGTTTTGAAGAATGGGACTCTTCAGTCTGGAAAGATACAGACTCAAGACACAAGTCAAGTTTCTAAACTTATCCAGGGAAAGAAAGCTGGCCTTTCCTGGGGGGCTGCAGAGCATAACATTTAGAGCCTGATAATCTAGGAGAAAACAAAGTAACTGGAAACATTTGTTAGTAGTAAGTTAAATGGGCTGGGGGTTCTAAAGGGACTTAGGAAATGGCTCCCAGGAGATCCCAGTGAATGGGACAGGAGCCTGTGTGGTTTACAATAGTCTATTCTGTGTGGACCAAAAGATGGTGGTGCTTTTTATTAACATTTTCAGAGTGAGTGAGAGAAGAGTAAGAAAGTATATATGTAGAGTTTAAAAAACAAAAATAAAAGCCGGGTGTTGGTGGCGCACACCTTTAATCCCAGCACTTGGGAGGCAGAGGTAGGCGGATCTCTGTGAGTTCGAGGCCAGCCTGGTCTACAAAGTGAGTCTAGGACAGCCAGAGCTGTTATACAGAGAAACCCTGTCTCGAAAAACCAAAAATAAATAAATAAATAAATAAAAATAAAAAAAAAAACAAACAAAAATAAAGCAGATACCAGTGTGCTAAGCATGTGAGCTAGGAGATCTTGCCTTACAAACCTGTAAGGACCCCTGGCTGCCTCAAGGTGGCATTTTAGGGGACTGGGTTGGCAGTTCCACCTTTCCTCTGAGCAGTGTGACACCTGGGATGGGGCAGAATCTAGGCATATTCCACATCTAACCTGCCTGTCTTGGGTGTTGCCTTAAAAACAGAAACCCCCCTTTGGGATGTGGGCAACAGTTTCTCCAGTATTTCCTCTGGAAGAGCTATAGAAGGTTTTAAATGGACTTCCAAGCCTGAGGACTTGCTGGGAATCCCTCTGGTTGGTGAGGACTGCTGTAGAGCCAGCAAAGGGCAGCCTTAACTTCTTATTGTTCCAGTCCCCTTCTCAAGGGTTTTCCCATTAAGAACATTTTCTTCTTAGGTCGTGATTGCCCCAACTCAGGGCAAGCCTCTCCATGCCCATCAGAACAAAGTCCCAGTCCTCAGTCTCCCCAGAACAACTGCTCAGGGAAATCTACAGATCCCAAAAATGTGGCTGCACTAAAGGTATGGCTTATTTCTCTTGAATCTTGATTCCATTGGTGGGATGAGGAGGAAAGAGAACATCAGGAAAGGAGAACCACAGATCCAGCTTATGTTGCAACTCCAGAAACACTTAAGATTAAGTTAACTCCAATTATTTCCCATCCCACCAACAAACCCATGAAGATTAGAACCTGTTCAGACCTCTGGGTGGGCCCCTGGTGCCCAGGGACCAGCACTGAGTCTTTATGCCATGGTTGGGTGCATACAACCTTGGCCACACCAGTTGCAGGGAGGAGGTGAGACAGGGTTGTAGAGAACTGTGGAGTCTGGCAGCCAGGGACAGAGCACATACTGCTTCCTAGCCCATGAGTCCTACCCACTCCTCTTTAGCCCTTTGCCTCTCTTGCATAGTTTTCTGGCCCTGGCTTGTCATGTGTCCCAAGACACCAGTCTTTCTTTAGTACTCAGCGTTGTGTTAGTCAGTAAGTAAGGAGGAATAAGTTGATTGTCTCAGGTCTGGCCTATGTCTCATTGACCAATTGATTCCCCAATAGAACCGGCAGAAGCACATCTCAGCTGAACAGAAAAGGCGTTTCAATATCAGAATGGGCTTTAACACCCTGAACAGTTTGATCTCCAATAATTCCAAGCAGGTAATTGCCTTAGAGTGTCAAGGTGGGGCAATAGTGCATCTTTCCTGTGTGTCACTGGCCAGCTGAGTACTGCCACCTTTGAGCCACCTGCCCTCCACAGACCAGCCATGCCATCACACTGCAGAAGACCATGGAGTACATCACCAAGCTGCAACAGGAGCGGATGCAGATGCAAGAGGAGGCCCGGAGGCTGCGGGAGGAAATTGAGGAGCTCAACACCACCATCATGTGAGGTTCCATTTGAGCCCACCACACATTTCTATGTCTCCAAAGTAGAGGGGGCTAGGCACAGTGGCACACACCCTTCATCCCAGCACTGGGAGGCAGAAGCAGGTGGATCGCTGTGAGTTCGAGGCCAGCCTGGTCTACAGAGTAAGTTCCAAGATAGCTAATACTGTTACACAGAGAAACCCTGTCTCGAAAAACAAAACAAAAAGAAAAGTAGAGGGTCCCTTTGGCCTTTGCTACCTGTACTGCAGCAGTTTAGCCTCTCGTCCTCCTCCTGCAGGCCTCTGTCTGCATCTGGCTATATCCTTCCTGTGTGGTCCCCAAGACCCTCCTCTACCCTCACCTACCCCACAGCCTCCCTTGACTACTGTTGTTTCAGCTCCTGCCAGCAGCTGCTACCTGCCACAGGAGTTCCTATCAACTGCCGCCAGTTTGACCACATGAAAGACATGTTTGATGAATATGTGAAGAGCAGGATCCTGCAGAATTGGAAATTCTGGATTGTATCTTTGGGTTTTCCTTGCTCTCCTCTTCCCCAGGCAAACACACTGAAATAGTAGACTGTGCTCTTGGGCACCCCTCAAAGAAAGGTTCTCACACAGTTGTCGGTGGTTCAGGGCTGGCAATGCTATTTTCTGTCTCAGAGAAGAGAAGGCTCTAGGCAGGCCACAGGGGCTGGGGAGACCACATCCCAGAGGCTTTGCAGGAAGGGTAGGGAAGCAGATGGCCCACTTTACTCTCTAGTTCTTTAGCAAACAAACACACCTAGATAATTGCAGAGGCAACAAAGTGAGGAGGGATCCTGACTGCCTGGCAACCTGCTCAGTCCCCTCATTGACAGAGAAGGCGAGCCCTACCTGCTGTGACAGGTGGAAGCCAGGGCTTACTGAATTACTGAGTGTCCAAAACCCCTGGTGGTGATGATGTGTTGTGTTTTGTTTCATCCTTCTCCTCTTCTAGACTTGCAGAGGCTTTAATATTTTTAAATTATGTACATATGTACGTATTGAGTGCAAGTGCATGCAGAGTCTGAAGAGGGTGTTGGATCCCTTGGAACCTGGAGTCAGGCTATTGCGAGTGCTGGGAACTGAGCTTGAGTCCTCTACAAGAGCATACACATTCTTAACTGCCAAGCCATATAGTTCCTTGAGAAAAGGGTCTTTGTTGCCCAGGATGATCTTGAACTCCTGAGCTCAAACTATCCTTGGGAGCCTCAGCCTCCCAAGTAACTATAGGCAGGGTTTGGAACCTGTCCCCTGGTCTTCAGTGTCATAATAAAATATGTCCACCCAAGTGCCAGGACCTGTCTTCTGCCGAAGGCTGCTTTGATCTCAGCCTTTGAGATGACAGCATTCCTGTTATGGGATGATTCTTGTCTCCCTGGTCCACAACAACAGAACAGACCCCTGCTCTGAGCAGATGGTCAGCTTATGTGACAGGTCACCTACAGCATAGGCTGTGGGTCAGTCAGTGGAGAAAAGCAGTTGTATGGAAAGACAGGAAGCATGGTGAGGATGTGTGTGTGTGTGTGTGTGTGTGTGTGTGTGTGTGTTTGTTGTGCGCGCACGCTTCAGAGGCCAAATTTGTTTATATTTTGTTTGATGTTTGAGAAAAGTCTCAACTTGTAGTGTAGGCTGGTCTGGAACTTTCTTTGTAGTACAATACTACATAGCCTTTTCCTCTTTAAGTGTACCACCATGCCTGTCTGTGTATTTATACTTTATTAATATTGAGGATGAAACTCAAGGCTTCACATACATTTTCTAGGTAAGAACTCAGTGAGCTTATAGCCTGACTAAAGATGGCAGATAGCATGGCTCATTCCCTGATTTGTTTTGCTATCTTACTTTCTGCCATTAGTGGAGCCTAGATAAATATGGCACATGTCAGAACTGCTTCAATAAAATGATACATTCCTCTTTACCAGGCCAGGGTGGGAACTGTAGACATCAGAATTCAAGAGAAACATTTATATCCTCACTAAGCCCATTCTAAGATCCTTTGGGAGCTCTGCAGGAAGTGGTAAGCTTGTGGGATGTGCATAACACAAATGTCAGGCTCCAACTTCAGTGAGTGTTGTGTTGTGTGCTTCCCATGTCCCTGCCAGATACATGTCTCCTTTTCTTTTTTGTTTTTTTGTTTTTTTTTTTTTTTTGTTGTTTTCGAGACAGGGTTTCTCTGTGTATCCCTGGCTGTCCTGGACTCACTTTGTAGACCAGGCTGGCCTCGAACTCACAAAGATCCGCCTGCCTCTGCCTCCCAAGTGCTGGGATTAAAGGCGTGCGCCACCACCGCCCGGCTATGTCTCCTTTTCTTACATACAATTGTCTCCTGTATTTGACTGACCTGTGATCTCAGGTTCACCTCATTGTGCTTACCCTTGTATGAGGCTGAAGAAACTTGTTTTTCTGTCTTTTATCCACCCAAAAGTCAGTCATAGTAAGAGCAAATAGTTTAATCTCATGGTGGGCACACCTTACCTAACAATAACTGATCTGTCCGTTGTCTCTGATCAATTCTCTATAGACAATTTGCTGTTTATGAGGGAAGTCAACAGGTAAGCCTGGCTTGCCTGAGCCTTCTTCCTTTATCTGTATGCCCCTTAGCCCTCCTCAGTGTCCACCTTTTCCTTAACATAAGCCCTACAGTTCAGCATGATCATCAAGCCACTATTTGAGTCCTTCAAGGGGATGGTGTCCACCAGCAGCTTGGAGGAGTTTCACCGAACGGCGCTATCCTGGCTGGATCAGCACTGCTCTTTGCCTGTCCTCAGGCCAAGTGAGTATGGAATACCAGTTTGGGACTTCGTGTTGGTCCTGGAGGGAAAAAGCCCTCACCTAGGCAGTGCTTAGCAAAGTTTAGACTCTACTTTACAAAGCCAGACCAGCCATGCAAGAGGCATGAGGATAACATTAAAGGGTTCCTAGAACCAGAAAAGCTGTGGGGGCCAGTGTGGGTCTCTGAGCTGCCTGCCTGTCAGCAGGCTTGCCAGTCTGGTGAAATCCAACTGCCAGAGTCTGTTTTAGGTGAATTTGGTGTTTTATTATTTAAGTTCTTATTTCTAAAGCTAGAACCATATATAAAAGTTATGGAAGTTCAGTATTAAAGCAAGTGCAACACTCTGACAGCAGGAATAGCCTACAATTCTTGGGCTACTTGCAGCTTGTGCTAGGAGCTACACAGGCAGGATGTGAGACTGGGTCCCAGAATGGGACTCGCATCACTCTTCCCTGCTGTTGAGCTCTGGCCATCATCCTTGAAGCTTGGGAATCACCACATAGGGTTGGATGTGTGAAATTTGCATCCTGTCATTCTGAGTCTTGTGTCCCAGGCTGACTATGGCCTCCTCTGTCTTACAGTGGTACTGAGTACCCTCCGACAGCTGAGCACCACCACCTCCATCCTGACAGACCCGTCCCAGCTGCCAAAGCAGGCATCAGAGGCTGTTACCAGGATTGGGAAGAGATCGGGGGAGTCCTAAGCTTAGCTGGCACCTGGCTGCATGAGATGCCTGGAAATCACCCTACACCCTTCCTGACACACCGCCTCAGGGCTGCCCTTGACTCCGGTGGCCCATTGCACTGTCAGGATGCTGCTCTCAGGTCTGAAGCAGGTTTGAGGCCTGCCAACAGCAGTATCCCATCTTGGGAACCCTTGCTGTGACCTCTCAGTGACCTCAATCACCAGTCTCCCCTGTATTTGGGGTGGCCCAGACAAAGGGAAACATCAGCTGTTCTAGTCTTGTCCTCCTGGTGGCCTGTTGGGGTCCAGGGTCAGCAAGTGCAAGATGAGAAGACAAAGCCTGTTCCTGTAGATGGGACCATCCAGGGTCCTTCAGAATTCCTTTCTTGAGACTTAGAGACTTGGCCTCTGTCACATGTTTATCTACTTGTGCTCCTCTTGAACCCCTGCACAGTTTCTGGCCTCTCTAGCAGCAGTGAAGTCTTTCCATCTCCTGAGACTCTGGCAGCACCTGACCCTCTGGGCCACTGTCCCAATCTCTGCAGAGAAGAATGTACCTCCTTCCTAATGTGTTCTCTTGAAGGGGGGAGATCTACACAAATCCTGAGCACAGGTGGAAGATAATGATAATGAGAGGCCAGCTGGACAGGATGAAGGCACAAGCAATGCAAAGCTGCTGTTTTGGCTCAGAAACCCCTCATGCAGTGTCTTGTCTATATCTCAGTTCTACCTGTCTACCTGGCATTACAGTCACCATGACTGCAATGTCCTTGCCAGGGACTTGGCCTAGAGCCTGTTAAGGCCTCACAGCTGAGGCCTTTCTGTGCCTGTTCTCCACCCACTTCTACTCTGCAGCTGTGGGAGACACAGATACACTCCTGGGACGTTCTCACCTTGGTGTTAGCATTTGGAAGATGACACTCTATGATGCTGTCATCCTGGTCATTTTATCTGAAGTTTAGCTGGAGGTCCAAACCAGGACAGTTCTCAGACCAAAGATGTCACCATGCTAAACTCTGTCCCATCTTGTATTAGGAGGAAGAAACAAAGTGCTGACAGGCAAGTTGCCAAGGAGTCAGCCCTTGAAGCTGCCTTCAGGCTAGACGGTAAAGAGCTGTGCTCAGATTTGGACCAGTGGAGTTTGGAGGGTGGCACGTGTCTGAAGGTTCAAGTGTTGCAATATGTGTTACAGTTGGTAGAGATAGGGAAAGGTTGAGGGAAGGGGTCAGTTGACCCTCATCCTTCTCTTTGCTGCCTCTGAGATGCTGCAGGTGGTGAGGTACTCTCTCCAGCACTCAGGGAGCCCAGTCAAGGGCACCTCCTAGGAAGAATGTGCTTTTTGTCCTGCTGTGACACCTAAAGCAGGCAGTAGTCTTTTTCTTGGACTCTGTCCTCCTGGCCCCTTCTCATCATGCTGCCTGTTCTGAGAGAACCATGTGAAGAGAGAACCCAGGATGTCCCTTGAAGTTCTGATCCATTTGGAAGTTCCTGCTGATGGCTGAGGCTTACCCTGGACTAAGTAGTTGAAGAACAAAGAAAGGGTAGGGGCATTTATGCTGTGAGCTCCTAACCAATTGCTGGCTCCCTTGCCTAATTTCTATCCTGTATGGGAATAGCTTTGTGGCCCTCCTCAACCATCCCCAAAAACGTGTTTACAGGTTGAGGGATGAATATAAGGCACATAGGCTGGACCTTAGCATTTCCACTGGGTACCCCTTCTTTTCCCAAGGACAAGATGAAATTAATTGTTCTTTGGAAGGTGAAGGCCACTGTGGTAAGAAGGAAAAACTAAAACGCTGCTGTGAAGGCCTCAAGAAGCCCCAGCCCTTCCTCTTCCCATGCCATGTGACACAGGCCACACCATGTCCATACAGGACACCTGGTTCTCTCCACCCTTGCTGGGGAGTAACCTTATTTTTAAAACTCTGTGGGGTATAAGATTGGCCTTTTGCTTCTCTGGCCTACCTCTCCCTTTTGCTGAGTTAATTTCATCCTGTTTTCTTAGATGTTTAAGGCTGTTGTTAGTTTGTATGAAACTGGGACTGGTGTGGTGGGGAGGAGAGAGAGAGATTGTGTGTGTGTGTGTGTACACGCACGCACGCGTGTGTCCTGGCAGATTTTATTAGGTGCGTGTTTTTGTTTTTGAGAGTGACTCCATTTCCTTTCTCTTGGTGCTTACTTTTGTGTGGCTGTGAGGCCACAATGCTTTAAAATCTCCTCCAGGAATGATTATTTCTACCTTGGAGATTTTCTTGTTTTGAAATCTTGCCTGATGAACCTGCCCAATCAGAGGGTCCTGGCCTTGACATCTGTCCTGGATACCAAAGTCAGCATTTGGGAATAGCCAAGGCCAAGGAGACTCTGCTGGGGGTCTCCACTGGGCGCTGACCACACTGTTTGGCTGGGGTTTGTTTACAGTTATTTTCACTCCCATTCCTGTCCCCACTCATATAGAAGAAACTTCAAAATGTTAGCACTTTGGAGAATAAGAATATCAACCTAAAAGGATGCACCATGAAACCACCTAGGAAATTTCTGCAAGTGTTTCTGTGAAATCTAAATGAGCCATCAGCACATGTTCTGCTTGTTCTCTCACTATGAGTGGACACTGCAGAGACAGGGTAGCTCTGGCTAAAGAGCTTCCTCAAAGTTAAGGGAAGGTTATGCACCAGCTGTCACCCTCAAGAGTGGCTAGCCATGCTCCAGTGGTTTTACACAGGAGGAAGCACTGGAGCTTCGGGACTTGGTGTTGACATGCTGGGTCTTGTACAAAAGGCTGGAAATGATCAGCCAGCACGAATTCTTATGTGACCCAAGCATGAACCCTGGATGTTGTCTGTGTGCTGACACCTCCTCTGCTCCCCCCATACGTAGTCTAGAGATCTAGACTTCTGTGTTCTGACTAAGAGCAACGGCTACTGTCCACTTAGATCCTTAGAGGACGTGGCACCCATTCCCTGGTAGAGTCCAGTGGCAGGTGGCACCAGGCCTGCCAGTGGCCAGCAGCCTCTCTTGGGTGTGTTGGATACTGTGGCTGCCTGCTGGATCACCTGGGCTCAGGCCTCAGTTCCTTTCATTTGTTGGTTCTTGTCTTCTTTCCACACTGTCAGAAATCCCTTTCTGTTTGTCAGAACCTGGCTCCTGAAGGGTCTCTGTCCTACTACCTGAAGACTCCTAAGAGAGCCTGGGTGTGGGTGAGCCTCTCCCTTTTCTCTTCTGGGGGGTAGACATGTCCTCTTCCTAGATACCTACATACTAGGGCATACTTTTCTGTGCCCACCACTGTGTGTGGAATTTGGTTTTTCAGAGTCATCTTGTCCTGTTGGCAAGGTTTGTGAACAGTGTGGTACAGGAACAGTCACCTATAATGCCAGTGTCGCAGAGAAGTACAGCTTTGGCTCAGTCACTTGATGCCTTACAGTGTTTCATAGGACCTGTACTGGATCTGCACGTCTGAAAGGAAAGGGGCAGCTAGGTTGCAAAGAAGGAGTGTGAAGGCTCAGAGCATGTGTGAAATGTGTCCCTTCAGCACACATCTCGGCCAGGATCTCCTTAACAGGTTTTGTGATCTTAAGGCCACTGGGCAGCTGGTGGGAAGCACCAGGAGTGTGGGAGAAGAGCCCCCACCCCTGTGCTTCTTCACATGTGGGCAGTAGCAGGTCAGGTACCAGCTCTGTTTGAGAAATGGGCCTCCCTGTTCACTAGATAGGACTGTCTGCTTGTCAGAGCTTGTAAGAGTCAACCTTTGGGAAAGAAAAGGGAACTTTCCACAGTGAATGTTAATGTGTGTGTGCACGCACACTTGCTCAGGCCTGTGTGTGTGTGTGTGTGTGTGCGTTTACTTTGTGGAATTTTATTCTTATAAAATTCCTTTCCAGTTGTTTAGTAGAATTCACCTACACCTGCCAAATTTTGATTCCACTATTATAACCCTGGGCATAATGAGTTTGGAATTCCTTTGGGATTCCTGAACGGGATCTGGCATTCTTTTTTTTTTTTTTTTTTTGGTTTTCCGAGACAGGGTTTCTCTGTGTAACAGCCCTGGCTGTCCTGGACTCACTGTGTAGACCAGGCTGGCCTCAAACTCACAGAGATCTACCTGCCCCTGCCTCCAGAGTGCTGGGATTAAAGGTGTGCACCACCACGCCCAGCTAGGATCGGGCATTCTTGAGAGCTGAGATTGCTGGAGGGCAGGAGACACTGATTATACATTTCCTAGTTTACATCCTGCAGGTTGAAAGATCTCATGGCCTTAGCCAGGCTATGTCCCTCTTGGGGGGAGTCCAGTACCCCTCCCCCAGGCACCTTGTCACCTGAATCTTCACCCCATGAAAGAAAAGCAGGCTTGTTTGCTTGCTCTGTAGTGCCCCAACTGAAGCAGCATGTTCTCCTTCAAATTCTTCAAGTTTCAGCTTCTGTGCACAGGCTAAGTGTCTGCTGTGTGCTTTGGTGATGGGGTGGTGCTCCTTTGAGGAGGCAGCTCCACCTGGGGCAGGGTGGGCTTCATTTGTACCAGAGATCTCTGGGGCTGCTCCCCTGAGCCTGATCCTCTTGAAGCCCTGCTGTTGACAAGCACATCTCCACCAGCTGTACCTAACACTACAATGCATTTTTAAAACTATATTTGCATCTAAGACAATAAAAATAAACTTATTTTTTTGGAGAGGTTGTTCTGTGTGACCTTCAGTGCTGTCTGTTGAACAGTGGGAGGGTTGAAGTAAGGACATCAGAGCCACATGATGTTCTAGCTGGTTCCCTGCAAACTGAGGAGGGACAGGTTCAGCCAGGAATGTAGGTATATGGAGTGGTTGGGCAGGAGGATTCTGGAGCTGTATCCAAGAAGATGATGGTCCTGGAAGCTTGCATGCAGAGAACTGATAGCTCTCTGGACATAGTAAGTAGAGCTCTGTACCCACTGGCCTGCTAACTCATGGAGCTCTGTGTCTGTAATGTACATTACTATCTGCATGGCCTGTGCCGGCCCAACAGCTTTAAAAAGGTTCTGAGCCATGGTAACAACTGAGGGCACGGTGGGATCCCTTGTTCACTGTTGATCCAGTACTCTAAGGAGATTACTGAAATGTTGACCAAAAAAGGTGTCCCTTTGTTCAGTGCTGAGAAGGTTCTAATCATCTGTTTAAAGTGGAAAATGACCTTTCTTCCACACCGTCTTCCCACGTTGCTCACCTCACTGTGACTCCTAACACCTGGACAGAGTGGCCAACGAGAGCCAGCCTCTCTGGGTAACTGCTAGCTTTTTTCATGAGATGACATCCTAGGTCCACATCTCTGTACCTGAAACTCTGAGCTAATATACAGGCCCCTCTCTTGTCAAAATGCCACAATTCCTCCAAGAAAAAAAATTCATGACATGAAGAAAGACGTTGGATCTTCAGAACTGGAGTCCTCTAGAGAAAGGTGAGTGGTTCACGGATTCATCTGAGCTAGAAGGACCTTGGTTCCCACAGTGCTAAGCAAAGGTATAAGCTCTGTTCTTTTCAAAGTCCTAAATTCATCTCTGTGTCTGGGATTTCAAGAGATACTACAAGAGGCAGAATGTGGAGAAGGTGGAGTTTGGGTGCACTGGAGAGCCAGCAACAGCAGTTAAAGCATCCAAGATTGGAGCAGAGTGAGGAGTGTGGTCAGTGCCCCTATGAGCCCAGTTCCTAGATGTGTATTGAGCCCCTGCTATGCTCAGATGTTAAGCCATAACAGTGATGTGTACACCTTTATACAATTCTCAGGTTTATGCTGTGCTTATTCCTGTTTTACAGAGGGAGACCAAGGCTCCATGGGTCTGAGAAGACTAAAAGGTCATCTCATAAATGGCTTACTTATCCACCAGGTGCCAAGGCTAAATATGAAGCATCACCCTTGATATCCTTGTCCTCTCTTCTCCTTCGTCCTTCCTCATAACCACACTTGTCAGGTTTACCTGTTCAGTTCCAAGTCCATCTGCTTTTTTTCCATCCTACAGTCATCACTCCATGTGTGGTCATGTCATTTCCCAGCTGGCACTCAAACTGTTTACTCCATCCAGTCTATGTGTCTGTCTCACAGTGAGACTCTGAGGGACCTAAGTCTAGTCGTGTCACTCTTGCTCCAGCTTTGCGGATAAAGCTGCACACCCAGAGCCGGGCGCGGTGGCACACGCCTTTAATCCCAGCACTTGGGAGGCAGAGGCAGGCGGATCTCTGTGAGTTCGAGGCCAGCCTGGTCTACAAAGCAAGTCCAGGACAGCCAGGGCTGTTACACAGAGAAACCCTGTCTTGAAAAACCAAAAAAAAAAAAAAAAAGCTGCACACCCTAACGTTACAGCCTCCCCGTCTCACTCATCTGGCACCTGCTTACCTTTGCAACTCCATCTTTGTTCTTTGTGGTTCCTTGCACATACCATGCTTAGGGAGTATTTTATTCTTCAAGATTTCCCCCAAAACACGTTTCCTCTGCCTAAGTAAGCCCATTCCCCATTTTAACTCCCCTTTCCAACTACTTCCATTTTTTTCTCCACGTCGTTCCTGGACCAGCCCTAGTTCTCCTCCGTCCAGTTCAACTGGGCTCAGAATGTTCTGTGTTCCTTGGGATAGTTACTGATGTATTTTAAGATCATTTGGTTTTTCTTCCCCATGAGGTTCACAGCCCATTAGGGCAAAGACTCATTGCCTCTTGTTCATTGACACACAGCTAAAAGATAGCAGGGCTTATTTGCTGACCACCCCAAAAGAGGTGAGAGAGAAAGTCCCGAGTAAGTATTCCAGAAGGGAAGTCAGCAGTTAGCAAGTATGAGTGTCAAGCTAAAGAGGATATCAACTATGATTAATAGAAAATTTTAAAACACTTTATAAAAATTGATTATTTGGGCTGGAGAATTGGCTTAGTGGTTAAGAACTTGCTTTTGCAGAGGACCTGGGTTTGATACCCAGCACCCACATGGCAGTTCATGACCTCTGAGGGCACCAGGCATGTACATGGTGCACAGGCATACATATAGGAAAAACATTCATATACACAAAATAATGTTTAAAATTTTTTGGTTTGTTTGTTTTTCTTGTTTTTGTTTTGTTTTATTTGAGACAGGTTTTCTCTGTGTAGCCCTGGCTGTCCTGGACTCACTTTGTAGACCAGGCTGTTCTTGAGCTCAGAGATCTGCCTGCCTCTGCCTCCCAAGTGCTGGGCTTAAAGGTGTGTGCTACCACACCCAGCAATTACAGACAGCTGTGAACTGCCATGTGGTGCTGGGATTTGAGCACGGATCCTTTGGAAGAGCAGCCAGTGCTCTTAACCACTGAGCCATCTCTCCAGCCCCTGGAAGTGCAATTCCAGATGGTTGTGAGTTACCTTGTGGTTTCTGAGAATCAAACCCAGATTCTCCTGAAAAGCAGCCTTCTCTTCAGCCCAAGGGGTTTTAAAACCTTGAGTAATTAAGCTAATATGTATAAAAATAAACTCTAAATGGCATTACAAACATCATTTTGATATGAAGTCTTCCCTCATAGTACTGTTGATCAAACAGCCTTGAGCATGCTAGACAGACACTCTACCACTGAGCTCCATTCCCAGCCTTGACACTTTGAGAAGAGATTTCCCTATATCTAAGGCTGGACTCCAACATATCCTCATGCCTTTGCCTTCCAAGTGCTGAGGCCAAGCCTGGGCCACCACCCTTGGCTTTGGACTTGGTAACTTGATTCAATAACTGTACTTAAACTTCTTAGTTTTTGGTAGCTCTTCTTCTTCTTCTTCTTCTTCTTCTTCTTCTTCTTCTTCTTCTTCTTCTTCTTCTT
>CAJQZJ010004765.1:7087548-7116483 GCA_907164525.1 Lophiomys imhausi
TATAATATAATATAATATAATATAATATAATATAATATAATATAATAAGTTATTTACTTATTTATTTTTGAGATAGGGTTTTACTATATAGCCCTGGCTGGCCTGGAACTCGTGGAGATCTGTCTGCCTCTGCCTCCAGATTACTGACATTAAAGGCGTGCGCCACCATACCCAGGAGCACTTGACTTGTAATAGTATTGTGTGTTGTTTTTGACTGAAAAAACCACACCACAAAAGATGTTCAGGATATTTAGTTTCTCTCAAAATACCAAGGTCTTCCCAGCACTTGGGAGGCAGAGGCAGGCGGATCTCTGTGAGTTCGAGGCCAGCCTGGTCTACAAAAGCGAGTCCAGGACAGCCAGAGCTGTTATACAGAGAAATCCTGTCTCGAAAAACCAAAAAAAAAAAAAAAAACCAAGGTCTGATTATTTATTCTTCAGCCTCTTTCTAGGTTTTGGCTGATCATGACCCAAAGAACTTCTCTTGTCACTTGAGAAATTTTTCTGGTTGGGTTCCAGTTAATTTGAGGTTTATCATGTTTACCATCTGTGGTTGGCTCTTTCCAATGCTACTGCCTCCAGAGAAAGCAAATATGAGTGAGATTTCCCTCTTGCACAATGCCTTGGCAGGTGGTCTTGATTTAGAGTGGATTTCTATCTAATCTCGCCTATCTCTCCTCTACATTTTTCTTGTTTCTCAGAATCTGTGGGGGGAAAGTAGGCATCAAGACAAATGTCACCATAGTAGTGGGCCCCCTACATCAGGCCTCAGGGCTTATATCAAAAGTTCTGTTCCCAGCATGAAAGCCCTGGGCTCCTGAGGGACAATGGATGAGGACACTTGCTACCAAGGTTGCTACTGACACAGGCCAGCCAGGACTCAAACAAGCAAGCAAGCGATGGCCGATGTACTGATGATACCTGTTCCAATACAGATGGACCTTAAAAACATGATGCTGTGTGAAAGGAGCCAGGTTTGAAGGGCACACAGCACACGGTGCCATCTACAGGACAGTCTAGAATGGGCCAGAAAATCCATACAGGCAGGGAGATTCATGGTTACAAGGCTTGAGAGGAAAGGAGACTTGGGAGTGACGGCTTCTATGATAGGTAGGGTTTTCTTTGGGAATGGTAAAAAACGCTTTGGGATTAGATGGTGATTATGGTTGTACAACTCTGTAAGTATACAGTGGTTCACTGACTCAGGATACATCTTCTTTCTGAGGAATATGTCGTCAAGTACCCTGTCCTTATATGAACACCAGGTATACCTAGGCAAACCTAAGGGAATGGTTCGGTCACTAGGTTTAGCTCAAGAGATGGGAAATCTGAGGTGTAGAGGATCCCTTAACATATCCTATGTGCCAGCATAACACAGCATAGCATTTTGTTGTTTTTTGCTTTAGTAAAGAGGAGTACACGTTAAGATAACGCTAAAAGGTATATAGGGCTGGGAGTGTAGCTCACTGATACAGTGTTCCTCAGCAAAGCCCATCACTGAAAAACAAACAAAACAAGTAAACACGTATAGTTAAATGTGTTGATGTATGTCTCTCTTCCCAGTATTCCCAAGACAGAGGCAAGAGGATTGCTTCCAAGTTCAAGGCCAGCCTGGTCTACATAGGGAGTTTCAGCCCAAAGCCAGGGCTACTTAGACCCTGTCTAAAAAAACAAAACAAAACAAAAACAAAACCCATCACCATCACCAAAAAAAAAAAATAGTATAGGATAAGATTGTATTGTGTAGTATAGTATTGTCTATATAGTATAATGTTTTAGTTACTTTTCTGTAATAAAACACCATGACCAAGGCAACTTGTAAAAGAAAGCATTTAATTTGGGAGCTCACAGTTCCATAGGATTAGATTCTGTGACCATCATGGCAGGAAGCATGGCAGCAGTCGGGCAGTCACAATGCTGGATTAGTAGCTGAGAACTTACATCTCACTTGCAAGCACAAAGCAGAGAGAAAGAGAGAACTAACTCAGAGTGGTATAAGGTATTGAAATTTCAAGGCCCACCACCAGTGAACCTCCTCCAACAGGCCACATCTTCTAATCCTTCCCAAACAATTTCACAATCTAGGAAAGAAACATTCAAATATATGAGCATATGGAGGCCATTCTCACTCAAACCACCACATATAATGTAGTGTAGTACATAGTATAGTGTTATATAGCATACTATATTATTATGTATACTATATATACTATATAATAACAGTACAGTGTAGTACAGTATAGTATTGTATAGTATACTTTTGTATAGTACAATATGTTGTGTAGGAGTTAGATAAATTAGATTTAGAAAATGTATAGGGGTTTCTGATACTGTCTCTTAATTCGGGGCATAAAGAGCATTATCAACATGTGGACTAAAAACAGAAAACAAATAGGAGACTTAATAAACTGAAAAACAAGGTTGAAGTCAGGAAAATAGGAAAGACTTAATGGACTTGAAGAAACAAAGTATCTGGCCTGACATTGTTTTCAGCTGCTAAGTGGGTGGAGCCCAAATTAAGCTAAAACAGAGTTCCTCCTATTTTAAGGACAGTACATGGAGCCCCAAAAAAGAAGAGGCCCCTGATGCTAGAGAGCTCCAAGAGTCCTGCTAAAAAAAGTGCTGGCCATTGATGGCCAGCTCTCTCCCTGAAGCAGAAAGAAGCCGGTGAACAAAGAAAGCCTGAACAAGACACCAAAATGCCAAGGACTAAACCCTGTGGCTCAGCTTTTGCCTAGAGGGGTTTGATCTGTCCGAACAGTGGCCTAAAGGAAACTGTGCCTGGCTTTAAGGACTGAGACAGAACAGCTGAGTTCCTGATTCAAAAGAAGTAAGTTGGCCTACAGACGGCTGGGGTCTCCCACAGAAAAGAAAACATAAAGCCTTATTTAAGGTGAGACTGTAATAACCAACTTACCCTGATGAACCTGCATCTGAGAGATCCAAAAAAAGGATTGCTAAGTGCGTTAAAGAATCTACAACAAAGACTGTGTTCCTGATGACTGAGGACCTGCCCCAGAGACTGCATCATTCTAAAAGGTTATGAAAGTGGTTGTTATAATTATCAATAGGTTTAGTGGATAGGTTAAAGGGGTTGTAAGAATTTATAGGATTAATAGTTAAGAAATTGTTGATGTTTGTTATAAGTAAATTTAGTAATAAATAAATAAATGTTAAATAATAAGTTAAAAGATCCGTTACAATGTTGTTGTATGGTATAGTATTGTATTGTGTAATATAGTATAGATTTGTATAGCATAGTATAGTATAGTGCTATCATTTGGATCTGGAATATTCCTCAAAATCCATGTGTTAGAAACTTGGTCACCAGCCAATGGTACTATTGGGAAGTGGTGGAATGTTTAAGAGGTGGGGTCTAGTAGATGAAAGCGAGGTCATTGGGGGCATCCCTTCAAGGGATTCCTGGAACTCCATCCCTCCTCTTCTCCTTGCTTGGTAGACCTGCCATCGGGTGAACATATTTCCTCTCTCACATTTTTTTTTTTTTTTTTTTGCTATGATGAGCTGCCAAAAGCAAAGGGACGGAGTGACTGTGGACAAAATCCTCCGACACTATGACCACAATGAGCCCCTCTTTCCCTTTTCCCTTCTCCTTTATTTAAGAGAATAAGAGATAGTTTATTCTTTATTTTGAGCCAGCTATGGGTGACCTCTGGAGGAAATATAGATTCAGATTACCCTAAATTACATTTCAGCGTGGAAGCAGTCACAGACGTCAATCGTCACACAACAAAGTAAGTCATGGAACTGCTGGGGTGACTCGGTGCATATGAGTGCTTGCTAGCAAGCCTGCTGACCTGAGCTCAGTCTACAGGGCCACTGTGTTGGAAGGAGAGACCTGACCTGTGAAGATTGTCCCCTGACATCATCATAGGTGCCTATACTCCACACACATAAGTAAGTGTGTGGTAGATGCTAGGCCTCTTGAGTGAATTAGTAGGGCAGTTCAGCTTAGCATCTGGCAGCACATAAGGCGGAGCTTGGCGTCCCTTTGACTTGCTGAAATGGATAAAGCCCAGTTGAGGTCATAGCCTGTGAAACATAAAATGCCTTGTTGAAGGGGTGTGGCTAAGAAACCTCACAAGCCACAGATATCGCCAGATGCTAAGCTTGAAAGGGACTGCCTTCTGGCACTGCCGTATCCAGATTGCTAAAACCATGTTCTTCTGCTTGGACCTACACTAAGAATATTAATATCCTTTTAAGAAAATTAAAATAGGGCTAGTTAGGTGTTTGTAGATAGGTATTAGGTTATAGGATATAGGTGTTTTATAGGTATTTATTAAGTACTAATAAATATAAGTGTTTTAAATAAAAATATTCTGTTACATAAGTGAGTGAATGAATGTAATTAAAAACTTTTAAAAGAAAGTAGTAAATCAAGGCATTTGCGATATACATCTGTGGGGACTCTGGATAGGTGGGTGTCTTGGTTACTGCTCTATTACTGTGAAAAGATACTATGACCAAGGCAAGTGTTTAACTGGGGGCTTACTTATGGTTTTTTAGGGTTAGTCCATGGTGATTTTGGTGGGAAAAATGGTGACAGACAGGCAGACAGGTAGCAATGGTGCTGGAAGAGTGGCTGAGAGCACATATCTAATCTGAAAGCTCCAGGCAAAGAGAGAGTGAGACTGGATCTGACCCATGGACTTTTGAGACCTGAAAGCTCAGTGACTCACCTCCCCCAATAAGGCCACATTTCTGAATCCTTCTTTAACAGTCCACTAACTGGGAATGAAACACTCAAATATGTAAGTCTATGGGGCCATTCCCATTCAAACCACCATAGTACGTTATAGCAAAGTGGGGAAAACCCAGGTGTAAGCTTCAGATGTTATCGGATGACTTTTTTTTTCTTAAAGATTTATTGATTTTGTTTTATGTGTATGAGTGTTTTGCTGGCTTGTATGTATGTACACTACATATGTGCCTGGTGCCCACAAAGGTAAAAGAGGGTGTCAGATCTCCTAGAACTGGAGGTACAGAGAGTGGATTCTGGCAGTCAAACCCAGGTCCTCTGCAAGAGCAACAAGTGCCCTTAACTGTTGAGCCATCTCTCCACCCTTTCAGCTCCTAATGATACATTTTTAAGTATTTTTATCTATTCTTTGATAATTTAATATATCTATATAATGTACTTTGTTCCTATTCAGCCTTGTTCCTATTACCTTCTTGTGTTCCTCTCTAACTCCTCTGAACATCTTCCCAACAAATCCTCCTTCTACTTTCATATCGTGTCTCTGTGTGTGTGTGTCCATGTCTGTGTGTGTGTGTGTGTGATAGAAAGACAGAAACAGAGAAAGACAGAGAGAGGCCCAGAGTTT
This sequence comes from Lophiomys imhausi, assembly GCA_907164525.1. Classification (NCBI taxonomy): domain Eukaryota; kingdom Metazoa; phylum Chordata; class Mammalia; order Rodentia; family Muridae; genus Lophiomys; species Lophiomys imhausi. The sequence goes on from CAJQZJ010004765.1 coordinate 7,092,896, forward strand.
AATTAGTATTTGCTTGTATATTAATGAGTGTGACATTATTTACTGAAGCAAGGACAACTTACCAGTGGCAGACTACAGTGCTAATGAAAAATGATATTCCATACCCCACAGCCATTGACTACTGTTAAAGGTACTATTGTTTAACTATTATTTTACATTGAAGGTCCTCAGGGGGCCTTTCTTCCTTTTAAGTTGATTATCTCAGGTGTTTTGGCAATGGAAAGTGAACATGTAGTAGTTGTACAGACCAGTAACAATGTTTATTTCAGTACCATGTACTGTACCTAGTTTTATACGCTATACACACCTTTCAGTTTGGGTGTTGAAAATTGAGCCCGTGTTCTTGTACATACAGAGTACATACATACTCTGCCAGTGAGCTCTACCGCAGTACCTGTGCTGCACTTTTGCATGATGCTGGCACACTAGGCCTGCTTACACCTGTATTACCATATGCACACATGAACGATGTGTTATACCATAGCACTACAATGGCAGTCAGTAGGAACACTAGTGTACACACTGATGAAGTATCATTGATCAGGGCCCAGTTCAGAAGAATCATGCTCATTCTGCACATTGAACAAGTGGCATTTACATTATGTAAATTATAGATCAATTAAGTTATTCATACACATTCCAGAGACCTACCTAGACCCACCAACTCAGAATCTCCAGGTATAAAAATTCAGGAATCTGGGTTTTGTTCAAATAGCCCAGTAGTACAATACAACCAGCTGTGTACTTTGTTCAAAATACATTAAGGAGTCAGATGTGATGGTGCACACCTTTAATCCCAGCACTTGGGAGGCAGAGGCAGGAAGATCTCTGTGAATTCAAGGCTAGCCTGGTCTACAAAGTGAGTCCAGGACAGTCAAGGATACACAGAGAAACCCTGTCTCAGAAAACCAAAAACCAAAACACGAAATGAAACAAACAAACAAACAAAAACATTAAGGATTTTGAGATAGAGACAAGAACATGCCTGGCACATGCCTGTAATCCCAGCACTCGGGAGTCTGAGTCAGTATTGCAGCTTCCAGGCTAGCTGAGCTATACAGCATGGCCCTCTTTCAAAAACGGAACAGAGCAGTAGAGTACAAGAGGGCCTTCTGGATGTGGGGCCTTGTGACTTCATGCCGGCTAAGCCACCTCTGGTCCCCAGTTTGGGATGGTCCACCTGCAGGAGCATTTCACAAAGTGGAGTTACAAGTTTTCTTATTAGGAGTAGCAGTGTTCATGTGTGTGATGTGTGTGTGTGTGTGTGTGTGTGTGTGTATGTGTGATGTGTGTGATGTGTGTGAACACAGGCACATGCATACTACAGCACTTGTGTGGAAGTCAGAGGACAATTTCCACAAGTCAGTTCTCGACTTCCACCTTGTGTTTGAGACAAGTCTCCCTTGTTGGTTCTGCTATGATGGGTACTTTAGGATAGAGGTCCAGGGATCAAACTCAGGTCTTCAGACCTGTGTGACAACTGCTTTATCCACTGAGCCTTCTCACCAGCCCCACAAAGGAGAGTTTGTTTTGGAGCCTCCCTCTTCATTAGAGAAACTGTCTAGGCAAGCAGGGACTAAGAAGGAGAATCAGAAATGTCCCAAGATGTCTTATCCCTGCAAAAGCAACTAAAGTAGTTTTTTGTGTATCTGTGTATGATGTGTGTGCCTGTGGTGTGTACATGTGTGTGTGTGCATGTGTGCATGTGGTTGGTAAACAGAGGACAATCCCAGATGTTAATACTAGCTTTCTACCTCATTTGAGACAGGGTCTGTTGTTCACCATGGTGTATGCCAGCCTAGCTGGCCCAAGACTGTCCAGGGATTCTCCTGTTTCCTTTTCCTGCCTCATCTTAGATGCACTGGAATCACAGATATGCACGACTTCTGGAAGTCTGGATTTGGGTCTCCATGCTTACACAGTAAGCATTTTACCCCCTGAGCCATCTCCTCAGCCCAACAATGTAGTTTTAATCGGAAAATTGCTGTGGAGTCCCCCAACCGGGGGCTGAGTCATCTCTAGAACTGTGGGCTTTCAGTGTTGGGAGACAACCTGAGAGACCCTAGATCAGTCCCTCTTCTGGATGATTCTAGTAGAGTAAGAAGGCACATTGCTTGTCACCACCCAAATCTGGGGCACTGTGCACGTACTGAGACCTTAGCCTTCCTGCTCCTGGGCAAAGGCCACCCTGCGGTTCCCATGTCTTCCTGTGAGTTTTCATTTCCCACCATCTCTGCTGCTCTGCGTCATTGGCATCTTGTTCAAAGTCTGAGCCTGTTGCCATGATTACTGAGAAGGCTTCACATTTCCAGGTAGCATGCTCTACTTGTAACCAGACACACATCTCAGATCATCAAAACAGTCCTCAAAGCAGAGTGGGGACACTCTCGGCACACAGCTGATCCAAAGCTAGACCACACATGCCAGTGAAGGAAATTCAAGTTGAAATTCAAGTGCAGCACTTACCTGGCCACTTTACCTGATCTTTAGAACCGGCTTCTCTACACCATAGAGACCGTTTTGGCTCTTGTCTCAGGGACTCAATAGGTAGTAGATAATGTGTCAGTCAAATGCTGTCCTTGAGACAGCAGAGCAGTGCTGTTCCATCGAACGTGCTGACAAGAATGTTCTGCACCTGTGTTCTTCAGTGTAGGACAGTATGGCCATCAAGTTGCTTGGACTGTGGTCAGTATGACTGATGAACTGAATTTAAAAAAAAAAAAAAAAAGTGAGCCGGGCGGTGGTGGCGCACGCCTTTAATCCCAGCACTTGGGAGGCAGAGGCAGGCGGATCTTTGTGAGTTCGAGGCCAGCCTGGTCTACAAAGTGAGTCCAGGACAGCCAAGGATACACAGAGAAACCCTGTCTCGAAAAACCAAAAAAAAAAAAAAAAAAAAAGTTCCGGAGGCTGGATGTGAAGCTCAGTGATACATTATGAACAGATGAGGGACTCCAGCTTGACCCCAGCAGAGACACAAACATAAACCAAGGAGCTAAGTACATGGCACACGCCTATCATCCAGCACCCAGGACACAGTGGCAGGAGGAGAATCACGAGCTCCAGGGCCAGCCAGGGCTACATGTAACAGTAGGGTCCTGTCTCAAAACGAAAGCCAGGCATGGTGGCACACACCTTTAATCTCAGCCCTCAGGAGGCCGGGGCAGGTGGATCTCTGTGGGTTCAAAGCCAGCCTGGTCTACATGTTGAGTTCCAGACCATCCAGGACTACACCCACCAGCCCACAAAGTAAATTATGCATTCTTATACCCAACAAGGCTAGTAACAATGGCACAAGCTCTTTCGAATTAATTCCTAAAAAAAAGTGAATCCTCAAATCCATCCTGCCTGCCAGAAGGAGGAATAACTAAGAATTTATGTGTGTTTTTGAAGCCACCACTAGGATTGCTCATTATGGGGAAGATACATGAAGCCATGGCAGTTTCCTCTAATTATCATATTCTCCTAAGGACCACTGCAGCATTTTGGCGATTTTCTGTTCCCCTCATTCCTATTCTGTACGTATGTTGGTTTTTTTGGGACTTTATTTTTAATTAGAATTCTCTAAGGAACATTTGTCTATATTTCTCTGGTAGATCATTTCTTTCATGATGGTCTTACGTTTTCTTTTTTTTCTTTGAAAGGACATATAGTTATGTTTTATCCTTACTTCCCAGTTTGGGATAGCTTTTCTAATAACAAAGTTGACCTGGACTGCCACAAAAGGGAAGGATAGCCAAACACTGCCGTTTGGAAGACAAGGGCATCTGGGGCTTCCAAAGCCTGCTATGAGCCTACAGCCATGCCACCCTGAGTATGCTTGATCATGTATAAGCATGGTATGAGATCAGAGTAGAGATATACTACAGCAAGAATGGGAAGTCTAATTCCTGGCTACCCAGCTCAGAATCCTCACCACATCTCCCCTTCTGTGCACTCTCTGGCACATCACATCTTCTCTTTGTTTGGACCTGTTTTTTTTTTCTTCATTAATTTTATTTATTATATAGCAGCCTGAGAGCAGCCTCCCCCCCCCACCCTGTTCCACCCTTCTATCCTCTTCCCTATCCCCCCACCCCCACAGTATGCACCAACCCCAGCACCTCAAGTCGCATCAGGACTAAGCGCATCCTCTTCCTCTGAGGCCAGACAAGGCAGCCCAGCTAGGGGAAAGAGTTCCAAAGGCAGGCCACAGGGTCCAAGTCCAAGACAGCCCCTACTCCAATTGCTAGGGGCCCCACATGAAGATCAAGCTGCCCATCAGCTACTTATGTGTAGGGGGCTGGGTCCAGTCCCTGAGTGGTCTTTGGCTGGTGGACCTTAGGTTTCCTAAAGAGACAAAGTACTGGTTGATTCAAGATTAGTGGTTCTTGGCATGAGCACATATGAAAATGAATGCTGAAGAGGCTTCAAAGCCAGTACTATGGGACTGATGGTTTATCTCATGCTCAAGTATTAACATGCTCAAGGCCCTGAGTTCCATTCCCAGCATTGCAACAAACAAAACTAAGCTGCTAGGCCCATGCTTAGACCATGCAAGTGAGCAGGTGGGATCGAGGCTTCGTTTTTCCAACATGATGCTTGGTGGTATTGCTGCTGAAGATTGCCAGGTACCTTGAGACACCCCCCCCCCCCCCCCCTCCAGATGCCCACTAAGGACCCTACCAGCTTTTACTTAAACAGCAAACTATCATGTCCGTCATGAAGAAATCCCTATTGAAGTGGTGGAACAGGTGAAGACCCGGGAGTGCAGTGGCAATCATGCAGTGGACACTTAGGTTACTGCCCTGTACTAACCATAACACTGGTGGCCCTGAGACCCAGTCACTGCCCAGGGAAGGACTAAGGTTGGGCAGAATAATGGGAAAGCTGGAATCTGGGTTATACCAGTAAGCAGCTGTGTAACCTTGAGTGACTAAATGACTTCTTGCCTCAGTTTCCCAGCCTACATACCAAAAGGACAATGATCATACTTACGACTTGTAATAAGGAAAATGTTTAACAGACACTTGATGCTGCTGGGATTATTTGTTCATGAGTCTATCTGGTGGTGGGAAATGGCCGTGACAGAAACACTAGCTATTTCCAGAACATTTCCATTCAGCAACACCATCCAGGCTGGATTCCCATCCTCTGATTTCAACCCCATCACAAACTCCAAACCAGATTATGAGATCATATAAATATAATTTATTAAATAGACTCTGAGGGCTCCTCCAAGGAGCAGTAACATCTCAGTACATAAATACCAATAAATAAATATAGCTACCACTTCCAGCCCCCACAAGGGTATAAGAATAAGATTCCAGTGGACAGAATAAAGGCATAAATAACAAGGTTAGTAACAATGGTACAGTCTCTTTCAAGTTAATTCCCACATCGCAATCTCAGCCCTTCCAGGACGGGTACTGCCGAGGACACTGGGATTCTTCCCTGGAGCTCTTTATCCCAGGACTTAACATACACTGTCTTTAAACTTCAGTTCTGCCATACAGTCTGAGAACCGCTTTAAAACAGTCAGTATGTAGGTTTTACGAGCATAGAAATCGTTGGTGTCTGCAGGCCCAGAGACGTTCAGTTTCAGCGGGTTGGTACAGCTGATGATGACTAGCCATTTTGTGACTTTAGTAGTATCTGCTCTGTTCTCGCTCAGCACTTTGGCCTTCTCCAGATAAGCCTTGATAACTGAGATGTTGGCTAATGCTTGGCGGCCCAGGGTGAAGCATGGCAGCTGTAACAACTCATCGGCTTCCATCCCACCGGCCACGTTTTTGCTCTGTAGAAAGAGAAGGTTTGAAATATTGTGAGGAAGAGGTTTGCAGTAACACCTAGATGTTTGAACAGCTTGTTTCCAGCGTTTCCTTTGTGTCTAACCTGACTCAGACCTTATCTAGTTGGTACAACCCTGTGAGGTTTGGGCCGTCACTAACTCTGTGTCTACAGGAATCTAAGGCACAGTTGGCTTAATGAGCTAGCAGACGTGGCATACCCACCCAGGTCAGCTATGATTTAAGGGTGCTCATAACCACTCTTCCCTTCCACTCCTCTCCCATCTGGATGAGGCTGCCCCAGCCTTCTACAACCTGTTCTCAGAGGCTCAGCGGCTGAGTTAAGTGGGTAAAGGGGGCTTATCTGTGATTCCATGCAGCTCCCTCCCCTTCATGCCTCTGTATGAATACCATGATGCCACTTGCTGATAGAGGGTGATCTATGCTTGCCTGGAAAGGCCTCTGAGAGGCTGGGGAGGGTTTCTCAAAAAAAAAAAAAAAAACCCCAAAGGACTCAGGGCCCATTCCTTACCCTCCTTCCTCCTTAAAACTGACAGCTTTTGGGTAAGACCATATTGTTAAGTCCACATCAGCCTCCGCTGGCTCAGCAGTCTACCTTTGAGTCTATTAAAGCCAATAGTAAAACTTAAACACCAGGAGAGATGACAAAGTCAATGCTGGTATCAGTGCTGTTTCCAGTTTGTGTGTAACTTGTTGAACTGAAGTTATCTAAGAGGTCCTGAGGAGGAAGTGAAGTATTCGCACTTACTGGGTCTTCTGCTATACCCCTGCCAGGCTCTGACAAGACAGAAGGCCTTCCAGCAAGCCCCAATAGCATGCAGATAGTTACTTACTTAGTTAACTGCCTTTAACCAGAGGGACCAGAGACCCAAGAGAGGATTTTCACGCCCTGCTTTCACTAGGACATCTTTTGTTGCTTAGACGGGCTCTCATTGCTCTCCTGAATCAAGCTGGCCCATCTCTAAGGATGCACTCCTAGCAAGAACAATCATTTAGTAGGACCGTGAGCCAGACAGGTTTAAGATAAAGAAGTCTGTGAGCACACATCCTGTAGTCTTTAGGAAGTTGCTGCTGTCTGGGACGCTGGACTAGTTTGCCTCTGCCTCCCTGCTAGTGCATCTACCCCCTCATAGACATTCTACTCCAGGCTTCCATAGCTGGTTTCACAATGAGAAAGAATAGTGCTTTTATAGAGAGCAAAATAAGATATCTGAAAGAAATGGTTTGGAAAAGAAATCTCTAAGGCACTTACATAGTCTTTGTAAAGTTCCTTAGACTCGAATTTCAAGCGGGCAAGTATTTCTTTTATATCTTCTTTTGGTACAACAAAGGTTGAGCTGCAGATGGTCAGCCAGGTTCCTATACAGCAAAGCAGCACCAGGGCAGGCTTAGTTGGTCCTGGAGAAAGAGAAGGATGCCATGAGGCTTATGGGTCAGATGTCCCTGCCCACCCCAGCTTCAGTCTCAGCAGCCGCTATCCAGCGACCACCTGGTGTGGCCGTTCCTGTCTCATTCCCCTAGTAAGATAAGAGCCAAGGGACTGAAGCCTTCATGAGCTGCAGAGCCAGTGGCACCTGTGTGGGAGATCATGGTGATGGTGAGAGAGTGAGTAAGGCCTGCTTCACTTGTGGCCTCTAGAGCCTGATGTGTTCGCCATGGCCACCAGGCAATATATAAAGGGCTGGCATGAAGAAGATCAAAGGCCCGCCCATGGCAAAGCCATTGCTCAGCTTTTCTCCAGAAAACATTTTCAAAATGCTGCCAGCCACGACTCGGGGAAAGTGGGGCTGGAAGGAAATGCTGAGGTTACCCTCAAGGCAGGCACAGGCTTGAGTCACACGCATACACATGAAGACACACAAAAACACATACACATACCACACAGGAAGGCACATGCATCTTGGGCATCTTCTTCTTCTTCTTCTTGGAAAGTGCTTGTTGATTTAACGAGAGGAAAATTTGAAGCCCAGAGTTGAAGAGTACAATCATGACGAACAAGTGACTTAATGGGGCTGAGGGCCAGTACCCTGCAGGGAATTTTTGAGAGGCCATTTGTAGGCATGGAGCCACTGTGAGATCCTCAGAATGATCCATCTGTGAGGATTCCTGAAGCACAGGGTTGGCTTCAATGAGCACTGTGAAAATGTGAGTAGAAGGCTTCCATGCTACAATGCTTGCTCTTCTCCTTGAATTCTCACCTGTGCCTTCATGACTTCTGGATCTAGAACCAGAAGCAAGGCTCAAGAATTATTTGTTGGCTGCGTCTTCCATCGCCTGGGTAATGGGAGTATGGGGTGGGATAGGGGAGTTAATTGTTGGAACTAAGCGAGGTGGCACACACCTGTAATCTTAGTTCGCAGGACACTGAGACAAGAGGGTCACACATTCAAAGCCAGTCTGGCCCATTTAGCAAATCACTGTCTGAAAAAAAAAACTATTTTTTTTTAAGCTTTGAAGAAACATTTGCTGCCAAATTTCAAATCACACAAGAAAGTAGGTGAGAAATTATTTTATCATCTTTAGAATCAAAATAACCCTTTAACTATTTAATTTAAAAAAAGAATTATTCATGGTTTGGAGAGGTGCCTCAGTGGTTAAGGGCACTGGCAACTCTTCCAGAGGACCTGGGTTTGATTTCCTAGCACTCACAAGGCATCTCACAACCATCTGTAACTCCAGTTTCAGGGGAATCCATTACCCTCTTCTGGCCTCTGTGTGCACTGGGCATGCACATGGTACACAGCCATACATGCAAGTCAAACACCCACACACATAAAATAGATTTAAATTAAAAAAAGAATTATTCAGCCAGGCATGGCAGCTCATGCATGTAAGCCCAGCATTCAGGAGGCAGAAGAGGAAGAACTGATACTAATTTGGGGTCAGACTTGTCTGCATAGTGAGTTACAGTCAGGTAGGGCTGCAGAAGAAGACTTTATCAAAGAAGAAGAAAAAAGTTATCTGTTAGGCTGGGTTTATTGATCACTGGTGGAACACTTCCCTCACATGCCCAAAACCCTACATTCAATATTCAGTGTTTCAAAAAATATTGAAATCACGTGTTCTTTTTCTTTAGATGTAGTCTCTGTGTGTGTGTACTACCAGTGCCTGTGGAGGCCAAAGGAAGACATCATTTCTCCTGGACCTGGGGTTAGTAACTGGCAGTTGTGAGCAACTCCATATTGATGCTGGGAGCTGAACTCAGGTCCTCCATGACAGCAGCAAATACTAAGCCATCTCTCTAGTTTCTGATTTATTCGTTTGTTTGTTTGTTTTCTTTTTGAGATTTGAGTTCTGATTATTTATTTGTTATTTCTTTTAAAGGTTTGTTTTTTGTTTCTTTCTTTTTGTTGGTTGGTTTGGTTTTGGGTTTTTTCAGACAATCTCTTTATGGAGCCCTGATTGTCCTGGAACTCAATATGTAGACCAGGCTGGCCTCATGTTCGTAGAGATCTGCCTGCCTCTGCTCCCAAGTGCTGGGATTAAAGGTGTGTGCCACCATGCCCGGCTCATTTGTTACTCTTAAAGACTGTTTTTGATTGAACTCAGACTTAGAAATAGAACCACTCAGTGAGCACAGCCTACATCTCTTGACAATCTCTTCCAGGCAGTTTTCTTTGGCTTCCTTCATTCTCTTGCCCAAAAGTTTAGCACATTCTGGAGCCTCCTTGTTTTCCTTAGTGCATTGCTTCTTCAGAGCAATATGTTGGCATTTGTGTTGCTGGACACATGGAGTGACAAGTTACAAAATCTTGGGTGCTTTGGGCCTGAGCCTCTCACCTTCTTTGCTTAATGGCTTTCTGACAACGTGTTAGCGGACATAATCTCCTTTAGAGAGATGGAAAAGCTTTGGGATTCTGCTGGCTCTTTTGGTCCACAACTGCCAAGACACAGCAATCTCTGTCACTCCAGGAATATCTTTTTTTCACAATAACCAAGTTGAGAACACTTGATTGGCACCCACAATGCACCCTGAGAAGACTTCTGCTTCCTCCATTGAGCTATCCTTGGTTAATAACAAGAATTCCCTTTGCCAGGCAGTGGTGGTGGCACACACCTTAAATCCCAGCACTGGGAGGCACAGGCAGGTGGATCTCTGAGTTCGAGGCCAGCCTGGTCTACACAGTTAGGTCCAGGAAAGCCAAAGCTACACAGAGAAACCCTGTCTCAAAAAACAAAAAAATAAAAATAAATAAAAAAAGAACAAGTAGAAGAAGAAGAAATAGCTGGGAGGTGGTGGCGCATGCCTTTAATCCCAGCACTCGGGAGGCAGAGGCAGGCGAATCTCTGTGAGTTCGAGGCCAGCCTGGTCTACAAAGTGAGTCCAGGACAGCCAGAGATATACAGAGAAACCCTGTCTCAAAAAACCAAAAAAAAAAAAAATAGAAGAAGAAGAAATAAGAGAAGAAGGAGAAGAGGAGAATGCATCTCAACAGCAGGGGCACACTGCTCTGGGTCAAGACACCTTGTTTCATGGGAAAACCTTATTTGTTGTTCCCACCATGGATTTGGACCACAAGACCCTTCCACTCTTCACCCACAGCATCAGCAGCCACTTCTGTGGCCGTGTGCTTCTCACAGAAAGTACGAAGTTTGCATTCATTGTCCACTTCAATGAGGGTCTGACAGCCAGTGGTGGCTGGGAAGGAGATATTCAGCTTCATCTTGACACAGCCAACCGCCTAGGAGGTACCATGACAATTTATTCCTACTTGGAGTGTCAACTTAACTCTATCCTCTTCTAGGTCCTCAGGAAGAGTGACAAACAAAGTTCCCAAAGTCCCTGTCCTTAAGGACCCACCATTTAGGGGGCAAGAGGCAGGATTTAAAAGTATTCACAAATAAGAAAGCACCCACCAACAATAAAACAATGAATAACTATTGCATGATTGGCTAGAGAGTGATGTGTAAAATATCTTAAGTCAAGGGATCAAATATTTAAACTAAGACTGGAAGCCAAGCATGATAGCTTTGTAATTCCATCCACTCAGAAGTCTAGCCAGGAGGCTCACAGCAAGTCTGAGGCCAACCTGGATTACATATTGTATTTCAGGTCAGCCTATGCTACGGTGTGAGATCATCTCAAAAAAAAAAAAAAAAAAAAGCAACTTAACAATTAATTGATTGGTTAAAACCGAGACCTGAAGAATATGAAAGAACAGCTGTGGAAAGATCTAGGGAGAGTGGGCTGCTGCAGAAATGAACTCAGTGTTCTTCCACAAACAGGAAGAAGGCCATGATATCTGGAGTGAAGTGGGAGAAAAAGGTGATGGAAATGTGGCCAGAGACCTGGCATAAAGGACCCTGAGGCCACGATAAAGAACTTGGGTTTTCTCCTAAGTGTGATGAGACACCACCAGATAGCTTTAGATAGTGACATATAAGATCTGGTGTGCTTTTGGAAAGTGAGAAAAAGATTAGCTGTGGAGTGAAGAGAGGAGTAGGAGTCTAAGACTGTCACTCTTCCTGAGGACTTCTCTCTGTCAGGGGAGCCGAAGAGAAGTTCCGAAGGTCTCCGGGTGAGAGGACAAGGCAGCCTGGACTGGAGCAGAGAGAATGGAGATGGAGGCATCAGAGCTAGTGGACTGAGGTGAACCCACATCGAAGATAGCTTCTGGGCTGTCAGGAAGCAGCTGGGCAGCTGGTGTGTGGTGAGGGAAGAGGAAGTTGAGAGTTTTGCTAGGAACAGTTCACTTGAACGCCATCAGGAGTCTGTTCTGTGGCAAATGAGCCACAACATCGGAGTGCAGAGCTCAGAAATGAGATCAAGTGTATAATCCCCATGATACACAACTGAGGGGATATGTAGCCAGGGACTCCCTGTCACTCTCAATCCCACCTTTGCTTTCAGCTTCTCTTTTCTTTTTTTCTCACCCATGCTCCTTTTGGTTTTGGGTTTTGGAAGTGTTCCAGTCTTCACCCAGGCTGTCTTGGAACTTACCATGTAGCTAAGGCTAGCCTTGGAAATCACAAGGATTTCTCAGGCCTGAGATTGCATGCATGCACTCCAACTGTCTCAGCCATGCTTCCTACAGAGCGGTTTGCCCTTGCTCTTTACCTCACTTTCCAAACCCCAACTTGATCTAATCTTCTGGTAGGGCCAGCGCTGGGCAGCACTCTGCCCTGCTGTTGTTTGTGCCCACTGTTCTGTTATATTGCATGCCAAAAAGGACTCTGTAGAGGAAACCAAGTTTAGTAATCAATTTACTTGAAGACATAGAAATTATCCTGGATACTTGAGTCGGTCGAGTGCAATCGTGTGAGCCCTACGGGCTAGATGTAGTACCGTGATGCGGTGCTTGCCTACCTTTTCTGAGGCCCCGTGGATCCATCCAAGAAGCCAACCAGCCAACAAAACTGAAGTAAGCCAGGTGTGATGGTACACACTTATAATGCCAGCATTTGGGAGGTGGAGAGACGGGAGGATCAGAAGGTCAAGGTCACCTTTGATTACAAGTTCCAAGCTAGCCTGGGCTATATGAGACCCTGTCTCAAAAAAAAAACAAAAACAAAAACAAAAAAAACCTCTCTCTCTTCCTCTTCCCTTCTAGCTAGTCCCTTCTCTCCCCTCTCTGCCTCTTTCCCCTCACTCTGTCTCTATCCCTCTCCTCTGTCCTCTCTCTCTCCTCCCTCTCTCTCTGTGTGTGTGTCTCTCTCTGCATGCACATGCTGTTTCTCTTTCCCTGGGCTATCCCTGCCTTTATATAACTTTAAAAAATCCATGCCAGGCGGTGGTGGTGCACGCCTTTAATCCCAGCACTAGGGAGGCAGGCGGATCTTTGCGAGTTCGAGGCCAGCCTGGTCTACAAAGTGAGTCCAGGAGAGCTAGGGCTACACAAAGAAACCCTGTCTCGAAAAAACCAAAAAAAAAAAAAACATAAAATATAACAAAGACGATTGGTGTGCAGCTCAGTTGGTAGAGTACTTATTTAGTGTGCACAAAGCCCTGGGTTTTCCTCAGCACGGTATAACTGATGGAGGTGGTACATACAGTACTCAGGGGGTGAAGACAGGAGGATCAGAAGTTCAAGGTCACCTTCCATAGCAAGTTGGAGGCCAGCCTGGGTACTTGAGATCCTGTCTCAAAGAATAAATACAATTGGGCAAACAGAAACAACACAGAATTAAGGTAGAAGAGAAAGTCAGGGTGTCTGTTGAGGAGGAGTTAGACGCCATTGCCTTGAAGGTGTGAGCTTGGCACAAGAACTTGAACCCTGGATGAGGAGTCCCAGTCCACAGCTTCCTTTTAGGTCTGTAAGGGACTGATCAGAAGATCTACCTGTAGCATGCTGGCCTTTTGACTCATTTGCTTTGTTTTTCAAATAGGGTCTCACTTTGTAGCTGCAGCTAATCTGAAACTCACTATGTAGCCCAAGCTTTGAATTTATAGTAATCCTCCTACCTCATCTTCCTGAGATCTAAGACTGTTTTTATTAGCATGTATTAAATTTACATAATAATGGGTTTCATTATGACATTTTCATGTATGTGTATAATCTATTTTAATCACATGTATGCATGCGCGCACACACACACACACACACACCCCACACACACACAGACACACACACACACACACGCACACACGCACACACACACACCACACACACGTTGCCCTTTTGTCTCCCTTCCTCTTCCACTGATTCCCCTTCCTCTTCTCATGTATATAATCTATTTTAATCACATGTATGCATGCGCACACACACACACACACACACGCACACACACACGTTGCCCTTTTGTCTCCCTTCCTCTTCCACTGATTCCCCTTCCTCTTCTCATGTGTATAATCTATTTTAATCACATGTATGCATGCGCACACACACACACACACACACGCACACACACACACAGACACACACACACGCACACACACACACACAGACACACACACACACACACACCACACACACACACACACACACCACACACACACACACACACACACGCACACACACACACACACACCACACACACACACACACACACACCACACACACACACACACGCACACACACACACGCACACACACACACACGTTGCCCTTTTGTCTCCCTTCCTCTTCTCAGCTAGTGCCCCTTCTACTTAAGTCTTCTTTCTTTGAATGACCCAATAACCTTCATTAGAGTTTCTTGAGGAACATGGATAAATTATTTCCAACAGCATGAACACCTTACCAGTGGCTACACCACTGAAGAAAAACCCTTGTATAAATCCTCAGGGAGGGGTGGGGCACCATATGTCCTTCCTCTTACCACAACACCGTGTCAACCTGCCCAGCCTTGGGTAGATCTGTGCAGATAATTGTTTTCATGAGAAGAGGTCTCACTATATAACCCAGACTTGTGATCCTCCTGCCTCCTCCTCTCAAGAGCTGGGATTATAGGAGTGCACTACTATGCTAGCAAATTTATGGTTAACAAGAGAGATATAATACAGTCCCTGGTGACCTCATGTTGTCAGTCTCACTGGTCTTTTCAGCTTTCATTTTTCATGACCCCTCCATGATATGCCAGAATTCCAACCATTATTATGCCATAATGCCAATCATTTCACCTTCTTTTTGTGGTGCTGGAGACTGAATTCAGGTCCTTGGGCATGCAAGACAAATCCTCTTTCTGAGCTGTAGCCCTAACCCCATTTCTGCTTTCTTAAAACCTCAGTTTGGGGGCGCAGAGATGGCTCAGTGGGTAAGTGATTGATATCCAGACATGGGGACAAATCCTCAGAGTCCCCATAAAGCTGGGCATAGAATGACATGTCCATACTTCAGCACTGTCCTGATTGGCTCTTTTCTTCATGAACGTATCTCAAAAGCCTCCATCTTTGATCTCTATTCTATTCTACACATTTTAATGTCCCTAAGAATGTCTGGACTGGATCTCAAATTGTGCACATTCATATGAGCCAGGTAGGATGCAAAGAGGTGCAAGAGGTAAACTGAGGAAGGAGGGCTGGCTGTGGACATGGAGGAATAGGAGGGGCGGAGGGCAACTTGTGGGCTTCTGGTTTGGGCAAATAGTAGTGATTTGAGGAACAGAGAGCACTTGGGGCCCGAAAGTAATTCCACCTTGACACTGTGAGGTGAAGGAGCTTATAAAGCACAGCTAGAGAGGGTTAGCAGGACTTGAACTTAGACCAGCAAAATGAAGGAGGGAACTGGAAACACCCATTTGGAAGCCATTATATTATGGTTGACACAACTGTAAGCCTAAACCAGATGACCACCATAAGACATGGAAGTCACTTATAGATAGAACTTTGAGACCTGAGCCATCAGCAGGAGAAAGGGAAAGGAAACTGTCATGGAACAAGATGAGAAGTGGTTTTTCAAGTCTGATGAAATGACTGGCATCCTCATGAGGCATGGAAAAGTCAAAAAGATAAGCCTGGTCAGAGTCTGTGGGTTGGTCCACATGAGGTCACGGGAGCTTTGTGCGGGACTTTGAACAAATTGCTGGGGTAGAAGTCTCACTGTGGCATCGAGGAAAAAGTGAGAGTAGGTCACGCTGTCATGCAACAGGGATGAGAAAGAAGACACAGTGACAGGGAGAAGTGGGGTTCAATATGTTAGGGGTTCTTGGATGTGGCGCTTCTGTCGAGCATCTCAGGGTCAAACTGGACGATGCAGAACAGCCACACCCTGAAGCCAAAAGGAAAGCTAAATAAGCTCTCCAGATCATTTACTTTTAGTTGGTACTTGCTTTTGATTGAAACCTAAACCCACTAATTGGGGGACTGGAGAGGTAGGAGCAGCACAGGCTGCTCTTCTAGAGGACCCCAGTTCAGTTCCCAGGAGTGACATGGCAGCTCTAACTGTCCGCAACTCCATTCCTAGGGGATCCAGTACCCTCTTCTGGCTCTGTAGACACCAGGTTTGCACAAACTTACATGCAGGCAAAATACTCACATACATGAAGTACATTTTACAAAGAGCATAATGAAGCCAGGAATGGTGGCTCACACGTGTAGCCCCAGCACTCAGGAGGTACAAGCAGAAGGATCAGATCATGGCTACCTAGTGAGGTTTGAGACCAGCCTGGGCTCTGTGGATGACCCTTGAAAACACAGGTAATGTGAGAAGACATAAAAAGCAAAGCCTGCTCCTCCTTTGGGAGAAGTTAAATCCACAGATACACAAAGCACACCACTGATTGCCATTGGCTGAGCAGATGGTAGAATGGTGTTTGCTTCATGGTTTTTGTTTTTTTCAAGACAGGGTTTCTCTATGTAGCTCTGACTGTTCTTGAACTCTTGTTCTGTAGATCCACCTGTCTCTGCCTCCCAAGTGCTGGGATTAAAGGCGTGTGCCACCACACATGGTGCTTCATGGTTTTCAACTTGAGGGAAAATGATTAAATCACAATGATAAGAACTTTACAGTTGCACTATGAATACACCAAAACTCACAGAATTGTGCCCTTTGAGAGTGAGTTTTATGTTATATTTCCCAGTTAGAGTCATCTTGTCCCATTAATTTCAGAGACCACAGGCGGGGAGCCCCTACTGTGTGGAGGTGCTTCTGGGGATGGCAAAATAAGATTGGATGAATGTAAAATGGGTGCTCAGACAGTTCACCGATAGACCAGAAGAACCACACTGTGATCCCCTAATTGGAGTCCTAAGATGTTTAACCTTGAACTAATTTTTCTTTAGATCTGAGGAATGAGGAGAAGAGTCAACACTTTCTACAGGCCATCTTTGGGAGGAGGGAAAGAATCCCACTATTATCCTAAGAGGTGTCCACCACCTGATGTTGCTAGGTGCGGCAGCCAGCCTAGCAGGCGCTTAGCTGGGGTCTTTGATATTGGGAAAGCTGGCTTCCACCTGTGCTGCTCACCCAGGGTAACGCGTCTGGAGGTTGCCTAGCAACGAGACTGCCTCAGGAAGCATGGCGACTAGAGGCTCCAGCTCAAGCGACTGGAAGACCGAGGCCACACCGGAGACCTTGAGCACAGCCGTGCATGAACACCTCCGGGAGCTGTGTCTGCGCGAATTCCCGTGTGGCACCGGGAGCTGGGTGCGTGCTGCCACCGTGGGGAGGGGGGGCTTCAGGAGGGAAAGATCCAGCACGGGCGGAGCTGGGGCTGGGACTGAGTAGCCCCAAGGATGTGGTGCCGGGCTGCCCTAGGAGATGCTCAGATACAAGTTTGAGGCCTGAGAGGAGATTTGGATGTGGTCATTTCAGCGCTGGCTGATTTGGGGATTAGGGTGAACTATGAGGACTGGAACGTGAAGGAATGCAGGAACCAAGTGTCCACCCTGCCATGGGGGCACTCACCCCAGTGGACTGACCCAGCACATCAGGCTGACCTTTGGCCTCATGCTAGCCTACAGCACGTGACTAGCCAAACTCCAGGCTTCCCTGAGTCTTTTTTAATTTACTTTTTTTGTTTTTGTTTTTGTTTTTGTTTTTTGGTTTTTCGAGACAGGGTTTCTCTGTGTAACAGCCCTGGCTGTCCTGGACTCGCTTTGTAGTGGTGTTTTGACTGTGTGTACGTCTGTGTGAGGGCGCCAGATCCTCTGGAACAGGAGTTACAGACAGCTGTGAGCTAGCTGCCTTGTGGGTGCTGGGAATTGAACCTGGGTCTTCTGGAAGGGCAGTCAGTGCTCCCAACCGCTGAGCCATCTCTCCAATCCTTCCCTGAGTCTTGAGGAGCTTTGATCTTGAACAGTTTGCTCCTCATGGGAAGATGTGGAGAAAATGGTTCCCCTGTGTCCTGGAGCTCCAGGGCTAGCTTTCCCCCTTTCTGAGGACCTATTTGGGAAGGGTTTTCTGACCCCCGCCCCCATCCCTGCCTCCTTCCTTCCTGTAGCTGTGTTGGACTCAGGAAGCTCATGGCGCTGCATGACCCCTGCCCTGCTTCCAGGCTGAGGGGAGACAGAGGAAAATAACAGCCAAGGGCATAGTCAGCACAGCTGGGGAAAAAAATCTGATCCAGTAGGCCTTGAAGGTCCTTTTCCCTGTTCAGCTTGTATGCTCATCCTGCTCAGTATGCACAGGGATCATGGCCATCAGCTGGGTCCTCAGGGAGCATGATTAGACATCAAGCTGTGTCTTGAGAAGTCTGAATCAGCCTGATGGTCTTGGCCATCAGCTGGGCCTCCCACACAGTCTATCCTAGGTTAAGCAGCAAAACTGGCCCTCCCCCTGCAGAGGAAAGCCAACCCCCATCAGGAACAGGGTCCATTTGTTCAGTCAATGCATGCTAGCAGGATGCCTGCTCTGTGCTAGGTGCTGTGCTAAGTTTTAAGGCTCCAAGGGTGTATCTAGGGAAAGAGATGTAGCTAAGTGGCAGCGTGTTTTTGGTGAGTGTTTGTTCAGGGTGAGGCCCTTAGTCTTACCCCCAGCACCAAACAAAACAAAGTAAAACAAGCCCATAAAATGTGAAGAGCTGTTGTTTCAACTGTTGCCTGGAGGGAGTGGAGCAGACTCATCTTTTACTCACCAAACCTAAAATTTTGCCTTTCACCTTGCCACCTTTTTAGAAAACCTTACTTCTGTGAGTTCTCAACTCCTGCCTCCTGTACACACTTGTGTAAGGCCCATGTCAAACATGACATCTCCTTTTATTTCTTTTTATAAGATGTATTGCCTAATTTTTTTTTTTTTTTTTTTGGTTTTTCGAGACAGGGTTTCTCTGTGTAACAGCCCTGGCTGTCCTGGACTCGCTTTGTAGACCAGGCTGGCCTCGAACTCACAGAGATCCACCTGCCTCTGCCTCCCGAGTGCTGGGACTAAAGGCGTGCGCCACCACCACCCGGCTATATTGCCTAGTTTTTATTCGTATGTGTCTGTGTGGGTATGTGCATGTTAGGGCAAGTGCTCTCAGACCAGAAGAGCTCATTGGATCTCCTGAAGCTGGAATTTCAGGTACTTTTGAGCTGCCCAACAAGGGTGCTGGGAATTGAACTTGGGTCTTCTGGAAGAATTGCAAGTACTCCAAAGTGCTGAGCTGCTTTGCCAGCCCAGAAATCTATTTTGGTTTGAGTGTTCAACGTTCCCAGCTCCAGAGGAACTTGGTCTTTGAACTAGTGTGTGTCTTGCTAGGTGTGGATGGCACACCGGCATTCTCAGCATTTGGGAGGCTGAGGCAGGAAGACTGAGAATTCCAGGGCAGTCTAGGGTACAAGGCAAAACTCTGACCTGCAGTTTCTGAGCATGGAGCGGGCATGTAGCTCAGTTGGCAGAGTCTTTTCTAGCATATCCACAAAGCCCTGCAGCTCATCACACCTAGTGTGGTCACACATGCCTGTAGCCCCTGAACTCGGGAGGTGGGAGAAGGACCGTCAAGGGATTCAAAGTAATCAGGCTACTCAGCTAATTCAAAGCCACCCTGGCCTACATACCCTGTCTTAGACAAACACAGGACCAGTGAGATGGCTCTTCCTGTTAGCCCTAATGATTTGAGTTTGATCCCTGAGAACCACATGGTAGCAGGAGAGCCAATTCCTGCAAATCGTTCTCTGAGCCTGTGTGCTTATTCCTGGTTGTCAACTCTGATGCGTGTGGAGTTAACTAAAATCCAAGTGAGGGATTTTTTTTTTTCTTAAGTCATCTGAAGGGAGAATCTTTTAATCCAGAACTTTTGAAGTGGTAAGATCCACCTTTATCTTGGCCACACCTTCTGGTGGCAGCATGTATAAAAGACTTGGAAGAAGGAAGCTAAGCTCCCTTTGCCTGCTTGCTCTTGTTCTCACGGGCAAGTCCATTCCTTCACTGGCATCGTAGCCTACTTCTTCAGGATTCTGGAATATTCTGAAGACCAGCTGAGCCATCCAGCCTTCTGGACTGAACCACTGCTGGATTCTTGGGCCTTCCATTGGTACACAGCCATTGTGGGACTAGCTGGACCACAGCCTCTAAGCCATTCTAATAAATCGCCCCTTTAACATGATGGGTGTGTGTGTGTGTGTGTGTGTGTGTGTGTGTGTGTGTGTGTGAGAGAGAGAGAGAGAGAGAGAGAGAGAGAGAGATTGAATTCACATTCTGTAAGTTCTGTTCCTCTAGGGAACCCTGACTAATAGGGAGCCCCACATGCACTTGTTGTGGTGAACACATGGTGAACACGTGTCTACACACACCGAGGCACAGCACAATAAATAAATGTGAGAAGGCTTCCATCTCTACCTCTGCAGAATAAGTCACGCTTTCTTCCTAAAACGTGGCGGACCTGGAGGGAATTGGTCCCAAAGGAGGAGGACACAGTGAGTGCCGGGGAGGAGACTGTGGAGGCCCTGCTGGGCCTGGTTCGAAGCAACCACTCTCCTTGGGCTATGCTGAAGGACTCCAGTGCTGAGGACCGTTTCATGAGGGAACTGGCCATCCAGCATCCACTGATGATCAAAGACAGTTTCTTCTACTCCTACTTCCGGTCCCTTCGGGTGGTGGACAAGGGGGTAAGTGCCCAGTGTGAGCGCTGAGAGGGGGGAGCGTCTGGGTGAACTGATGCTGGGACACCATGTTTTTTAGAGCTTCTTAGGTGGCAGGAAGACCTCTATGACTGTTATATAACCCTCTCTTTGACCCCAGAGCATGTCAGTCCTGTATCCTCTATGTCTGACTCCTTCCACACTCTGCAGTGGGCCCTCCTTTCAAAGGATCCACAATGTTTCTTTTTACTTTAAAGTGTGAAGAGAGCACCCAGGGAGGGGTGGATAATGTCAAGCAAGTCTTGAAAAGCTGTCATATTACCATGACATAGAAATGGCAAGGATGCTCACTTTTCCTGAATCTTTCCTTCCTTCTCCTGTGACCCACTCATACCATTCTGTTTGGGACTTTCTGAATCCTAAGGAAACATCCACCCCCTCCTGGCCAATCCTAGGCAGACTAGTAGTCTTGGTCACTGTAGGAAAGGGAAGCCCAGCCAGGAAGGACTTCTGATGTCCTTGAGGCCACAGGAAACTGGAATTCATGGTGACGAAGGTAGGGTGACAAAGCACCTGGTAGCCCTTGCTCTGTCTGACCCTGAGTAATTCTGGAAGACCAGGCAGGCAACTGTTATATGATTTTCTTGGGAAGATGTTAAATTGAATAGGAAGTGCCAACAGCCCTAAGAATGACTCACTGAGCTTTATGTTGATGAGTGTAATGTGTTTATTGGGTTGCTTACAGAAGAGATGGACACAAACACACCCCTCCCCAGCCACACTTCCCTACATCCTTCCATTCTTCCATCTACCAAAATCCTGCTGTGTTTGGGATCTATGGAAACCTGAGTTCTCAGTACCACCTAAGACTAAACCAGCAGAGGTGACTACAGGGTGCAGACAGAATCAGACCAAGCCAGTGAATGTTTATGTGTGCTCCAGGTCCTCCGCTGGCCTCAGGGGACATTGTCTAGCAGGGCGAAGGATGGCTTGCTTGGCCTAAAGAACAGCTAAATGGCAGCTTGCAACAAGATGGAATTACCCTGAAGGCTGGTTCCCCCTACAGCAGGAGTTCCTTGGGTTCGTGTGGTATGGTAGACCAAAGAAAGGATGCCTTGTTTTTCCAAGAGTCTAGTAATCCAATACAGGGAAGACACAAGACACTGGCCTGGAGATCAAAGGCTTGCTTTTAGAGTTGGGGCAGGGCTAGAAGAGGTCCTTAAAGAATCATGCTGTGTGGGTGGTGATTCAGGAGGGGAAAGGGTGCAAGGCTGGTGGGCCTGGAACTTAACTCAGAATACATGAACAGTTGTGGTGCCATGACTGAGAGATGTCCCCCACAGACTCAGGTGTCTGGACACTTGTTCCCCAGTTCTTTGGTGGGGGGGGGCTTATGGGACCTTCGGGAGGTGCAGCCTTGTGGGAGGAAGTACCTCACTGAAGGCGGGCTTTAAGGGTTTGTAGCCTCACCCCACTTCCTTGTTCTCTCTGCTTCCTGTGTGTGGTCAGAGTGTGATCATTTAGCTCTCTCCTCCTGCTGCCATGCCTTCCCCTCTGTCTTGGACATCTAGCCTTGGCAACCAAAAGCCAAAACAAACTCTTCCTTGAGTTGCTGTGTCATGGCATTCTGTCACAGCAGCAGGACAGTAGCTAACACAGCTGTTCTCTTCCTAATGTGAACAGTTGCTCTGCTCCAGGACTGCCTGCTTCACCAGAGTCCTCAGTTTCCCTTCCTTTCCTTCCAGGTGAGTCTGGTGGATAATGACCTCTTGAAATTTCTAAAGCTCGAGGAGTTGGTTCTGAGCGCCAATAAAATTGAGGAAATCGACGCTAACAATCTGCCCCCAACATTGAAGGTACAAGTTCTGTATGGGGTCTTAGAACCCTGGTTCTTCCTTTAACCTGTCCTGCACTGTGCTGGCCAGGGTAGCAGTGTTCTAAGACCCAGTCCCAGGCTTTTAAAACGCAGGCGACATTCCCCAAAAAGTTATGTAATCCTATTGGACTCAGCAGTCCCCTCCCTTCCACAGTGTGGCCGCAAGAACTAAAGGAAGGGCGCAGATAGGCTCTTGTTTGCCACTGTTGAGAGCCATGCTGTCCACAACAACCAGAAAGTGGGAATGACCCCAATACCTGAGGCCAGATGACAGATAAAATATGGTCTCTCCATGCAATGGGCTATTGTTCACTTATTTAAAAAAAAAAAAAAAGGAAGGACATTCTGATAGTCACCTAGAAAATGTCACACTAGATGAAAGAGGCCAAATTTTAAAAAAGAGAGACAGAGCCGGGTGGTGGTGGTGCACACCTTTAATCCCATCACTTGGGAGGCAGAGGCAGGAGGATTGCTGTGAGTTTGAGGCCAGCCTGGTCTACAAAGTGAGTCCAGGACAGCCAGGGCCACACAGAGAAACCCTGTCTCGAAAAACAAAACAACAACAACAAAAGAAAGACAGATCTTATGTATAATTGCACTTAATGAAATAGGCAGATGTGGAAAGTCCACAGAAACAAGAGACAGGTCATGAGGGCTAAGAAGGATCAGAAGACATTACTCCTTAGTGGTTTGTCTTTCCTTCTTTCTTTTTCAAACATATGTTTGAGGTGATGTTGATGTCTGTCATTATGAATGTAACTAAAGCTTGTGTATTATAAACTTGAAATGGCAAATTTGCATGATATACACTTTACCATGTTAAGACAATAGGTGAGGGGCTAGCGAGATAGTTTTTTAGTCAGTAACGGGATCGCCTTGCAAGTGTGAATATTTGAGCTGGGTCTCCAGAACACATGTGCAAACCATCTGGATGGTGTGGAGTGTGCTTCTTATCTCAAAGACAGGGGGATCGCTGAGACTCTGTGGCCAGCCAGCCTGTCTACACAGTAAGTCCATGTCAGTGGAGACTGTCGCAAAGAAACAAGGTAAGGGACTTCTGAGGAACCTGAGGCTATCTGCTGACCTACACACACACACACACACACACACACACACACACACACACACACACATCCATGTACACGTGCATTCACATGAATGTACACACATGCACACACACATGAACACACTCACATATACACACAAAACAGATTAAAAGGGTAGACCACACTTTATCATGAGTCTTCCCAGCTGAGCATATCAAAATGGCCCCATTGAATTGTTGAGTGTGGGAGCTCCAGTGGCACAATTGGTTTGCGTGCGGTACTTATATGAATTGCTGAGTGTGGTGGCGCACACCTTTAATCCCAGCGCTAGGGAGGCAGAGGCAGGAGGATCTCTGTGAATTCAAGGCCAGCCTGGTCTACAAAGAGAGTCCAAGACAGCCAGGGCTCTGTTACATGGAGAAATCCTGTCTCAAAAAACCAAAAAAAAAAAAAAAAGAAGAAGAAGAAGAAGAAGAAGAAGAAGAAGAAGAAGAAGAAGAAGAAGAA
>CAJQZJ010004765.1:7129121-7146395 GCA_907164525.1 Lophiomys imhausi
TTAGGTATTCACTAAATCTAACTTATATTAATCTATCAGCCTCTACATATGTGGCCCAGCCTAGCCTTGAACTTATTGTGTAGCTTTGGCTGGCCTTAAATTCCTAATCCTCCTCCTCTCACCTCCCAAAAGCTGGAATCACAGGTATGTGCCACACATCTGGCCTCCATGTGGTGCTGGAGAGATGGTGGATCTTAAGGCTTTGTGCATACAGGCAGTGCTCTACCACCTGAGCCACATGCTGGGCCTTCTGAGTCACTATGTGTATTCACATTTGATTCTAGGGGCTGGAGAGATTGCTCAGTGGTTAAGACTGATTACTTTTCTAAAGGATGTGGGTTCAAATCCCAGCACCCACATGGCAGTTCACAGCTGTCTGTAACCACCTTTAATCACAGCACTCAGGAGGCAGAGGCAGGTGGATCTCTATGAATTCAAGGCCAGGCTGGTCTACAGAGTGAGTCCAGGACAGCCAGAGATACACAGAGAGACCCTGTCTCGAAAAAAATCTATTTGCAAGGTTGGCTGGTATCTGAGGCTACCACCCTTGGCAAGACTGTAACTCTCTTTAACCCTACCTGGGTGTATAGCTCAATAGTGCTGCATGCATTTGCTGCAGCTGGGTCAGTGATCACTGGGAGACCAGAACCCTCCATCAACATCTCCAATCAGAGCCCATGTGCTCAACAGCACTTGCTCTGCTATCCTGGCCTGGGATCCACCTCCCATCTCCTCCTCTCTACAGATCTGACCAGATGCAGCTTCTAGTCCCAAGAGAATTCTGGTTGCCATTAAAACATCACTTTGAGCCAGGCGTAGTGGCTCACGCCTTCAATCCCAGCACTCGGGAGGCAGAGGCAAGTGGATCTCTGTGAGTTTGAGGACAGGCTGGTCTACAAAGTGAGTCCGGGACAGCCAGGGCCATTATATAGAGAAACCGTGTCTCAAAAAACAAACAAACAAAAAAACCCTTCTGAGTGAGGAACTTCCTAGAACTCTGCAGCTGGAACATTACTGCTGTCTTCTGTGTGAAGAATGCCACCTGTGGAGTACTGTTTATTCAACATATAATTAGAACGAGGCATAATATTTTGCACTTACACCCTTTAAAAAATTACTTCTTGGGTTGGAAAGCAGATGGTTCAGTAGTTTAGAGGGCATTCTGGCCAGGCGGTGGTGGCTCACGCTTTTAATCCCAGCACTCAGGAGACAGAGGCAGGCGAATCTCTGAGTTCTAAGCCAGCCTGGTCTACAAAGCACTTCCAGGACAGCCAGGCTGTTACCCAGAGAAACCCTGTCTCGAAAAACAAAAAACAAAAATTAAAAAGCCCATCACTCTGTAGTAACTTATATTTATGCTTTCTTTTTACTACTTTGCTAAATTTTTTTATTAAATACTTTATTTTTTTTCTTCAAGTTACATCTCAGTCACAAACCCTTCCCTATTCCCCCTTCCTGTCCCGCCCTTCCACCCTCTTCCCCCCAACAGCTTCCCCTTTCAGTCCAACAAATGGTTCCTTCTCTTATAACAGTAAATACTATACAAAACAACAGATATAAATACGCCACATTTATGAGAGTTAAATGGCCCAGTATACCTTCCCAATGTCCAGTTCATAATATTTGGTCCCTGACTTTAACATTCTACCATCTAACCATCTCCATGAGTTTAAAGTTCTGTAACTGACTCAGCTTTCAAACTAACTTGCATCACTATTATAACCATCTTCTTAGATCTAGAACGCCCTCTTGATTCCTAAACAACTCAAAATTTAACTATGAGACTCTAGCTATCTATTCTTCAACCACCTCAGAGACCTGAGAGGGATAAATATATCTGATTATATAGGAAGTGCAGGGCCTGCAGCTTCCAAAACTAAGAAATGACATACCAGTGGCTGCCTGGACAGTTCCCATTTTCTCTCCATACATTCCAGCATCAGTCTTCAGCCTTTTGGTCCTGTTTCTCTGACAGACATTTATTGTAGAGCAGGGATTATGAAGGACTTACCTACCCTGTCTTGGCAGAGCTAGGCAGTCGACTTCCCTGCTACCAAGTTTTGTCCTTTTTGGACAGCAGTCTGTCTGCAGTTGAAGCAAGGAGTTTTTTCATGCCAAGAGATAGGCTTGCCACTAATTCAACCATCTCACACTGGAGATTCTTCGATGCTTATCTTCTACTTGGAGTAGAATAGGGGGTGCTGTCAGGAGCTGATATGTCTCGATATCAAAAAAAATCTTAATTTAAGACAACATCTTTGAATGCCATATTCTGCAGATCTCTTGGGGTTTTTGAAGATGCCCTATCCATCTCTTGTATTTAGATAAGTAAATGTTGCTTGTCTCTTAACAACTTGATTACTGAGTAGCTTAGAGAATATCTGTGATAGACTGTCATAGTAGCTAACAAAGTGACATGCTTGCATGACTAGGAGTTTGTTTTTCTTAACTATCCTAAACAGTTTAAGACGGTTGGTATCAAGAGGCCAGAGCCTCACATTTCATTTTTAAGTATCTCTAGGTACGATACCATTAGGAAGCGTTACCTTTAATTTTATATCAATATACAAAGATCTATTCAAATGTGGCTAAATATACTCTTAATTTTGTATCAATATACAAAGATCAATGCCTATGTAGCCCAATACAATCTTAATATTATGTCCATATACAAGGGTCAATACCATTGTGGCCAACTATAATCTTAATTTTGTATCAATATACAAAGATCAATACCGATGTAGTCCAATACAATCTTATTTTTGCACAATAAACAATGGTCAATACCACTTTAGCCAAATATACTACTATTTTTGTATCAATATACAAAGGTATAAGGGCATATTCAATAATTTGACCCTTCTTCTTGGTCCTTCCTGTGCTATGTCTATGTCTCGTTTTTCTCAAGTCTGTGCACTCCTACATAGGAGAGAAAGAAGGATACAGAAAAGGGAAAGAAGGAATACCCTGGGTCTAACCTCCAAAACCCATTAAACAGGACCATTTAACAGCTTGAAATCTCTTCCCCTAAATAACAGTTTTCAGTTATCCTTCAAATAACCAAAAGGGGGGCAGAGAAACACCTTCCCCACCCTCTGGGTATGGGACATCGCTCTCTTAAAATGACTTCCTGCTGATTTGGGTCGTAGTAAACCTGTTTGGGGCCGAACCAAAATGGAAAAATGGTTAAAAATGTTAGTACAGTCCTTTTATGTTCAGACCTTCTGTTCTCAGCTGTTTAGATGTCCTAAGGAGTTTGTAGGCAGAAGCTGATCTTCCAGGCTTTACTGAGGTTCTGGCTGGGGCAGCTAATTTTTTTTTTTTTTTTTTTTTTTTTTTTTAGCTTTAGAGTTGAGCATAGTGGTACAGCCCTACAATTCCAGCATTTAGGAAGCAGAGGCAGGGGCAATATTTCAAGTTTGAGACCAGCACGGCTATTTAAGTGAATTCCAGACCAGCCAGAATTACAGAGTGAAACTTTCTTTCAGAAGCAAAACCAAACAAACACATTGATGTGTTCTAGTTTGTGGGCATCAGATGTTCCACGCCTAGCACGCCGGGAAGGAAGTGTTTGCTCAGGCATTTCCTCTTCTTCACCTAAGTTCCTTTCTGACCTTCTGGCTCCTTTGCCCTGTCCAGGTGTTGGTCCCTCACTGTTTATGGATGCTTGCTGTCTTCCTAGGCATCTCCTGGCAGCCTTGCCTCAGGTTGCCAGCACAACCCCTGGTAATTACACTGTGTCTTTCACTCTCAAGGACGGTCCTCTTCAACACTCCCCACAAGCCCTGGGCGGATGTCATTTCCTGCAACTATGAGATGAAGCATACCCTCAAGGAGCTGGTGCGAGTCAAGGCTTTCCTGCTGGCGGGGACCACTGTGACGATTGTGGAGGAGAAGGTGAGCAGAGTAGGGGGCTCTGGCCTCCCACTGGCCAGAGGGTTCTGTGTCCACATCCTTTCCAATGTCCTTTTTTCCATCACACTCCCTCCTCTGTTGCCTCTCAGAGCCTTTTTAGAAAGGACAAGGGGAGCCAGGCGGTGGTGGCGCACGCCTTTAATCCCAGCACTTGGGAGGCAGAGGCAGGCGGATCTCTGTGAGTTCGAGGCCAGCCTGGTCTACAAAGTGAGTCCAGGACAGCCAGGGCTACACAGAGAAACCTTGTCTCGAAAAACCAAAAAGAAAGAAAAGAAAGGACAAGGGGGATGGGCCTCCAGTCGCCAGCCTCTCCTGCTCACTGGAGGCTGGATCTTGTCATTTAGATCCTCTCCTGGCCTGTGGTGCCACCTCCTGTTGAGATTCCCGTGCCTGCCAAGAAAGGTAAAGGAGACAAGAAAGAGAAAGAAAAGAAAGTCGAGGTACTGGCAAGGCCTGTTTGGGCCACCTCTGGGCAGGGAGGGGAGTGTGGCCCAGTCCTGCTCACACCTGCTCTCCTGGCCCTGCCCACAGAATAAGAAGGGGCCCAAGAAGAAAAAAGAGCCACCCAGGGAGCTGCGCCAGGACCCACCTATGCTGACTGTGCTGGGCAGTGGCCTGGTATACCTGGAGCCCCTGCTGGCAGGGGAACCAGTGGTGTCTACCGTGTGCAATTTTGGGGTGGTTCGTACCCCGGAGACTGACAAACTGATAAATGCCAGGGTACTAAGGGGCCCTTCATCTTGTCCTTTTGTCTCTGCCTCCCCTCTTCTTTATGAAAGCTTGCTGGGCCAGGCAGGGATGGGGTGAGGTTGGTGGTGCTCTGGAGGGGCCCTGGTTGCATGTCAGGGCTGCTGGGCACTAAGATGACACCCCCTCCTCCTCAAGTGTGGCCCAGGTCAGCCATCTCCCTCATCCGGACCGGTTCTCCCTCAGTTCCTAGATGAATCCATGGCCCAGGGAGGGGTGGGTGTCCCCAGTGTCAGCATCTGCTCCAGCAAGCACCTGGTTTTGCGATTCTTTCTCTCAGGATTCAAAGAAGATAAAGAAAGCTACCCAAAAAGGTAAGACAAACTGTTGGCCGCTGAGGGGATGGGGACTGAGGCCCTTGCCCAGGTGACATCCCATCCTGGATACAAAGCCACAGGAATGAGAAGACTGAACGATTTCCACCCAGCACAGGAGCAAGAATCTTCCCTATAGCTCCCCAAGTACAGCTGCTGTAGGTTGTGATGGGTTGGGAAAGGCAATGGGTGGGGGGGGGGCAGGAGGACTTACTCTATGAGTATCTGTGTTTCTCAGCCAGGCAGTCTTATATCCGTCCTTCACCCTCCCCACCCATCCCTTCTTCTTAACTTCCCACTACCCCTTTCTTTCTTTCCCAGAATCCTCCTGCCTTAGTTTCCAGTGTGTTAGATTTAGGGGGGTTTTGTTGTTATTGTTGAGTCAGGGTCTCTGTCTCCCTGATCGGCCTGGAACTCACTATGCAGACCAGGCTAGCCTTGAGCTCACAATTAGTGGGGGTGCTATTAAATTATTGAGATTAATTTATGGTATTCAGTGCCTTTACTAGAAAAACTTTAGGCCAGGCATTGGTGGTACAAGCCTGGGAAGTAGAAGCAAGAGGACAGAGTTTAAGGCCATCCTCAGCTACATGAGTTTAAGACTAACTAGCCTTGGCTACCTGCAACTGTCTCCAGAAACAAACAAGGAAAAAAATGCCTCCAGCAAACAAATAAACAACCCCTTAGAACAGAACAAGAACAAAACAACTGAGGTGTAAGAGGCACTATGCACTTATAACCCCACTGCTGAGGAGGCAGGAACAGGGATGAACCAGGGCTCAGAGGCCAGCCAGCCTAGTCTAAGTCAGACCAACGACAGACCCTGCCTCAAAACAAAAAAGTTGGAAGACACACTGTAGCAGACTATACGGATACATCTTGTGACACCTGACTGTGGGGATAATTTGTAAGATTTTGGAAAACATTTTTGTCTCTTAACGTCTGGCTTAATTTGAGGGCTGTTGCAGCTACAGTCTAACTGGGAATAGTAGCAGGAGAGATTGAGCTCCCGTCATAAAGGTAGTGAGGACTTCCACCCGACCAGTCACCTCAGCAGCCTTCCCTCCTCCTTTTTAGACAGGGTTTCATGTCACTTAGGCTGGTCTCGAACTTGATATGACACTGAGGATGACCTTAAACTCCTGATCTTCCAGCCTGGCAGTGGTGGCGCATGCCCTTTAATTCTAGCACTCGGGAAGCAGAGGCAGGCCGATCTCTGTGAGTTCGAGGCCTGCCTGGTCTACAAAGCGAGTCCAGGACAGTCAGGACGGTTACACAGAGAAACCCTGTCTCAAAAAACCAAAAAAAAAAACCAAAAAGCCCACCAAAAAACAAAACAAAAACAAAACCCACCTTGCAAAATATTTACAGTTTTTTTTTCTCTCTCTCCCAGCAGTGCTGGGAATCAAACCTAGGGCTACAAAAAGCCCTCCATGAGCTACATCCTGTGTCTTTTTTCCTTTCTCTTTCTTTTTACATTACTCATATATTTATTTTGTTCGTAATGTGTACATGCGGGCTGTGGCTTATACGTGGAGGATAGAGGGACAAGTGGGTTCTGGGGATGGAACTCAGGTCGTCAGGGTTGGCGGCAAAAAGCAGCTAATTTCTTTTGCAACTCAAACAGCTGGGGCTTATTAAGTGATCTCCTTAGATGCAATTTATTCTTTATTGCGGTTAGCATTCTAGGGCTGGACCTCCTTCGGAAGCCGAGTTCCTCTAGGTCGGAGAACAGGGCTTGAGTTCCGGGATAAGAGAAGAGCACGTCCAGGGTCGGGGAGACCTGTCCAGCCCATTTGCCCCTCAGGACCCATCTGTTTGCACTTCTATTTTCTCAGAAAAGTCAAAAACGGCGGTCCCAACTTTAGAAAGCACGTACCAGCCGGTGCCCCTGACGGTGGAGATCCAGATCCAGCTGCAGCAGTACCGCTCAGTGGAGGAAGCGTTCCTCAGCATGATTGCCTAGCCGGGAGAGTAAAGACTACGGCTGTGCGGCAGGAGCTTGCGAGTGTGTGTGGCGGCTGGTCCGGGGTAGGGGCGTGGCGCGGGCCGCCCGAGGGGCATAGGGAGGAGCGTCGGGGACGCAGAGCGTGGTGGGGCCAAGGCCTCGCCCTCGTCCATCGCCCCTCCCCTCCCTGGAGCTCCGCCTTCGCCGGACCCCGCCCCTGAAGCCCCCCCCCAGCGGGGTTCCTGGGGTTCCTGGTGCTCCTGTTGAGAAGGCGCGCAGCCTTTGCCGCTGCGCGGTCCTCACGGGAGCTTAGGTAGGTCTTGGTGTGTGTGTGGGGGGGGTGGGGTGGGGTGGAAATGAGTTCGCGCGGCCTGCGGCGCCTGGATCCCGTTGCCGGGAGGGACGGGGACTGCACCCTGCCCGCACCTCTGCTGGCAGGCTTTCTGTTGCCCCTCCATCGCAGGTCTGGTCTGGGCGGTTGCCCCGACGCACCGCGCTTTGGGCTCCCGGCGGCCGCAGCCCTGTAGATTCGGGTTGAAAGAATGGAGCTACCGGGGTCCTTTCCCCAGAGCCCGAGGCTGCCGACTTCCCGAGGGCGAGGGCGAGCAGCGCCCAAGGCGCGTAGTGCGGAGGGAGGACCGGGTCCCGTGGGATGGAGATTCGGGCAGGGACCTGGGCTTTGAGTGGGTTTGGTGTGCTGCGGCGTAGGTGGGTTACCAGGTCACGGAACAAACCAGAGCCCCCCTTGAGTGACGCGGAGGGCAGCGGACGTGGCCGCATCTGCGTAAGATCCATTTCCCTCACACCTGAGATCCTTGAGCAATTACAGTTCTGTGGTCCCGGCATCCCTGCGAGGCTCCCCTTTGCAATCTAAGAGCTTTCTAGCAGCCTGAGTCCCCTCCCGCCCCGCCCCGGGTATTTTACATCCTGTTACCTAAGCCAAAGCAGAATCACATTAAACCCGTAGGCACCCATTTAATGCTCGTCTTACACCCTCAGATGTTGATCCTCCACCTTGCAAGGCATTCCCAGCTCTCCTTGATGAACAGCACTCTAGCCACCTTATACTCTCATCTTCAGATTTGTCTGCGTGGCTCCTATGTCAGCGCAGAGCTTTGCTGTTTTCTCTTCCTGTCACTTGTCCGCTTGCTTCATGCACTTGCTCAAATGTCCCAAAGTCTTGCGACCTTTCCTCAATCACTTCATTCTTAGCAGTGTCAGGTCTATCTCACGCTTGTTAGGGTGTCCCTAGCTGCTTGGCTAACGCTAAGCCATGGTAGGAGAGATGCTCTAGACATCTCTAGAGACAACAGGGACCAGGCGACGCAGATACTGTTTCGAACTGAAGGATGGAAAGGAGATGTAATAAATATTCAGAGATTTGGCTGCCGTACCTGAGCCTCTGTTCCCACGCTTAGGTATGGAGCTGGTTCTGGCTCCAGCCTCCAGGGGAAGGAGGCAAGAAGGGCTACTTAGAAAGTTGTGTTAGGTTCTGGGGACATGGCTCAGATGTAGTGCTCTGGTAGTGTGCATGCTCCCAGCACCACAGAAAGCCTTGCTTGTGATCCTAGCACTGGGGGGTTGGAGGCAGGTTGATCAGGTGTTTAATGTCACCCGTGGCAACACAGCAAGTTTGAGGTTACTTTGGGCATGAGACCCTGCCTTGGGGAAAAAGGGCCCAGAAAACTTTTATTAGGCAGGATGCAAGACAAGGCTAAGCAGTGACCAGAAATGACAAATGACAGGAAGGAAAGTAAGGCTGAGCTTTGTTAGTGCAGACCTTGGGCAAACTGCTCTGGTGAGTATCACTTCTTTGTCTTTAAGACACTTCTTTGTAAGACTTTGTGAGAACCAGAACTCAAGAGAAAAGGGAGAATGGCATGTAGTCCACGTAATTCCTGGTTATGAACCCTTCCCTGCAATGTCTTGTCATGCTCTGTGATTTTTGTATTTTGAACCACTGCCTGTTCCCTGTCATGCATGCAGTTCCCTCTCCCAAGAGGCCTGGACTCTGGTGTTGCTGGGGCCGTATTATCCAGAAACACTACGCTATTTTCCCTAGAATTCCATATGGTACTTGAGAATGTTTATTGTGTCTCAGCTTTACAATAGCTACTGGCTGCATGGGAGGAATATGTTGAGTCCTACCAAGAGGGTGGCAGCAGGCAGGCCAGGACCCCTGTAAAATGGCTCATGTCCATAATCTCAGTGCTTAGAGAGGCTGAGGTGAGAGACTTGCCACTGTTAAAGGCTAGGCAGGCCTCATAAGAATGAGACTTTTTTTTTTTTGGTTTTTCGAGACAAAAGTCCCAGAGTTAGGCAAGGACTTAGCTGAAGGGTTGCAGGTAATTCACTCTGCTCCTGAAACAGGGTCTGTGTGAGCCTTCCTCAGGTGCTCTCTCCCCACAGGGCTTCAACTATGTTGCGCAGGTTGGGCTGCATGCTGTTCTGCAGCCTGGCGGCTCTACTGCTCAGCTGCCTGTTCTTTTGGAAGGAGCGCACACCAGCAGGCAGCTCCAAAGCCCAACAGCACTTTGGAGCATTGCCAAGGCCCCACCACAGCCAATGCCCACCCAACCTGGCAATTGCTAACACCTCCCTGTCTCTGCCCCATCGTCATCGCCTCTTTTTAACCTATCGACACTGCCGAAACTTCTCCATCCTGCTAGAGCCTTCGGAGTGTGCCAGGGATACCTTCCTGCTCATGGTCATCAAGTCACAGCCTGGTCATATTGAGCAGCGTGCAGCCATTCGAGGCACTTGGGGCCGGGGTGGGAGCTGGGCTAGGGGCCGGCAGCTGAAGCTGGTGTTCCTCCTGGGTGTGGCAGGGCCTATGCCCCCAGCCCAGCTGCTGGCTTATGAGAGTTGGCAGTTCGATGACATCCTACAGTGGGACTTTGCTGAGGACTTCTTCAACCTGACACTCAAGGAGCTCCATGTGCAGCGCTGGATGGCAGCTGCCTGCACACAGGCCCACTTCATACTAAAAGGAGATGATGATGTCTTTATCCATGTTCCCAATGTGCTGGAGTTCCTGGAGGGCTGGGATCCAGCCCAGGACCTCTTAGTGGGAGATGTCATCCACCAGGCCCGGCCCAACAGAAACACTCAAGTCAAATACTTCATCCCATTCTCCATGTACAGGGCCCGCCACTATCCACCTTATGCAGGAGGAGGCGGCTATGTTATGTCACAGATGACTGTGAGGCATCTTCACACAGCCATGGAGGAAGCAGAACTCTTCCCCATTGATGATGTCTTTGTGGGGATGTGCCTGAGGAAGCTGGGGGTGAGGCCCACACACCATGCTGGCTTCAAGACATTTGGAATCCAACAACCCCTCAACCCCCGGGACCCTTGTCTGTACAGAGGGCTCTTGCTGGTACACCGTCTGAGCCCCCTGGAGATGTGGACCATGTGGGCACTGGTGACAGATGAGAAGCTCAAGTGTGCAGCTACCTCCAGACCCTACCCCTGAGGGGCAGGTGGGCTCAGCTTTAGAATGACTGTTGAACTCTCACCAGGAGAAACAGAATACTGAAAACTGGTCCCTGCTGGTCAGCAGGAAACGGTCTCTTCATTTTTATAATGCCACCAACCTTATTCCATTAAAAGTACACAGACAAACTTGTCCAGCACGTGCTGAATGGGAGTGTATGCTGCCAGGAGGCTTTAGGGGAACCCCAGGGCCCCTACAACTCCCACCACCTCGGCAGGGAAGGAAAGTCGCTACATGACAGCCACCAAGGCTTTTTTTTTTTAATGCAAATACCAAACTTCTCTTCCTTTGGATACAGCGGAGAAACTCAGAGGAAAGAAGGAACGAACAGAAGCACAGGTTAGAGAAGGTCCTGTGAGGAGCACCAGACCTTCACTGTTCACCCTCTGAGTAACTCCTTTGCTAAGCTGTGCTCAGAGAGAGAGAGGACATTATAAACACAAAGAAATCTTACAAACCAGACAAGCTCCCTCCTTCCCTGTGGAGGAGCAAGCACTAATCATATTTGAAAATCTTAGTAATATTAAAAACTGTAGCTGAACAGCTATTGAACTTAAGGGTGTGGCAGAAAAAGCCCCCTCCTCCTCTGGCCCAGGTTGGTGAAATGCTTTGGGTGTGTGGTAAAAAGATCAGCAAGAAAGGGGCTGTGTTGAGGGGATGTTGAACCATACCCAAGGGCTAAGAACCAGGCCCATAAAGGCTGAGACCAGAGAGAAGGGACCAGGCACAGCTCTCAAAAGGCTTCAGGTCTGACTTGCAAGGGCAGAACCTGTTGCCTCTGCAGTGCTGGGCGACACTAGGTGGATACCATCCACCCACTTTCCCCGCTGAGTGGGTGGACAGGGCAGTGGGCTCAAAACCTCAATCTTCACGCAGGTAGGCCTCCTCTTCCTGGTCAGCCCTCTCATCACCAGCTTCCTGTGCTTTCTGGTGCAGCTCTTGTGTCTGTGCCTCCGCCAGCTTCATTTCTGCTTTCTGGGAGAGCTGGCGCACCTCCTGCACCTGCGACTTCACCAACTGGATGTGATTCTTGGCAGTTATGGAGGCCTGATCTGCTCCTGTCAAAAGATGGACAGTTGCAGTGAGTGTCCCATGCAGCCTGAGCTGGCAGCTCAGCCCTCAGTGAGCTTACCTTCCCTGACAGCCTGGCTTCCTACTTTTGGTCTGCCTCTTATTTCTTTTGAAGAGAGAGAGGGTATTGCATGCTGGAGAGCTGACTCAGGGTCAAGAGTGCTTGTTGCTTCAGAGGACCCAGGTTGGGGAGGACCCCACGTGAGGCAGCTCACAACACCTGTCACTCAAGCTCCAGGGGATCGGATGCCCTACTGCAGACTCTGGGGCCCCTGCACTCACACAAATATGTGCACCTTATTGTTAAGAAAGGCAAAAACTGGGTTCTCCCTATACAACCCGGGCTGGCCTTGAATTCTATCTAAACCCATAAGGTACACTACCATACCCAGGTGGAAGGGACACCCGCATATATCAGGGTGTGCGTGTGTTCAGCTATCACTGTATCTGACTTGCCGCTCTCTATAGAAGTCAGTCACACACAACTGTGAGTCTCGTGCTGTCCTGGGTTCAGCTTGGCATCTGTGCTGTGTTGTTTATAAAATTCCATCCAGGCCTGTTAGCACTGAGGTTGGGCTTCATCAGGCTACTTTGGCTAGTCAGGTAAGGCCTCAGGAGAGGAGGACCCATGCCCATCACTGTGGGTATACTGCAAGTGCACCACCCCCAGTTTGTTTCCACATGGGTGCTAGTGATCTGAACTTGGGCCTCATGTTTGTACACCACACATTCTACACACTGAGCCATTGAGATATCTGTCCAACCTGGACTTTTAGTTTTTGAAGGGCTAATTCTTTCCACAAAATAATCTAGGCTTGGTGTCCATCTTTGAATGGAATTTCAACTTTCATTATTATTCGTCTTCTGTGCATTCCTTAGTTTTGTAGCCTGTTTTGGATTTATGTAAAGATTTATACAGTCCTTGGATGGTGCTTGTATTGTGTTTAACATTTGTCTCTTAAAAGGAGAAACCAAATGTCCCTAGATCATGTGTTATACTGAAATGCTGTTCTTTCAACATTAGAATGTAGACTCTGAGGAACGCTATCTAGTTTTAGCTGTGTAATCTGTGTCAGATGGTGCTAATGTTTAACAGCTATCTTCAAATGGTTTCTCCTTTTTATTTCAAGGTGGCGGATGGTGTGCATGTGAAAGTCAGAGGACAACTAGTGGGAGCCAGTTCTCTTTTTATCACCATTTGGGTCCCAGGGATTTAATTCAGGTCGCCAGGCTTGGTGGACCCTTTACCTGCTAAGCCATCTCAGCCTAATTTCTCCATTTTCTGTGGTGCTATACAAATGGCAGAGCTCAACAATTCACAGCAGGATGCACAGCTAGCTGCTTTGTGGTTCTGATTCTGATTTGTGTGCTTTGGAGGGAAATACAAGCAGGGAATGTGATTTCTAAGCCCAGAAACCCAGTCTGTAAGCCAAGAGTTAGGAAACTTTTCAAGTTCTTTTTGGGCAATACTGATCTCTTTGTTTTAAATCCCAAGCTACTCTCCACCCAGAATTGCTGGAAGTTATGGCAACACTATGTCCCTGCGGCTACTGCAGGAGCACCTTGTCAGCAGGACAGATGCACTGCAGAGACAGGGTCTCCTCCTTCCTGTGGGGGTTGTACTGTGTCACTAGTGATGGAAGAACTTCAGACTGTCAGGACCAAGATCTGGTCCAGGCACTGCCCCCACCTCACTCACACCCACTTCCATCTGCTTTTGTCTCTTCTGACCTTGCCTAGTTCATCTTATGTTCAAAGTTTTTCATTTGCCTGGTTTTGAACCTGCTTTTCACTAGTTTGCACTTTTATTAATTTACTTAGTGGCTGGGTGTGCCTGTGGAGGTTGGGACAGCTTTCAGGAGTTCGTTCCCCTTCCACCAACTGTCTCATCTATCTTACCAGCCCCTAAGTTACTCCTTGTATGATTTCCTGAGTTAAAAATCTAATTTATGCCGGGCGGTGGTGGCGCACGCCTTTAGTCCCAGCACTCGGGAGGCAGAGGCAGGCGGATCTCTGTGAGTTCGAGGCCAGCCTGGTCTACAAAGCGAGTCCAGGACAGCCAGGGCTGTTACACAGAGAAACCCTGTCTCGAAAAACCAAAAAAAAAAAATCTAATTTATGCTGGGTATGATAGTGCACGCCTTTAGTTCCAGCACTCAGGAGGCAGAGTCCGAGGCTAGCCTGGTCTACAAAGTGAATCCAGAATAGCCAAGGCTTGGTTAAAACAAAACAAAAAACAACTAATTTATTTTTGGGACCGACTCCAGCAAAGACTACTATATTTATGAGGTATAACAACCTCAGAGATACTTTGTGGTATTTGTGTGGTGGGGACAGGGTCCCAAATAGCCCAGGCAGGCCCCAAACTGCTGATCCTCCTGACTCCACCTCTCAAGTGTTGGTTATCACAGGCATGTGTTGTGTGGGGGTGAGAGGTTGATATGGGTGTGTGCTCAATCATTTTGACAGGGCTTCTTTTTTTTTTTTTGGTTTTTCAAGGCAGGGTTTCTCTGCATAGTCCTGGCTGTCCTGAACTCACTTTGTAGACCAGGCTGGCCTTGAACTCACAAAGATTCGCCTGCCTCTGCCTCCCAAGTGCTGGGATTAAAGGCGTGCACCACCACCGCCCGGCTTTTTTTTTTTTTTAATTTTTGATTGTCTATGTTAGTGGATGCCACATGAATGAGGTACCTGTGGAGGCCAGAAGAGGGCACCAGGTCCCTTAGATCTACAGTTACAGGCAGCAAGCCTCTTAATCACCAAGACATCTCTCCTGCCCCCTAGCTTGAGATATCTGACAGCCAGGCTTTTGTTTTTTTTGAGATTTTAAGAAACTCAGGGCACAATACATGCCAAGGCACTGCCACTAACTGATAGTCCCACCCAAGGAACCATGTTTAAACTTTACACACCAGGAATGTTGGTAGTGGGCTAAAGGTCAATGAGTCAATCAATGGTACAAAATCTTTGTATGTTTTGTCTTAAATGCCATCGTTCTTTTTGGGAGGCAGGTCAACATTGTGTGTGTGTGTGTTTTCCATGAATGTTAATCTTTCTGGAATGTGAAATAGCTATCGAGATGGTTCAGTGGTTAACCACTTGCTGCCCAAGTGTGAGGACCAGAGTTTGGATCCCAGAACCCATATAAATGCTGGGTGGGAGAGATGACCAGCTTGTACTTCCCACCTTGGACAGCTGAGATGTGAGAGCTAATCTCCAGGCAAGCTGGACAGTGACACTAACACACAGATCCTGCCTTGCTGACCACAGTAGAAGACAGAGGATGATTCCCATATCTCTGACCTGAGTCTCTGGAGATGCAAACTTTGTCTCCCTTAAAGTTGTGTCTATTTCTGCCTTGTTCCTCTTTTCTTCAGTTCCTGACACCATTGTTAGCTGCTATGGGTACCTGCTTATTCTCAGTTTTTCTTTTCATAATTTCCCACCTTTGTGTGCTATATTGTTTTAGGTATTTCTGTAAAAAGTTTAGAACCTTTTCATACTTATGTGTGGGGGAACATGTGTGATACCAGTATACAGGTGAAGGTCAGAAGACAACTTCTAGAGTCCTTGTTCTACTATGTGGATTCCAGAAATTGAAAGCAGGTCATTAGGCTTGGTGGCAAGTGCCTTAATCTGTTGCACCATATTGCTGTTCTTCAAATTATTTTTCTGGCACAGCCTGTTATTTAATAGGTTCATTCTTTTTGTTTTGTTTTTCGAGACAAGGTTTCTCTGTGTAGCCCTGGCTGTCCTGGACTCACTTTGTAGACCAGGCTGGCCCTGAACTCAGAGATCCACCTGCCTCTGCCTCCCGAGTGCTGGGATTAAAGGCCTGAGCCACCACTGCATGGCTAGTCTGTGTTTTCTTTTTAAGAATTTATTCTTGGGGGCTGGAGAGATGGCTCAGTGGTTAAGAGCACTGGCTGCTCTTCCAGAGGTCATGAGTTCAATTCCCAGCAACCACATGGTGGCTCACAACCATCCATAATGAAATCTGGTGCCCTCTTCTGGCCTGCAGATATACCTGCAGACAGAACCCTGTATACATAATAAATAAATCTTTAAAAAAAAAAAAAAAGAATTTATTCTTGGCCGGGCGGTGGTGGCGCACGCCTTTAATCCCAGCACTTGGGAGGCAGAGGCAGGCGGATCTTTGCGAGTTCGAGGCCAGCCTGGTTTACAAAGCGAGTCCAGGACAGCCAGAGCTGTTAACCAGAGAAACCCTGTCTCGAAAAAAAAAAAAAAAAAAACCAAGAATTTATTCTTATTTCATTTACATTGATGTTTTGACTGCACATATGTCTGGGAGTTACTAACAGCTGTGAACTGCCATGTAGGT
This sequence comes from Lophiomys imhausi, assembly GCA_907164525.1. Lineage (NCBI taxonomy): Eukaryota > Metazoa > Chordata > Mammalia > Rodentia > Muridae > Lophiomys > Lophiomys imhausi. Next base: position 7,144,958 of record CAJQZJ010004765.1, read on the forward strand.
GCTGGGATTTGAACCCGGGTCCTCTGGAAGAGCAGCCAGTGCTCTTAACCACTGAGCCATCTTTCCAGCCCTTGTCTGTATTTTCTAAAAGAGTTTGTCTCATTTTCTGCCTCAACTAAATCTACCATGTTTTTCTCTGTCCCTTCCCTCCCAATTCTTTTTGTGGTGTATGAAACCACTTCCTATTACTTCTCAAAACAGCTTTCCATGTTTTCACTTCACAACTGCTTTTTTTTTTTTTTACAGTCAAACTTTTCCAAGTTTTAGAAAAGTAAGTTTCTCCTTTCAAACTTGACTCATGAATAGTATTTCCAGAAGTGGAGGCAGATGAAAAACCAAATATAAAACTTTAGTCTGCTATCAATTAATTATCTTGCATCTACTTTGGCAGGGTAAATCAACTACTACCTGGTTCTATTTCCTCTTTCTCGTATCTTATAGGATTTAAGATTTTTTTTTTCTCTGAAAAAAAAGTTTTGGCCCACAGTTTAAGGTTTCTGAACAGAGAGGTTTTCCAGTGGTGGTAGAGGATTCCTAGGAGGCTCCTGATGCAGTTCTCAGAACTTCCTGGGAACTTGCCAACACCCCCCACCCCCCACTGCCACACTTGTAAGGTTTTAAGTACATTCGTTTTTCTCCAGAATGGTATAAAACATGATCATGTAGCACTGGCTTTCCAAAAAATTAAAGCCTACTGGCTCATGCCGCCTACAGGCTTAGCACTGGAGGCTGAGGGAGGAGGGTAACTGGAAGCTTAATGTTGGCTTGGGCTACAGAGTGAGACCCTAGCTCAACACTCCCTTGAGCTGAGAGGTGGTGGCGCACGCCTTAATCCCACATCTTGGGAGACAGAGGCTGGTGGATCTGTATGAGTTCGAGGCCAGCCTGGTCTACAAAGAGAGTTCCAGGACAGCCGGGGCTACAGTCAGAGAAACCCTGTCTCGAAAAAAACAAATCACCGGCTACTTTAATTACTTTTCTGACTTAACACTATAAACCTCAGTCTTGTATTCTGAGGTAAGAAAAAGTGCCCATCTGGTTTGGGACTGGACCCAATTACATGTTGAGCATTTGATCATTTCTCTTAGGTACACTGGATAGACAGTGACAGTCAAATCACTCCTTGGTACAGAAAGGAAAAACACATTTTCTATGTTGGACACTAAAGAGGAACAAAGCTCTGGTCCTTAACTTTGAGGCTCCCCATTCCCAGTATGTTAACCTGCATTGTTTTCCGGGACAAATCTTCTATTGAAGCTAGCCCAGGCTATTCTCAGGACTCAGAGATCTCACCCCCCAAGCACTCGGATTCTAGGCATGAGCCACCATCGCCTGCTTTAATATTTGCACACAAGGGAAATGAGGCAAAGGCTGCATTTCGGTTTGCTCACTCCTAACTGGGTGACAATACCAGCTCCATGTTAAAGGGATTCCCAAC
>CAJQZJ010004765.1:7146405-7163768 GCA_907164525.1 Lophiomys imhausi
TTAAAGGGATTCCCAACTGGGTGACAATACCAGCTCCATGTTAAAGGAAGCTCAAACCCAAAGGTCCCTAGGATGTGCCACCACAGAGCCTGAATACAGACACGCTTTATTGGTTTCATCTCTACAGTCTCATTATTTAAGAGGTTCATACAAACTCATGATAGTGCGTCCTTTGCTATAAAAAGATGAAATCCTTAGAAGCATTTTAACAGCAGGCTTTACTAGGTATTTTTCTAGACACTTGCAGCCTAACATCTATGACTGCAAATAAAGTGTTTAAAGCTTCAATGGCGGCTCATTTCCACAATCCTTGAGCCTAGTCAAGGCTACATAGTGAGGCCATGTCTCAAAACAACAATATAGCAATGAAGGAAAACCTCTACACCAGCAGTTCTAGACCTGTCTAGACCTGTGGGTCACAACTCCTTTGAGGGTTGCAAATCAGATAGGCCTGCATATCAGATATTTGCATTATGACTTATAATTAACAAAATTACAATTATGAAGAAGCAATGAGATAATTTTATGGTTGGGTGGTCACAACATGAATTGTATTAAAAGGCTGCAGCATTAGGAAGGTTGAGAACCACTCTTTTGAAGATAATGTGTATCAATCAGACAGTCTAATCTAAAGTTCTTGTTTAGCAACTAAAAGAACAAAAAGACCCAATTCTTTAACTACCAGTTTGATAGGCAGCCTCCGCAGCCATCTCTGAAAGGCCAACTGCTGTCATCCAAGTGGTCTCCAGCTTCAAGTATTCCTGCTGCTTTGAAGTCATCTGCAAGTTTAGAAAAAAGCTCCAGACACCATGAAAGGGTTAACACAGTTAATCTTAAGTTAGCAATTTAGATGTCAGAATGACAACCGTTATGTGAAAATGACTAACAGGCTTGCTCACCTCAACCCTGGCTCCTATAATCACCTGCCATACTTCATCTTCCTCCTGTGAGTTCATCTTCCCAAGTAAACTTGTGTATCGTCGGTACAGAGACACTAACGTGTAAACAGCCTGAGAGCACAGAACAAACAAGTGAGGCAAGCTGAAAGGACTGTGACATACCTTCAGAAAACAAACAAGTACATATTTGTAATCTCAACACGCATGAACATTTTAAGTTCAAGGCCATCCTGGGATAACAGCAAACTTGAAGCCAACCTAAGCTCCATATTAAGACGTCTCAAATAAACGTAAAAGGATCTTTTGTCCATTGAGCTATGGGGATTCCTTTCTTCCTCAGCCCAGCTAGAGGCCAAGATCAGTCCTGGAGTATCATGGACCATTGTCATAAGGACTGCCGTGAGTGGGCAGCTGACTTATTACAAGCTTTTGCACAGTTCAGTTTCCAGAGCACATGTCAGGCATCTCACAAACAGCCTGTGTGATTCCAGATCAGGAGGATCCAACACCACCTACACCTCAGCCTTCCTGGGTGCTTGTTTTTCAGACATTGTTTTGGGGTTTTTTTTTGTATAGCCTTGGGTGTCCTGGAACTGACTCTCTAGCAGGCTGGCCTTGAACTCAGCCTCTGTCTCCAGAGTGCTGGATTAAATGCACTTATGTTCTGCCGACCCAACACAGCACCACACAGACTGTCATCAAACATACATGCCCGGCCTTTTCTTTTGGTGCATTAAAAAAGGAAAAAAAGTTATGTGCCCTGGTGTTGGCCTGTGTAAGGGTATCGGATACACTGGAATAAGAGTTACAGAGAGTTGTGAGCTACCATGTGGGTGCTTAGAATTGAACCTGGGTCCTCTGGAAGAACAATCAGTGCTCTTAACCACTGAGCAATCCAGGCCCCTCCCCCCAAAACCCCTTTTTGAGACAAGTTCTCACTGTATCAACTAGGCTGGTGTAGAATTCAGAGATTTGCCTGCCTCTGCCTCCTATATGCTCTAAGTCACACACAGCCTGCCTTTTAAAATTTGTTAGAAACATAGTCTCTGAGTTGAAGGCCAACCTATTCTACATAGCAAGTTCTAGAGCTACAGTGAACCCTCTCTCAGAAAAACAAAAAACTAAATATAATTTTTATTAGCCATTTAGATAGAGAAAACAATGCAGGGTAAAAGAGAAAAAATGTATGAATGATTTTGTTTGAGAATGATTTTGTTTGAGACAGTGTCTTGTTATGCTGTCCAGGAACCACAGAATGCCAACTGCTCTTGAGATTGTAAGTATTGCAGATCCTCTTTCAACTATGGAACCAGATGAGTTATTTAAGATTTTTCTATAAAATAAAGGGGGAAGGAATTCCTGAAAAATATAAAAACCTATGCTTCAGGATTCCTTTTCAGACAAGTATACAGTTCAAACTGGCCTTGACTTCATCCAGCTGCCTCTACCTCCCAGCTGAGCTTTTGTGTGCACAGCACCAAGTTGTTGAGAAAACCAAGGCAAGCACTCTATAGAAGCCCAGACCTCAGCAACATTTTTTTAAAAGGCCAGACTGTAAATATTTGAGGCTAAAGGGCCTTGTGACTTCTGCTAAAGTTACTTAAACTCTCACAAAACATACATAAAATCCTGGCTAAGTTCCAATAAAATACAAACACAGCTAATAGAACAGATGTGGTTATGAGCCATAGTTTGCAAATCAATGCTTAAGAGGGGAGTGAGGATTTGTAGCTCTGTAGTAGAGTATTTGCCTGGTTCCCATAAACCTCTGAATTCCATCTTTTAACAATGGAGAAAAAAAAAAAGACTGCACAAAAGGAGACATACCTTAGTATACTCGGTGATGGCTTCAATCAGCGCGTATGTAGTTTGAGACAGAAAGGTAGAGGTGCTATCTGTTACCAAAGACACAGCCCTCCTCATCAATGCTTCGTTACTGAGAGAGTGAGGCTCCGATTTCTGAAAGACAGTCACTCAACTTCCAACCTGCATACAGCTCCAGATGACTCATGGATGCCCAGCCAGACAACCACTCCTGCAGTTGTCCTGATACCCTCACCCACCACTTAATTTTAAAAAGATTGTCTTATCAAGATGACTGACACTCAAGGGACATTTTAGAGCTAAGGTTCATCAGCATACAGCCGATGGAAGCTGAAATGAGATAGATGGGGTGTTAATGAGGCGCAGATGTCAAAAGTACCTGCAGTAAGTGGGAACAAAAGGATCGCCAGGAGTATTTGTTAAAGCAAGCTTGCGGGTTTCTTGTCTAGCTCCTCTCCACAACCCACATATCCAGTGATTACAAAAACCCTTCACTCTCATACCAGCCGCTCACTGACAATTCCAAAATCTAACTTCTTTCCGATGGAGACCTACTCCTCTGTCCCAGCAAATGACAATTCAAATGGAAAACAGTGATTCCCTCCTTCCTCTGTTGCCTGCCAGCCAAACTACCATTACCTCATCTAGACTGTAACATTAGCACATTAGTCTTCAGAGATAACCTTAAATACGAGATTAGAATATTCCAAGGTCAAATCCTTTGTGACCTTCAGAGTGAAATCCAAAGCCTCACAGTGACCCATAAAAACCAATCACAGTATTTGATCCCTGGTTATCTCTCTAGCCTCACCTACTAAACAGTTCCTCATTCTATTCTGCCCACCTTGCTTTGCTGCACACCACACAAAATACAGCTTCTAGACTTTTGCCCATAATTCCTCTGCTACAGACTTCTCCCTCACCCAGGTTACCACCATGGGGAGTCCCATTACCCATGGCTCTCAAAGCACCCTTAAATGAAGCAGTCTCATCACAATGTACCCTGTTTTTCTTCACACTACATCACTAGCTCATTTAAAAACAAAACAACAGGTTTTCTCTGTGTAGCCCTGACTGTCCTGGAACTCACTCTGTAGACCAGGCTGGTCTTGAACTCTAAGATCCACTTGAGATCCACCTGCCACTGCCTTCCAAGTGCTGGGATTAAAGGCGTGCGCCACCACGCCTATCCTCCCAGTCCTAAACTTATCTTCGAAAACAGGATGCCTGCAATATGAGTTCGTCTTCAAGTATGTTAGTCTAAACTGGTGGGATCTAAGATGGTTGCCAGTGACAGCCAGGCAACCTCTAACTTCCTTATAGTCCTAGGGAAAATCAATGGACGACTCTGCTCTCCAGAACAGCTGACAATTACCTCAGTGAAGACTAAACCATAAAACAAAAAGAAGTGGCATATCAATTCCCGGGAAACAGCCACCCACCCTCAGGAAAACATGACCATTCCTCCCATTTTAGCCTTCCTACCCTGCTTCAATTCTTTTACAATGTATTTTTAGCCTCTGGACCCGGAAGAGTTGAGAAGCTCATTTGCAAAGTTCATCTCCTTCTGTTCTGGCACAAGAATAAAGGTCTACTTCCCAGTTCAACTGATGCCCAGTTCCGCTGGTTCCTCGACTCATGGGTGGTGGAGTGGGGGCAAAAACCGCTAACAGTACTGTTTCTACAACACAAGACAATGAAAACGGGAAATTTGCTCAACCCAGAAGATGCTGGTGTAGTGCCGTGCGGAGCATCACGGAAGGCGCCTCGTGAAAACGATGGCAGCTGGTCTGATGCTCGGGAGTTCACTAAGACCGGGCAATCGTCTTGGGGTCAAGTCAGGGTCAGGGTCTTCTTTCCCTGGCCCTTTTACCCTGCAACAGTCACGTGACCACCCCTTACCTGTGCAACAGGAACTGCACACAGTGTCACGCCAAAACCAGCCAACATAGTTTTGTGCCATGGTCTTATCAGCTCTGAGAAACAGCGTTTCTTCGCGTTAGCCGACACAGGGACATGCTGCCCGTACCTGGTCAAATTTTAAAAACACAAACCAATCTGTGAAAGGCTCTTGGGTCTGCAGGAGTCGGACCAAGCAGTAGACCTGGCGTGGAGGTAGCAGCAGTCTTCAAGAAAATAAACCACAGGTAGGCGTGCTGAAGCCTCAAACCCGACAGGGGTGGTGGCGCACGCCTTTAATCCCAGCACTGGGGAAGCAGAGGCAGGCGGATCTCTGTGAGTTCGAGGCCAGCCTGGTGTACAAAGTGAGTCCAGGACAGCCAGAGCTGTTACACAGAAAAACCCTGTCTCGACCCCCCCCCCCCCCCCAAAAAAAAATAGGAGTCAGGCAAGCGATTTGAGTTCCAGGCCAGCAAGAGCTACAAGCCAACGCGCTCCGGCGCTTTCACTAGGCGAAGTTTAAAAGTTGCCCAAGGGCTGTTTGGCAATCTGACGCCAAGAAAAAACTTTCCTGCCCGCAGGATTAGCCTTGGACGCCCGGCCTGAGTTCCAGGTGTCTCTAACATCCCCGCTAGCTAAGTCCGGGAGCCAGCAGCCGGAGAGCCGCGCTGCAGCCCGGTGGCGGGGTGCACTGGGACGTGCGCTCTCTAACAACTCGCTGCCAGCCCAGGCCTGCAGCCAACGCCGTGGCCCGTCTGTCCCTCAGTGTCCTCGGGGACGCTGAGCTGACTGGAGGCAGCCCCCGGCTGGGGAGGAGACCCACTTCCAGGAGCCGGTCACCGACGGGGTACAGGGGACGGAGGTGGAGCCCTCCTCAAACTTCGGAGGGAGGCGGGACGCTGCGGCCTGGGGCCATCGCACTGGCCGGGGCAGCGCGCCCGGCTCCTCTCCGCCGCTCCCCGCCCTCTGCTGCCGCTGCCGTACCTGAACAGGGAGCCTAAGCTCCGGGACATCCAACTCCTCAGAGCCGCCATCCCGCGGCGGACGGACGCCGGATGCGCACGCCGGAAGTGACACAGCATAGCGAGCTGAAGGGCGAGCGCGGCGCAATCCAGGGAGCCTTGGGCTTCATGGTCACGCCCTCTCCGGAGGACGGAGTTGCGATTGGATAGGCGGAATGGGCGGGGCCGGGGCACCAGGAAACGGCTGTAACGGTCGCATCAGGCTTTCAACCGCTCGGACTTCGGTGCGAGACGCCGCAGGCCCCAGGGCGCGGATTGCCGAGCGGGGTCGCGCGCCGTGACGCGGGCAACGGGCTGGGGCGGGGCGGGGCGGGGCCGCGCCTGGAGAGGGAACCGGCGCGTCCGGGAGGGGCGGGGCGGGCCGAGGCGCTGTCACTTCAGCACCAGGAAGTAAGTGGTCCAGCCGGCCAGCAGAAGAGCTCCTATGAGCACCGTGTAGCTGAGGAGCACGAAGGCCAGCAGCTCCCGCAGCAACTGCAGCACGTGGACGGTGGACGAGGCCGGCATTGCCCTGCAGAGATCAGGAGCCTGAGCACGCGCAGGGTGCATGCCGGGGTGACAGCACTCTTCCAAGGCCAAGGAAGACCAAAGTGCTGTTCTGCACTACACTGAAAGTGCCTTCTAAAGCAGTAGTTGCCCGCACTCTCTCACTGGCATCTGAGTTCCAAAAAACGAAGGAGCATGGTCTTTTCCAGTCCTGACTTTGCATTAGCCTCCAACCCGGCCCTCTCTTCCCATCATCTCTTGCATTTTTAATGCAGCCGGTGCCGCTAATGGGCTGGGGGAGGACAGTTTTATTTTCCCTTCACTCAAGCTGCATCCCTCTCTTGCCTCAACCTCCAGCAGCAGGCCATTGCTCATTTCTTCTGGCCCGAGGATTGTCCATGGTAGATTTTAAGGAATTTTGTGTGTTCCCCAGCATGCTTCCCTAACAGCCAGTCAGGATTAAAACTGAAGGGTGCCAATTGATGGGCACCAACTTGATCTTGTGTTCATAGCCTTCCGAAGTTTTAGCCATCCCACCCTTGCTAATTTCACTTCAGATACTGAGTCACAAGTCAGCTCATCCTCAATGCTGCCTTGTCTAGCCGCTCTCTCAATGCTAGTCTCTAGCTTCCCACTCTTCCCAATGTACTCACCAAAGTTTCCACGACTCTCCCACTGCCACAGCGTCCACAGCTTCTCTGGTCTGGTGACGGTAGACTTGTGTGCACTTCAGCGATCTGGGCAGAGCTGAGAGGTCTTCAGGCAGCTGGAACACTCAACAACTAGGTGTGGTCTATCGACCAATTACAACCTCCGTGTGGTTTCTGAGCTCCCAGGGAGCTGCGCACAGGCAATCCTGGGCCAGGCGGGGCATTGGCAACACTGCCCGCCCTCGGCCTGTCACCTCCACAGACTACAGGATGAGGCATCTGCGGTTTTCAAGGCTCCTGACTCAAATGCGCTGAACAAGTGGTACACTAGGGGGTATTACAAGCCTCTTCTTGTCTTGCTTGTTGAAACACTCCAGATGGGTTGTACACGGAGAGTCGCCCTGTCAGAGTCTGGGACCGGCAGAGCCAAAGCGCGTTCGATATGACCGTCTCAGTAATGGGAAAGCTGCTGCTTTAAGAAAGGCAAGTGCGAACATGTGTATGTGAGAGCCATAGGTGATAGCTCCAGAGTGCTTGATCCTAATTTATAGAGTTTAGCGGTTTGCAAACTTATTACCCAGGCACCTTCCCAGTGCAGACACTTCCAAGTTCAACTACAAAAGTGAGGCAACGAAAGGAACCAGCTGGGAAAGCAAAGAATCCTTTCCCATTCCCTGATGTAACAACTAAGAAAAAGCAAGCACAATTATACAGCTTCTGCTGCTGCTTACACTTGATTATAAAGACTATTGTTTGACCTTTTACAAAGCAGGCAGAGTGGACGTCAACCCTTTATAACATCATCATCCAGAAGCAAATGGCTCCTTAATTTAATCAGGATCTCTTATTATCAAATCATTACCTTGGTGAAGCCTGGTTGAAAACAGGGGCACAACATCAACATACAGCTCAACAAGCCATTGAGTGGTAATTGCTCCCCCAGAGGACTGGACCTCCAGTGCTCCCATGCCCTGCCTCATCACTCCCCCAGAGGACTGGACCTCCAGGGCTCCCATGCCCTGCTTCATCACAAGAAGAATGGCTGAGATGTGTACCATCACCCTATACCACTCTGACAGATGAAAAGGCCAAGTTGTCCAAAAAACAGGCCCCTCTTCCCTCCTCACTCTCATATTTCAAATGCATGCCTTAAGGTAGTTATGTGGTTTATACTTTGTAGCATCTACAAACTTGCCAAACTGGGTTTTTTTTCTTTCTTTCTTTATATATATATATATATATATATATATCAGTAGATCATCTGAAGCTAAGAAATAGGACATAGGGGCTGACAAGATGGCTCAGCAGGTAAAGGAACTTGCCACCAAGCCTGACGACCTGAATTCTTCAATCCTCAGGAGTCATATGGTGGGAAGAGAAAACCAACTCTTTGAAAGCTGTCCCCTGATTTCTACAAGTGTGAATGTGTACACACCATAAAATATAATAAGGAAGTGCAATATGGCATAAAATTCACATTTAATCCATTTATAAATAATGAGAAATTATACACATTGCCCCTCCGTCTACTGTCTAACAAGGTATCCTCTATCATATGACTAAATACATGGGATCCTAAAGTACCACTTACAATCTAGGGACAACACTTCGTAGGTCTGCATTCCCGTGCCTTACTACCTTTTATCATAGCCTCTATTTCCCTTTGCTTTAGATACTTAGTTGATTTTGCCGTTTAAAAATTTATGGGCATTAAAGAAATGTTCAACATCCTTAGCCATCAGGAAAATGCAAATCAAAATGGCTTTAAGATTCCATCTTACACCCGTCAGAATGGCTAAGATCAAAAGCACAAGTGACAGCTCCTGCTGGGGAGGATGAGAAGCAAGGGGAACACTACTCTACTGCTAGTGTGAGTGCAAACCTGTACAGCCATTTTGGAAGTCAATATGGTGGTTTCTCCAAAAATTGGAAATCGATCTACCTCATGACCCAGCTATACCACTCCTGGGCATATACCCAAAGGACACTCCATCCTATCACAAGGACACTTGCTCAACTATGTTCATAGCAACTTTATTCATAATAGCCAGAAACTGGAAAAAACCTACATGTCCCTCAACCAAAGAACAGATAAAGAAAGTGTGATATATTTACACAATGGAGTATTACTTGGATGTTAAAAAACAATAACGTCATGAAATTTGAAGCAATGAATGAGACTAGAAAAAAAAATATTGAGTGAAGTAACCCAGACCCAGAAAAAAAAAACCATGGTGTGTACTCACTCATAACTGGATATTAGCTGTAAAATGAAAGACAATCATGCTACAGTCCTCAGACCTAGAGAGGCTGAGCAACAAGGGGACCTTAATGGGGGATGAAAGAAAAACAGAACTGATTTCTCAGGTGGACTTGGGGCAGATAGGGTTGGGAAAAGGAGGGATCAGGTGAGGGAGAAAAACTTTGAGAAATGACTGGAATTGGAGGGCATTTTGGGGATGAGGTGGAAACCTAGAACAATAGAACTCCATGGAATCTAAAAGAGTAACCCTAGCAATGGGAGAACAAGGAGCTTGAACTGGCAATCCTCCGTAACCAGGCGAGTCAAGTTGAAGGACTGGGACACCAACCCAGCCACAAAACCTTTGACCTACAGTTTGTCCTGCCTGCAGCGTGTTCTGGGACTAGAGCCTCGCAGAATCGTCACTGAGACCAGAGAGACTTCATCTGGTGACTAATGGGAGCAGATGCAGACCTGGAATAGTGTTCACATGGAAGCCTTCCTAGTTCTCAAGAAATGTTCCATCTTAACTTCCTCCCTTGACCACTTCTCTCTTGCTCTACAGTCGATTCAGTTAAAGTACCTAGTGTTTGGATTGACGGCAACAGAAGAATGTGTAAATTAAGACAGAAAAAAGCATCTACATAGATGTCTTTAATCAGGACAGCTGGTGTAGCAGAATAGTCCTCAAACACTTTCAACAGAAGTCCAGACATGGTATAAGCAATCCACCCTCTCTAAGAATAAGTGTTCCATTTCCACACCCTTTCTCAGTTAGAGTACACTCTTAAGAGACAAAGACATCTCTGAGTACTAAGTGAACTTATATCAAGGGTATAATATATGATCACCACTACTTTCTATTTGTATACAAATGAAGCGAGTGTGTGGTTTTTAAAAGGTCTTCGGTTGGGTACCTTTTTAAGAGCTGACCTTCCTACACTCTGAGCAAGCAAATATAGACTCAGAAACAAAGGCAGACACATGAGATTATAAGAGTATCTGTTGACTGGACAAACACCCTAGCCAAGGAGATTTCAGCAGACTTGATCCGAGTCCCGGAAGTAGAAAACACTGAGGACAAGGTGTAGTGCTGTTCCTGGCAGCTGAGACTAGCCACTGCTGGGGTTCAAAGGTAAAACTAATCTCCCTAGGATAACAAGAATCTGAAAAAGAATTTTCTAAGCCAAGAATGTTTTCCCATTTGGGAATGCTCTCCACTCCCCTACCCACCACTCTGATATCTGATATCTTGATATCCAATACTAAAATATCAAGGCTAAATTAATTCCACGAGAAACATTGTCTTTGCCACCCTTCATTCCTAAGGTTTTTTGTTGTTGTTGCTGTTTTTGTTTGTTTTTTCAAGACAGGGTTTCTCTGTGTATCCCTGGCTATCCTGGAACTCACTCTATAGACCAGGCTGGCCTCGATCTCACATAGATCTTCCTGCCTCTGCCTCCCGAGTGCTGGGATTAAAGGTGTGCGCTATCACGCCCGGTAATTACAGACAGCTGTGAGCTGTCATGTGGGTGCTGGGATTTGAACCTGGGTCCTTTGGAAGAGCAGCCAGTGCTCTTAGCCATTGAACCATCTCTCCAACTCCAAACTGTTGTTTTGTTTTTTTAATACATGATTCCTTTCATTTAAAATGTGAGTGTACTATTCCTAATTTTACATGAAAAAAAAGTGAGAGGAAAATTATTAACCTTAGAAAGCACACCTGGGATGGACCGGGGCAATGCTGAGACAGGGTAGCCTTTCTGGAAACTTGGGTGATGACAGAAAAGCAATCAATTTGGTCCCCTGCCCTGGTTCCCTTAACTTCTCCAGTTGCTGAGATGCGCAGGAGGCAGGTAGAAACACACACGGACACATGTCTGTTCTTGGCCAAGTTTCAGTCACTGGTGGCACCCACCTGTCACTGTGGGACTAAGACTGAGACTGACCACAGTGCCTTCGGTCACCAGACCAGGGACTGATCAGCTGACTTTTTAGGCAAAGGGAAAGTGTGAAGGACAGTCAGAGGGCTACAGAGCTGCAAGATGCTGAAGAAAGTTAAGAGCTGCTCACAGGAGGACCAGGTGAGTGCTGGACTCACAACGGACATGGAGGAGAACAGAAGCCCCAGCACCTACACTGGTGAGTCTTGGTAAGTATGCTCATTAGTGTCTTCAGTGGTGAGTTTGCAGAGCTTGCCTATGGTCAGCTCACTCTTCATCAGTCCTGCGTGGGCAGAGAGCCTACTCGCTAAGTCAGACAGCAGAAACTTCCATACATCAAGATGCTCTTTCAAGTGTCTCAATTTTTCAGAAGGAAACAAAGCTTGCCTAGGGATCAAATCAGTAGAGACGGGAGAAACAAATGTACTCGTCTGCGGGAAAGAGCAAGCAGTGTACAATGCTGGCTTAGTCCTCAACACAAAACCACTATCCAGGACACGATTCATCTTCCAGAATGTTCCACTGTGGATCGGTGGTTGCACTTTCCATTTCTGTTTTCGTATCTACCGCCTCAGGCTCTGCTTCTTAATGACTGTACACATCTGTGTGGTTGTTGGGGCTACCACCCCACATTCTTAAATATTTCCCGAAACTAATGAAGACTATAAGCTTAAAAATTCCGAAATAGGATGTCCTTTATTTTGGGAAGACAGGGCTTTGGCCTGGAACTCACTATATAGCCCAGGTTGTCCTTAAGCTTGCAGCAATCCTTCTGCCTCTGTCTCTTAATGGGGGGAATAGAGGCATGAGCCATCATGCCCAGCTCAGTGTCTACCCGAGCTCAACCCCGTCTTCAGGATTTAGGACCAGAGAGGAGCAGGAAGGAGAAAGAAGTAGCACATGAGCCTGAAGCTTCTGTCCCTCTGCTTCTGGGCCTTACATCCTCTTGGCGACTTGTTCCCAGAGGCAGCTCATTCAGTGGTGACCTGTCACATCTCCTCTGAATACCTTGAAAGGCTTTTCCATGAGAGCCTCTATCCAGCTGCTTCCGTTCATCAGTTTAGTGGTTGCAATCACATACTCAGTGCCTCCATCTTCCAGCTGGGAGAGGAAGCGCAGGGCAGCTATTTCCGCAAAGGTGATGCCCCCGAGGAAAAATACCAGCGTGACTCTGCTTTCTCCTGGCTGGCCTAAAATGTAAACATTTTAGAATTCAAAAATATGTAATACTGCTACCCCCGAAACATTTTTTTTTTTCACTTAAAAGTATATAAAAGGGCTGAAGCAGGCTGGAGAGATGGCTCAGTGGCTAAGAATGTGCATTGTTCTTGCAGAGGAGCTAAATTCAATTTCCCATCACCCACACATCAGGCGGCTCAAAACTGCTTGTAACTCTAGCTCCAGCAGATGCCTCTGACCTGTCCAGGCACATGCCCACACACAGACACCCATACACACATAATAATAATCGAAATATTTTAAAAGCAGACAGTATAAAAAGGTCAAGGGCATCTAGGTGCAGCCGGTTCATTTGAGGCCCTAGAATGCCAATTTTGATCACCTCGAGTCCTAGGGTCTTGGTGCAGACTGTAGGCTGCCACTCTCAAGGGCACAGCACAGCTCTGGGGCTTACAAAGTACACTGGCAACCGACTCCAACTCCAGGAACTTTCCAAGCGCACACACAAGCCACATGAGCAGCACACTGACTACCGATGGGCAATGAAACGTACGTTTCTTCTGCAGCCCGGTTGGCAGCGGCTGCCGTTCTTCAAAGTGGGGTCCGGGGAGAATGCGGAGAACCTCCTCAATGCTCCGCCAACCCGGCCGGGAAAGGAGCTGAGCAAGTCGCACACTGAGGGGCGCATAACCACTGTACACGTAGGATATGTCTGTGGGGTTCTGTCAACAGTAAAAAAAGATACAGAGCCTGAGAGCCACCTAAGGAAACTCAAAATTGCCCTTGAATGTGTCTTGCCAACCCACCTTGGATGGGCTCTATCCTTAGCACCCAGGGTTTCGCTTTTTTTTAATTTTTATTTTGTGAATTTCACATCATGCACCCTGTTCCTTCCCATCTCCCACCTTCCCCTAGACCCACCCTCCACCTTTGCAATCTGTCCCAGCATAAAAAATAACAGCTCTTTGTGGAAGCTGCAGTGTATCTCAGCATGTCCCACAATATTCCCCTTTGTCCACACATTCTGCTTGCAGATGTTCATTATGACTCTTTGGTCTGGTACGAGGCCCCTGGTTTCTGCTACTCCATCAGTACTGAAACCTCACTGGAATTCCTCTCAGATATGCCGTTAACTGACCTGTGTCATGGAGATCCTGCAGTCCTGGGTTGTGGAACTGACCTCTTCTTGCACTCCAGCAGTTCCTCCATGGGGTAGCTTTTTTTCTTTTTTTTTTTAAGCTTACTTTTACTTATGTGTACAGCACATAAGTTTGTGCGTGTGTGAATGTAAGTGTGCAGGTGCCTGCAGAATCCAGACAGCGCTGGAGTTACAAGAACTTGTGAACCACATGATGTGGGTGCTGGGAACCGAACTTGTGTCCTCTGGAAGTGCAGCAAATGCTCTTAACCACTGAGCCTTCACTTTTTTCATTTAGATCTGAATAGTGACGACCTAGCACATCGCCTATATACCATACAAACTCAGCAGCATTGCACTAAGTGATGAATGTAAAGCCAAGAGAATCTTGCAGACCAAGAGCACAGGATATGTTGCTAGACACCTAGCTGCCTTCTGGAAGGACTAAAACCTGGCCACAAGTGTTGGCTCTGTGAGAAACAGGTTAGCTGTGATAGGGACTGTTTCCCATCCCAAAGCACAGCAAGCTGGTTCACACACCGGATGCTTCTGTGAACTGCTCTTCCTGATGTCTCCCATGCTTCTCCCCAAGGACCTGTGCTCAAAAGCCTGCAGTTGCTGTGCCAGCCCTCCCATGACTTCTTTCTGGGTTGGGGCAATAGAAGGCACCACAGGACAACTGGAGAGTGGACGGCGGCATGTGACGTGGCTTGTTTTGCCCTGTCCTCTGGTCTGTGACACAGGGAGGCCAGAAACCCTAAGCTGCACAGTTCTCTCTGGTTCCTGTGACAAGTTTCTCTAATAGTTCCTATTATCTGACCTCAGGCTGCAGCTGGTGTGATGGGTGTTAATTGCCCAATGGGCCTCTGAGCATGACTGATTACGTCAGCTGAGGTGGAAAGACATGGCAGCATCCCGTGGGAATGGCTCCTCACTAGTAAGTGTGAAGGAGGAGATGAGAGCAGCAGCAAGCACACACACGCATTGGCCCTGCTCCCACTGGGATGGCAGGTGCCTGGCTCCCTCAAGCTCCTGCAGCTATAATGGTCCGTGGCCCAGAACTGTGAGCAACAACAGTTGGTGAGCCGCACACTGGACCGTCTCTTGCTAGTCTACTCTGTTCATATCTTTATTAGGTTCAAACTACCCAACCTGACAGCACTCTGCCTACTGCTGAGACCTGGAAGGATACAACACATGTGCATCACTTTTCAGAAGCAGGAAGATGATTTTTAGAAAGCAAAGAAGGAGCCGGGCGGTGGTGGCTCACGCCTTTAATCCCAGCACTTGGGAGGCAGAGGCAGGCGGATCTTTGTGAGTTCAAGGCCAGCCTGGTCTACAAAGTGAGTCCAGGACAGCCAGGGCTACACAGAGAAACCTTGTCTTGAAAAACCAAAAAAAAAAAAAGAAAGCAAAGAAGGGCTGGAAAGAAGGCTAAAGGAGTAAGGGCATAGCCCGGAACTGACATGGTAGAAGGACAAAACCTACACTTGCAAGTTGTGCACACACGCACGCACGCACGCACGCACGCACGCACGCACGCACACTAAATCAATGTGAGAAGATACTTAGGAAGCAGAGCAGATGTGCGGATCAAGGCGTGAGCGCTGCACAGTGAACAGAACCCAGCTCAGGAACGCATCTTACTTGTTCATTGACATCGTCCATCCAGAGGCGGAGTGTTTTCCGAATTGTTGGGTAATTGTTTCTGCCCCCTGTCTGAGCCTTTAGCAGGCCAGCCTTCTCCAGGTTGTTCAAGGTCAGTATGTGCTCGTAGCCATAGGTCTGAAGGAGAAGGCATTTAGCAGTGATGGCAGGTCAGGAGAAGGACTCCTGCACATTTCCAACAAATCAGTGTGGTTTGTACCCCAGGGCTCCTTAGCAAGGCCAGGTGCTGAGTGTGGAGAGCGCAGGGGACAGGGCAGAAGGTCACTCACGCTGAGACTCCTGCACACCCATACTAACCCTCTCTGTTTCAAGCATGATTTAATTCTTACTTTGAAGTCAATGTTTATAACTCAACATGGCATTAAAGAAATCGTGTCTACATACAGGACATACTTAGCTCTCCAAAGGCATATCTGCACAAGGCTAAGGCCTCTAGACATACTTAAGAAAAAAGATAGTAACAAAATATCGTACGCAGAATTTTATTTCTGCTTTTTAAAAGATACAACCCCTGTGGAACCCCCCCCCTTAAGTGTTTCACAATCATAGGTCAGCTACCCTTAGACAGCACGAGGTAGCCATTATTACATCCATCTGACAGGAATGTTGCCAAACTGGCCCAAAGTCACAGCCAGTGAGGACAGACCTCAGTGAGCATCCAGTCATGCTAACCCTGAAGTCACAGCCAGTGAGGACAGACCTCAGTGAGCATCCAGTCATGCTAACCCTGAAGCACATACTGACCCTGAAATCTGTGTACAGAAACTTCCTGTGTGCAAAGAATAAATGGGAGTCGGAAGGAAGCCAACCAAACCGCCGGCCTGGGTGACCTGAGGCTGGGAACAGTGGGTTTGTCCCGTGGGCTCCTGCACTGCTGAAACTATGAGAATTTCTGTCATTTGTGTAACTCAAAAAACGATGAAAATGAAATCCACAAAAACTAACAATATGTTGAGCACTGACTGCCTGAGACATTCAAATGGGAGAATTGTTTTTTTTTTTTTTTTTTTTCAGACAAGGGTCCTCTGTTCCAGGGCCCTTGCTGGTCTGGAACAGAGACCCATCTGCCTCTGCCTCCCGAGTGCACATGTGCAGCGTGCTCTCAGCCACAGGAGGTTTTTGTTCTCCAAGACAGGGTTTTTCTAGGTAGCCATGGCTGTCCTGAACTCACGGAGATCCACCTGCCTCTACCTCATGAAGATGGGAGTAAAGGCATGCACCACCACCTCCTAATGAAACAAGATACTGTTCACAACACACTAAAAAAGCAGCTGTGAGAATTATATTATTAAACGTAATTTAGTATTATATGTAATAATGCTTTCCTTCTCAGCAAAGAAAACATTTTTAATTTACTACCTGGAGAATTTCCCTCTTGTAGTAGTCCAGAACCTTCTGCTTGAGCCCACTGTTGCACACAGACTGGAGGCAAACCAGTCTCAGCACCTTGATAAGCGGGTGCTTCTGGGCAATACAGTCCTCGATGTAATTGTTGACCTAGAAATGAAATATAAACAGACTAACTTGTCTATTCTATTTCCCCAAGGTAAAGAAAGGCAGTACGTGGGACAATGGCTCATCTTCTCATTTCCCAACCCTTGCCTGAGGTAGATCCCCTTGTCCTTATGCCCATGAACTGATGGCCACCATACAAACACACTAGCATAAGGTGGTGAGGAGGCAGCCAAATGGCCTGTTCAGACACAAACATCTCAGGAACAACCAGCCAGTGACTGCCACGTTTCAGTTTATTTGACTTGGCCTACCTAAAAAAATACCATTGATTTAGCCAGCATAAAATGATGGAATACTCTTAAAAAATAGGAACTTTTACGAGCCAGGCGTGGTGGCGCACGCCTTTAATCCCAGGCAGAGGCAGGCGGATCACTGTGAGTTCAAGGTCAGCCTGGTCTACAAAGCTGAGAAACCCTGTCTCGAAAAACCAAAAAAAAAGGAACTTTTACAAGTTGAACAATTATTGAACAATTAACCCTTTTTTTTTTTTGGTTTTTCGAGACAGGGTTTCTCTGTGTATCTCTGGCTGTCCTGGACTCAGCTTTGTAGACCAGGCTAGCCTCGAACTCAGAGTGATCCGCCTGCCTCTGCCTCCCGAGTGCTGGGATTAAAGACATGTGCCACCACGCCCAGCTTTAATTAACCATTTTTAATAGTGGTGTACTTTCAAAGAAATCACCTAACAAATTAAAAACCAAACCAAACTAAGTAACCTTGGGTCTCTGTGTTGTTTTATGACAGGGACTCCTGTAACCCAGGTTGGCTTCAAACTTGCTGTATAGCCAAAGCTGGCCTTAAATGCTTCCATCTCTCAAGTGCTAGGACTACAAGCATGTGCCACCATGCCCAGCTGTGTGTGTGTGTGTGTGTGTGTGTGTGTGTGTGTGTGTGTGTGTGT
>CAJQZJ010004765.1:7163778-7184273 GCA_907164525.1 Lophiomys imhausi
TGTGTGTGTGTGTGTGTGTGTGTGTGTGTGTGTGTGTGTGTGTGTGTGTGTGTGTGTGTTGTTTTGGGGGAGTACTGGCTATGAACCCAAGATTTCTTGGCATGCCAGACAGGTGCTCTATCAATAATCTACACTCCCACCACACACACACAGCATAGATAGAAACCAAAAGAATGGACTGAGGGCCAGGTGGGGTGCTGCTCGCCTCAATCCAAGCACTCAGGAGGCAGACACAACTATAGGCCAGTCTCATCATATATCAAGTCCTAGGCCAGCCAGGGCTACACGGTGAGTTTCCATCTCACCAATAACAACACAGACAACAGCACAGTGGACAGATTACCTGGCTCTAACCTTATGGTGATGAATGTCAGCTCTGGTGTAGAGCATATCCCCACATACCTTATCAGTGTCTATCCCGGACATGAATTCCTGCTCCACCGTTAGCTTATCAAAGAAGTCTTCGGAAGCTAAAATGTAATCAGCAAATGTTTGCGTTAGAAATTCAACAGTATCAGCTGATTTGAGTGCTATGCGTAAACAGGATTAGGAAATGAGGCGCACACAAGCAAAAAGGCAGAGACTCCAGAGCAACAGGAAACCCCAGAGCGCTGAATGTTAACGCTTGCACATGCCCCTTCGAGGGTCTCTGCTTCCAATGCACATGTCAGGACGTGGCAGGAGCCTTAGTGTCAGTGAGCAATCTCTTCCCTTGAGCACAGCCACATGTCAACTCATTCCTTCCTTTGTCACTAGTAGACAAAGGACTAATTTTCCAACACTGAACCAAGATTCAAAACATATTCATAGCGCCTTGTACTGAACAAACGCCTCAGCTTTTACATCCCTGAGTCAAATGGACTTGCCTTTAGGTTCAATACGTATCTTGTGAGCTTTGTGATGATTCTGTAGAAGTTCTCCTTCTTTTCAAATTTTTTAAGACAGGATTTCATAGTGTAGCCCAGGCTGCCCTTGAATTCATAGCAATCCTTGTCTTTTGATTGCCTCTCAAGTGCTGGGATTACAGGCTTAAGCTAATACTGCTGGCTTTTTTAAAAAGAGGGACTGTGGACTTCGCTCCTTTCTCCTCGTTGGCTGGCTGTAGGCAAGATGGGTCACCAGCAGCTCTACTGGAGTCACCCACGGAAGTTCGGCCAGGGTTCTCGCTCCTGCCGAGTCTGCTCTAACCGCCATGGTCTGATCCGGAAATACAGGCTGAACATGTGCCGTCAGTGTTTCCGTCAGTACACGAAGGATATAGGCTTCATTAAGTTGGACTAAGCGACCTTGAATGAATTACTCAAGACTCTCTATCCTGGGAAACTGATCATGCTAGTCTTTGTACATAAAGAATAAAATAATGAAGACCTTCAAAAAAAAAAGAGGGACTGTGTGTGTGTGTGTGTGTGTGTGTGTATTTGTGCATGAGCAGAGTGTACATGTCTGTGTGTGTGAGTGTGCATACATGTGTACTAATCCCCAAGGAGGGCAGGAGAGGTAGGTCTTCAGACTCCCTGGAGATGGAGTTATAGGCAGCTGTGTTGAGAAAGCACCACTCACTTCTAATGCTGAGCCATCTCCCCAGAATGACTCCTGGTTTTCTGTCTCTTTTGTGTATTTTGTTTGTTGGCTGGATGGTACTGGGACAGGGTCTCTCTGTGTAGCCCTGGCTAGCCTTAATGTTCTATATAGACTAGGCTGGTGTCAAACTCACAGAGAGAAATCCACTTACCTAAACCTTCTGCTTGCTGGGATTAGAGGCATGTGTCACCACATACAGCTTAGTTTGTTTCTGGAGTAAGATTTAATGTAGCCCAGGCTGGCCCTGAACTCTTATAAACTGAAAATGACCTTGAACTTGGGATCCTCCTGCCTTCAATGCCCCGGCTGGTGTTACAGGCATATGCTGGCGTGCCAGGTAAGCAGTACACCAACCGAGCTTTTTTTTTTTTAGCCCATTTCTCTCTTGTTTGAGAGTCTCACAATGCAGCTCAAGCTTTCCTTGAACTTATGGTCTTCCTCCCAATGCTATCTAGGATTACAAATTTGCACAGTTCTCAAGGGATCAATACTAGAGTCCCAATAAAACCCCAGAGCATCATTATCTTTTTATTTTATTTATTTATTTATTTTTTTTTTTTTTTGGTTTTTCGAGACAGGGTTTCTCTGTGTAACAGCCCTGGCTGTCCTGGACTTGCTTTGTAGACCAGGCTGGCCTCGAACTCACAGAGATCCGTCTGCCTCTGCCTCCCAAGTGCTGGGATTAAAGGCGTGCGCCACCACGCCTGGCTCGTTATCTTTTTAATTAAATAATCCTTCACATAGGAAACATTACTGAAAAATAGGAACTGTTTTGTATCATCACCAGGGCAACCTTCTGGATGAATGCTTTTCCATTATTCCAGATAGCTTATGTTAAGATGAATAAATGAACTGAGTCAATCACAAATGTAACAGTTTTGATTTGTTATTTATGTGTACCTGAGTGTGTCTGTGTTTGGGTATGTGCATGTGGGTGCTTGTGCCCTCAGAGGTCAGTGGGATCCCCTGGAGTGAAGCTACAGGCAGCTGTGAGGTACCTAACGTGGTGCTGGGAGCTGACCTAGGGTCAGCAAATGCTCTTAACCGCTGGGCTGTAAACGTCCCTAACTGCTTACACTCACACATTTGGTCAGGCACAGTGTCATCCCACCACTGGGCAAGGGGATCAGGAGTTCATGCCAGACCTGGCTCTACACTAAGTTTAAAGCCAATCTGGGCTACATGAGACGCTGCCTAAAAACATTCACAGACTCACTATTACTGTGACACATGCATGATGCTGAAACTGAACCGACTGGGCAGTTCAGTGTTCAAGCATTTGCGTCACATGCACAGGCCCTGGTTTGATCCCTGACACCAAAAATAATAAAATAAATACACAAAACCACAGCTAACCTTCCCAAGGTCAGAATCACAACAAAAGATACTTACTGGTGATATCTTTGATTAACTCTGCAATTGAGGTGTGGTTGGCGAGCGATCCCCTGGCTGCCTGCATGTGGGGTAGCTGGGAAACAAACTGCTTAATCTCCCCAACTGTCTTAGCATTGTGCCGCTCCTGGAACAGAACAGAACAGGCAGCACCATGAGGCAGGGGAACATCTCAGAGGTGTTTCATCAGCATCATTATGAAGGGGGAAATGCAAATCAAGCTAAACCCAGCTCTGAAATCATAGACAGGAGAAAAGTAAGTACATTGAGATGGTGCAGCTCCATCCTGGGACCCACAGGGTAGAAGAAAAGAACTTCCTCAAGTTGTCCTCTCAACCCCATGAATACACACACACACAGAGACACACATACAGAGACACACACATACACACAGAGAGACACACGTATACATACATACACAGACACACACATATAGAGACACACACAAAGACACACATACATACATACACACAGAGAGACACACACACACAGAAAGACACACACACATATACACACACATACATGCCTTTAATCCCAACACCTGGGAGCAAAGGCAGGACAATCTCCATGAGTTTGAGGCCAGCCTGCTCTACATAATGAGCTCCAGGACAGTCAGGGCTATGTAGACAGACTCTAACTTTAAAAAAAAAAAAAAAGGTGAGCTGGGTGTTGGGGTGAGCTGGGTGTGGGGGTGTACATGTATAACGGCAACACTTGGGAGACCAGGGCAGGAAGATCTAGAATATGCAGCCAGTGTGGGCTACACAGTGAGATCTTGTCTCAAAAATAAACCAACTAACCAAACAAACAAACAGCCTACAAGGCTTGGGGTTGGGAGAAGGTTCACCAGGTAGGGAGGGCTTTTGTACAAGCCCCAGCATTGGGGACCTACAACCCCGGCCCTGTACAGGGCAGCAACAGGGGGAATAAATGGAGCTTGATGGCCACCAGCCTAGATTTGGGCTCAGGGAAACACCCTGTGTCAGGGAATGAAGGACAAGGATAGAACAGGACAGCAACTGCTGGCCTCCGCACACAGCAGAGCACACACCTACCTGCCTATGTGTGAACATGTCACACACATATACACAAAAACATGACTATTTTCAAAGGTAGGCGAGGATACAGAGCGGTGGCACAGCAGTGACCTAGCATGACAGGGGCCTTGGGGATATAACACACACACACAGACACAGATACACACATGCACACACACACAGATACATTCATACACACATAGAGACAGACACACACTCACAAAGACACACAGACACACACGCACACAGAGACAGAGACACACACACACACTCACAGAGACACACACACACAGACATACACAGAGACAGAGACACACACACGCAGCTCTAAGATATAAAAATTAAGCTCCATGCAGAGGAGACAATAAACAGCAGGCGGTGTCTAAGTCAGGCATGCCAGAGCTGACTGATAGCCCTTGGGAAGACAGGAAGACCACAAGTTCAAGGTCATCCTCAGCCAGGAGATCATTTCAAAATTCAAAACCAAACAACAAAATTTTCTGTGTAACTGAAACAAATCCCATTTGGCATTGAATCTCAATAGTGAATCCAGCCTGTGAACAAAGTGAAAACTGCCTATTGATAAGAACTTTGTTTTTTCCGAGACAGAGTTTTCTCTGTGTAGCTCTGGCTGTCCTGGAACTAGCTTTGTAGACCAGGCTGGCCTCGAACTCACAGAGTTCTGCCTGCCTCTGGCTCTCAAGTGCTAGGATTAAAGGCATGCACTGCCACAGCCACCACCTCCTGATGAGAACATTTTAATAACATCACCCAGATCTGTCTTCAAAAATACAGTTAATATACAGATAGAAAAACATCTATAACCACAAACACAACAATAAAAACATAAAAAGCAGTTTTCAAAAACTCTCCCAATTTCTATCTCTAGAGCCTAACCAGTCATTTCCTAAGCATACAGAGTCTCCACATTCAACAAGAATGAACCGGTTAAACACAAGAGGAGGCAGGAAGGTGGTAATGAAGCTCTGGTGGCTGGGGGTTGTGATCTCATTAGGGTTTATCACATACGTAGGGCTCCCATAACACGGCTCCGCCTGCCAGACCTCAAGCGCTCACCATGGCTGCACACTCTACAGAGAACACCCGTCTGTCTCTAGGACAGCCAGTACCCTCTCAAGGGAGAAGGAAAGGATTTAACAGATGACCATGCGAACTTGTTTATGAAAACTCATGGACACTCATGCCCTCTCTCAAGCCCCCTAAAAAGAGGAGCACTTAGCACAGCATTGTTGTCACAGGTCTGAGAAAAAAAATCTAAAATCCAAGAAAGCCCAGGCTGGTGACGTATCTCAGGGGTAGACCACTGTCTAGCACGGACAAGGCTCTGGGCTCAATCCCCAGTAGCAGAAAAGTAAATAAATTTTGTAAAAAAATTTAAAAGAAAAGGAAAGCACTTGGGGAGGCAGAGGCAGAAGGATCTCTGTGAGTTCGAGGCCAGCCTAGTCTACACAGTGAGCCCAGGACAGCCAAGGCTGTTACACAGAGAAACCCTGTCTCAGAAAACAAAAACAAAAACCAAACCAAAACAAAACAAAAAAAAAAGCCTAGTGTACTGACATGTATTTGTAATCTCAGTGCTGGAGAAAAAGAGATGGGGATCCCTGGAGGTTGCTGATCAGCAGCCTAGGCTGATGGGCAAGAAACCGGGTCTCAAAAAAACAACAACCAAGGTGAGGAGCCTGGCAGTGGTGGCGCACGCCTTTAATCCCAGCACTCAAGAGGCAGACACAGGTGGATCTCTGTGAGTTCGAGGCCAGCCTAGTCTACAAACTGAGTCCAGGACAGCCAACGATACACAGAGAAACCCTGTCTTGAAATAAAAAAAAAAAAAAACCCTAATGTGAACACCTCCTGAGAAACACCAGCTAAGGCAGGACAGATCTCTGGCTTCCATATGCACAGGTGGTACACATGTGCTCATAGAACACACCTGCACTGTGATGAGAACGTTTCATTTCCAAGGATTTCTCTTTCTCTTCCTCTATCCCATGCCTTTTTCTTGAGGCAGGGTCTTAGTTGTAGCCCTGGCTGGCCAGAGATCTATCTGCCTCTTAAGCACTGGGATTAACGTGATGTACAACCATGCCCAGTTCCAATTACTTCTGAAATGGCCCTAAACATACCTCTGCCACTCTGTGGTATATATTATACAGGAAGAGGCAGTTTCAGAACTCACAATTACAAAATCAAAGTATCAATTCACTCTGAAAATAAAACAAAACAAAAAACGCTGAAGATGTCCTATGTTCCAAGTATCAAATATTCAGTCAAGACTCAATTCTTTACATAAAATTCAGGAGGCATGGGCACCTCCCTAGCATGCAAATTTGCTTTTGTCTTTAATACTTGGTAAAATTATGAGCATGTCAAGAAATTATTTTCAAATACAGTTCCTTATGCTTTGTAAGTTTAGTTTGTACCTGATTACAAACTAAACATCTCAGGTCTGAGCTGCAAAAGCTCCCGCAGTGTGGCCAGGAGCGCTGTTCCCTTGGCATTCCTAGGGGCAGGATGGCAGCCAAGCCTTGCCTCACCTCAAAGGCTGCAGAGATGATCTTTGCCTTCTTGCTGAGCACAGAGCCCACAGCGTTGAAGTTTTTGTCTCGGATCTCGGCATAGAGTTCCTCTGCGGAGTTCAGCTGAAGCTTCTTCGCCTCCGTGGGAAGGTCCTTCCCGCCACCTCCGCCTTGCTTCTTGGGTGCAAATTTCTCTGGAGGTAACTTCACATAACCTGAAGTTGGAGGGAACACAAACTGGAGGAATTACTGGAAGAGCCAAGACTCGAATGCCTGGGTGCAAATGCCTCTTGCAACTCACCGTAGGACAGCAGGTGAGTTATTGCCGACAGCCACAGACCAAGCAGTGACTCTAGAGTATCAAGACAGGACAAGGACGCTCAGCTCTGTGTTTTCACCTTCCAGGGTCCATGCCCCCGCATAGCAGCTCTTCAACACCCATACCACAGCTCTAATTGTGGAAAGATCGAGAAACCGCTGCAACAGTGCCTGAGTTTCTCAAAAGAGATCTCATAGGCATGGAGATGCCCCAGGTGAATCCCATCACTCAGGAGGCAGAGGCAGGAGGACTGCTGTGTGAGGCTGGCCTGCACCACACACCCATCATAGCAGGAGAAACAAACAAGATAGAAGATTCCAGAGTCTTGACAGGAAGTAATAAAAGATGGTGGGGAACTTTAAAAAATTATTTTTAGGAGTATGGGTGTATGCCATGTGTATGTGGTACCCAAGGAGACCAGAAGAGGATGCCAGATCCCCTGGATCTGGAGTTATGGACAGTTGTGAATCACCATGTAGGTGCTGGGAACCAAACCCGGGTCCTGTAAGAGCCCCCAGAGCTCTTAATGACTGAGTCATCTCTCCAGCACCAAGGTGGGGGCTTTGTAAAATGAAACTTCTCTTTCAGCTTTACAGTTTTACACATACACACCCACACACCCATACACCTATACACACACACACACACATGCGTGTCCTCGCACGCATCCACATACATGTAAGAGCCATAAACTATGCCCACAGAGCCAAATTCATCTACTTTGTTTTGTTTCTTATTTTTGGTTAGGGAGATTGAACTCAGGGCCTCCAACACACAGTTCTTGTTTCTGTAGATAAAGTTTTACGTAGGTAAAACTTAAAAACTGCGTGGCAGAGGTTTGGAGATTCCAACTACTATATAACCTGCACAAACCCAAAATGTTTACTTCCTGGTTTCCACCCTGGTCTAGAGCAAACTCCAGGTTCTGCACACACTCCCCCCCCACTCTAAAGGAGCCGTAGGCCTCTTCCCCAATCTGTGTTTCTACAAAGCAATTCAGTCACTTTCACCCCTGAGATGTCCTCAAAAGGTGCTGATGGGCTTCTAGGACAGGACTTTTGAAAAGTAAGGAGGAGCCGGGCGTGGTGGTGCACGCCTTTAATCCCAGCACTCGGGAGGCAGAGGTAGGCAGATTTCTGTGAGTTTGAGGCCAGCCTGGTCTACAAAGCAGAGTCCAGGACAGCCAGAGATACACAGAGAAACCCTGTCTTGAAAAACCAAAAAAAAAAAAAAAAAAAAAAAAAGTAAGGAGGACATGTACCATTCTTACAATGTTAACACATTTGTTACATTTTTCTTCTAGTTATTGTGTGTACAACTTGTGGGAGTAGGTATTGTCCTTTCTCCATGTAGGTCTCAGGGATCAAACTCAGGTTGTCAGGGTTAGCAGCTGTGCCTTTACAAATTAAGTCATCTTGTTGGCCACACAATATTAACACTTTTTCACCCTTAAAAATCCTGCATCATGGAGTCTGGGAACACAAGGTAACCTGACCTACAATTAAAGGTTATAAATGATACAAATGCTCCATGTTACATGAATGACTCCACAAACCCAGACACACTGTGGAAACTAATATCACATTCCATTCTTCGGTTGAGGGACATCTGGGTTGTTTCCAGTTTCTAGCTATTACAAATAAGGTTGCTATAAACATAGATGAGGAAACTTCCTTATGATTCCGTGAAGAGGCATTTGGGTGTATACCCAGAAGTGGTATGGCTGGGTCCTGTGGCAGAGCTATTCCAAGTTTTCTAAGATATCGCCAGACTGACCTCCATAGTGGTTGCACAATGGAATATTATTCAGCTATCAGGAACAATGAAATTATGCAATTTGCAGCCAAATGGATGGAACTAGAAAAGCTCATCCTGAGTGAACTAACCCAGACTCAGAAGGACGCATATGGCATCTATTCACTAATAGTATGATTTTAGCTATATAGTAGAAGGTATCGATACTACAACTAACACACCAAAGGGAACTTGGACATAGACTTATTTTTAATTTTTATTTATTTTTATATATTAGTTATATTTTTTCTATTTTTTAGTCTTTTTTATCTATTGTATGCTTATTGGTTTGTTTGTTTAGTAGTTCTCTCTCCCGGGCAACGAGACACTTTTCACTGATGGTACTGCTTCGTAGACCCCCAATGAATGAAGAGGCTCTTGGCCCTCATACAACCTCTCAACTGAGATGGGGGACTGTTATATAAGGACACCCCACCCCAGAGAAATGGGATGGAAGGGTTAGGAGGTAAAGAAAAAAAAAGTGAAATGTGATGTTTCGGCCTTTTACTACTAATTGTCATAAACTGTTTAGGATAATTAAGAAATGCAAACTAATGGTTATGCAAGCCAGTCATTCTGTTAGGTACTATGACAGCCTATTATAGTTACTTGCTAAGCTAATCAGAAATAAACCTGCTAAGAGACAAGCAACATCTGCTTACCCTAATATAAGAGATAGATAGGGCCTCTTCAAAAACCTCAAGAGATCTGCAGAATATGGCATTCAAAGATGTTTTTGTAACTTTAGATTTTTTTATATCAAGACATATCAACTCCTGACAGCACCCCCTATTCTCCTCCAAGTAGAAGATGAGCATCGAAGAATCTCCAGTGGGAGATGATTGAATTAGTCGCAAGCCTATCTCTTGGTAGGAAAAGCCCCATGCTCCAACTGTAGACAGAATGCTGTCCAAAAAGGACAAAACCTGGAAGCAGGTAAGTCGACAGCCTAGCTCTGCCAAGACAAGGTAGGTAAGTCCTTCATAACCCCTGCTCTACAATCAATGTCTGTCAGAGAAACGGGGCCAAATGACTGAAGATCGATGCTGTAATGTATGGAGAGAAAATGGGAACTGTCCAGGCAGCCACTGGTATGTCATTTCTTAGTATGGGAATCTGTAGGCCCTGTACTTCCTATAAAATCAGATATATTTATCCCTCTCAGGTCTCTGAGGTGGTTGAAGAACAGATAGCTAGAGTCTCATAATTAAATTTTGAGTTGTCTAGGAGTCAAGAGAGTGTTATAGATCTAAGAAGATACTTTTAAAATTGTGTTGCAAGTTAGTATGAATGTTGAGTCAGATATAGAACTTTAAACTCATGGAGATGGTTAGATAGTAGAATGTTAAAGTCAGGTACCAAATACATATGGACTGGACACTGGGAATGTACGTTAAGGCATATAACACTCATAACTGTGGCCTAATTACCTCTGTTGTACTGTATTGTATTTATTATTATAAGAGAAAGAGCCATTTGTTGGACTGAAAGGGGAAACTGTAGGGGGAAGTAAGATATACCTTAAACTTAAAAGAAAAAAAAAAGGGAAGAGGATGGGGGGTTGAGGGTGGTAGAGTGGGACTGGAGGGGGAATAGGGAGGGGACTGCAATTGAGATGTAACTTGAAGAAATAAAAAATAAGGGAAAAAAAAAGTCAAGTACACCATGAAATTCTTTAAATTAGAAAATATTTTTTATTTGTGAATGAACATTCCTTATTAGAAAACAGTAAGAATTGTGTCCCTGCTAAGGAAATACACTTCTGTAGCTTGTCAAAAAAAATAATATCACATTCCACATGTGCTGAGAGAATATTCATCAGTATACCAAATCAAAAGTGAAATTTAAGGCTGGCAAGATGGCTCATTGAATGACCAGAGTTAAAGCCATGTAACTCACATGATGGAGAGAGAGAACCAGTGATACAGTTGTCCTCTGTCCCTCACCTGTGAAATCTAAGAGAAATTGTACAATCTGATTCCCTTTTTACTCTAAAAATATTCTGCAAAGAAAGAGAGACTTCCAAGAAGAACGGAATATCATTGTTCTGGTTTGGGCTACAGATCACAAGGACAGGCGAGGGGCTCTTTCTTTTGCTCTATTTTCCCAGTCTCTCCTTAATCAGCATGTGAGTTTTTGTAACCATGAGGAGGAGTGAGTTCACACATGTTCCTTCTCTTCTTCAACAGTCTCTACCCACCTCTCAGCTCTAACACAGCCATCCTGAGCCCCCTCACTGGCTATCCCACACACTCCAAGCTCTCCTCTAACCACCTCCTGGGGGTGCTCTGTGAGGGCCATGCTGTACCTGATTCCCACCTGTTGTCCAGCAGCTTGGAATGGACTCTTCTTCCAATTAAGCATGAGGTTAGGATACCATTTTAGGAAAAAAAAAATTTTTAAAAATTAAAGAACAAGACATATGATCATATCATTAAGGACCTGGCAACTTTTAGTCTTTGATGTAAACACTTCTTCATCTCTACCCTCAACTCCCCACCACCCTGAAGTGCTTCTTCAGCTCACACTCGCTCTCCTGATAAGAAGTACGGAGCACAGAATCTGCCACTTTGGCCATTTCACAGTTAAAAACGCGAAGACACTCAGTGGAGACTGCAGCAGTCAGTTCCAGACTTTCTCACCCGAGAAGGAGCCAGCAGCAGCCCCACATCCCACCTCCAGGCTCTGTGAGCTTCACACCCTTTAACTATCTGCAGCTCCAGAATGTCAAAAGGCCAGGCCAAGACAGACAGTGGGCCTGGGTGTGTGTCTGTCCGTCCACAGTTAGGAGCAGAACAGATCTTGTATAAAGGGGCTTTCTCTCCTGGAGGCTGGCCGTCATAGACATTTTTAAAGACATGGCATAAATCAAGACTATTAATAATTCCTTACATTTTAAATGCTGTTAGAGGAAGGCCTCATACATGGTTCTCAGAGGCTGATTTCAGTGCTCAGAGATCTGGCTAACGTCCTTTCTGAGGCACTATCTGATTACTTAATAAAAGTTTCTGATGGCAATTAGCTGGGCAGAAAGAGTATAGGAAGGTAGGAATCTCCTGGGACCAAGAAAGGAACCCTAGGTTTACACAGAGGAAGCTCTCTTTCCGCCAGGAGACATGGAAGCAGATGGATGTGTGTGAGAACTCTGGAAGGTACAGCAAGCCACATGGCTGGTGGGGATTAGGTTGTCTGGGATTAATTTAGGTAAACTAGTTGAAAGTCTGCCCAGCTAAGGGCTAAGCATTGAAACATTAAAAGGTCTTGGTGTATTTAATCACTGGGAAAAAGGCACTACAGGTTTCAGGTTGAAAGGCCTATAAGGCTTCCAGCTAAGGCAGGCCTACAGACTTCTGGCCACAGGCCTCATGGCAGGCCCCAGTGGCTGCTCCACCAGCCTAATGTAACAATTTATAGTTATTAATAAATATATTAGTTAACAGAGTTTAGGTTGCAGGTGGTGAAGGCCACCCTTGGTCCAGGGCTTTAGGACTGGTCAGGCCACCAGTTAAGGTTAGCCAGGCCTACTGGCCTCCCTGCTGACTGCTCCACCAGCCTAATATAACAGTTTATACTTATTAATAAATATAATTGATAACTAAGTTGCAGTTTCAGCTAACAGAATCAAATATCATGTTGGCCAAAACTGTGACCTCTGATCTAACCACTTGTTAAGTCAAAACTCTGGTGTTCTAAGATTTCCACCTGATGACCCCAACCTCCTGAGTAGTCACTGAGGATTTCACCATCTTTGCATGTCAACTCAAGGCAAGCTGGCAGGCTGTCCCCCAGTTCCCTGCATTTACCACACTGTTCCTCCTCTCCTGAACCTGCATCTAAACTTTACTCTTCTTTCTGAATCTAGAAGCTTTCCTTTCTCCATCAGCCACAGGGGGCTTGTGGTGCCACTTGTGGCTAGCCTTGACTCACGTGCGACAGGCATAGCCTGAGTCAGCAATGTGCTCAGATGCCTTAGACTCAAGACAAGTCAGCAGAAACTTTCTAAGTAACCACTGGGTTAGGTATGGGGATGACAGTCTACAGTCTCAACTTCCAGCACTCAGGAGCTGAACCAGGAATACCACAGCTCAGGGCCAGTCTAGGATAGAGAACAAGACTTTATCTTAAAAGTTTAACAATCAGGGGCTAGTAAGAGGCCTCAGTGGGTAAAGCCTAATGACCTGACTTCAATTCCCAGAACCCACATGGTCTCAGAAGAGAACCAACTTCCCACATTGTCCTCTGACCCCTACACATGCATAATAGGTACCCACGCACATGCACGTGTGCACATACACACAATAAATAAACAAATAAATAAATGTAGAAAACATTTTAAATAAGGCAAGTGTCATCAAAATATATACATGTATGAAAGTTTCAAAGAACAAACTGAGAATATTTTTTAAAGACAGTAAATAAGGTGGGGGCTGGAGAGATGGCTCAGAGGTTAAGAGCACTGGTTGCTCTTCCAAAGGTCCTGAGTTCAAATCCCAGCAACCACATGGTGGCTCACAACCATCTACATTGAGATCTGGTGCCCGGGCATATATGTAGACCAAATACCGTATACACAATAAATAAACGCTTAAAAAATATAAATAAATAAATAAACAAACAAACAAACAAATAAATAAATAAATAAATAAGGTGGGTGTTGTGTCGCACATCTTTACTGTCAGTTCTTAGGAGACAGAGGCAGGGGAAATCCTATGAGTTCCAGGCCAGCATGGGCCACAAAGTGACATTCATTCTCAAAATAAACAAGCAAATAAGTAAACAAATGATAAAAGAGTGGAAAGGAGCACAGCACCCTTTGGAGGCCTCGCTCTCCTTCAGTCATTTCCCTCTCCCGCATGACCTTATTTGGTCATTTATTTACTACACATCAATGACACATACACACACATGAGCACAGTTTATAATGGGAATAAATGGCCAAATAGTTCTCATGCTCCACATTTGCTACCTTCGTGTATGATGTTCTCAACCATTTGGGCTGTTTAGAACAGCCTGGAAAATAAACAGCAATACAAATTCTCACACAAACCTCCCTCATCTTCTCTGGAATGATTCCTCAAGGGACATTCTTGGGATTTTTTTGTAGGCCAAGAGTTAATAGCTTTCTATGCTGCCAACATGTTTCCCTTCCAAAAAAATTTTGTATTAGTCTTCACTTTCAAACTGTCATTAGATATCCGATCTTTAGCCAGTCAGTGGTGGCACATGCCTTTAATTTCACCATCTGGAGGCAGAGAGAGGCAAATCTCTGAGTTTGAGGCTAGCATGGTCTACAGAGTGAGGTCCAGGACAACTAGGGCTACACAGAGAAACCCTGCCTTAAAAGAACAAAAAAAAAAAAAAGAAAAAGAAAAGAAATTGGATCTTTAGTTAGGTGTGATAATTCACACCTTGGTGTAATCACAACACTAGGAAGGCAAAGGCCAGGCTGGGCTACATGGTAAATTCTGTGTCAGCTTGGGCTACAAACACTCTGTTTCAAAACACAAGGAGTAAGGGGTGGAGGAAGGAAAAGAAGAAAAATAGAACCATTGAACCTTCACATTCAAGCAATGCTTGAAAACTAACCATAAAGCAACAGCCTCCACACAACAGGCGCTTCTGTCCTTTAAGTGAACAGTGAAAGCGTGGATGTCACTTCACTTACTGTTTTGAATGCCGTAAATCTCATCGATGAGTCCTTCGTATGTGAGCTGGGTGGCAAGCGGCGTTAGTAGATCCACATTTCGATCAAGCAGCAAGAGGTTATCAAACACAGGGAACACTGAGTTTTGGCTTCCTGTGAACTCCCTCTTCATCCTGACCATCATATTGGCCACGTGCTGGAAACAAGACATTAGATCAAGTGAAGCCTCCTGGGAAGCAGCAGAGTTTAAGATTCTGCTACAAACAAAACAATAATCAAAAGGTAAAAAAGAGAAAAGCTGCCAAAGCCATACTGATAATGAAATAAACAGCAATCAAAAGTTAGCGGTGTTTAACCACTATCCCAACTCAGAGTTAACAGTGGCCACTGGGCCCCAGTCAGACACGGTGTCAGACACAGCCATGCCTGCACATGAGACAGTTATGTCCGACAAGCTCTGGAGACGGTGAAGTAACCAGCACTGACCCGCTGTTCCAGAAAGAAACACAGGTACCTTTGAGCCTCTGTCATAGCTTTTTAAATGTTTTTTTTTAATTTAAGATTTAGTTATTTTTAGGGCAGGAAGGATGGCTTAGTGGTTAAGAGCATTTACTGTTATTGCATGGAACCTAGGTTCAGGTCCCAGCACCAATCTCTGGTGGCTCACAACCACTTGTAACTCCAGTAACAAGGAGTCCGTCCATCCAGACACCCCCTGGCCTCCATGGGTTCTTGCACCCAAGTGGTACACACAAACTCATAAGGTGTATGTAAATCCCTCCTCACATAAAGAAAAGTCAGTTTAAAGATTTCGTTATTTTTATGTGTATATGTGCGTCCGGGTGGGCGTGGCTTTGTGTATATGAGTGCAATGCCCAACTTGGTCCTAAGAGGCCATCGGATGTCCTGAGTCTGGAACTACAGGTGGCTGTTGCCTGACATGGACGCTAGAACTGAACAGGTCCTTGGGAAGGGCAGGGAGTGCTTTCAGGCACTGAGCCATCTCTCCAGGCCCTGGTCACAATTTTTTTCAACATATCAATACTACACCTTGGATATTTTGTGTTTGGTCATTTGGTAATGTATGTTATTAAAGGTCAGGCAGGGAGTGTTGTGTGAACCACAGGGAGGAGACAAAGCCCTCAACACGGAATGCAAGAGTAGCGGGACCAAGGATCTCCTGTGTCTCTCAAGTTTCCCTCTTTAACCCCTATTTTGGATAAAGCCAGAAAACAGAGGGTTCTCACCCGAGCACATTCTCCTTTCCCAAAGATCTGGGGGATTGTACCATACAGAGCCTGCAGGGTCATCAGCCCCTTGGCTGCGTGGTACAGACTTGTCTGGTCACCTTCCAGGTAGCACTCCTGTGGAGAAAAAGACCGGTTACTGTGAACCACGGTCATCATCTACTCTAAACTGGTTTACACACACCATCCACTTACAAGTCAAAACTGTGTCTGTTTGTGGCGGCACAGAAGGATGAGCAGGAGGATGGGAGTCCTGGGCTACCCTGGGCTACATGAGACCCCATTTGAGTCAAGCAAAAGAAAAAAATGGAAAACATCAAAATGGTTCTCTTTCATAGACCAGTCTGGTGGCACTTATCTTTAACTCCAGAACTCAGGAGGAGAGGCCAGGAGATCTCTGTGAGTTCAAGACCAGCCTGGTCTACACAGCATTTCAAGCCAGCCAAGGATACACAGTGAAACCTTGTCTCAAAAAAAAAAAAAAAAAAAAAAGAAAAAGAAAAAATAAAGAAAAAGAAAAAATAAAGAAAAAGAAAAAGGCCAAAAAAACCCATTTAGTACCCTTTGTCCCAAGGCCCCCACTGCTACTACCTTGGGGTCTCTTCAGTATTCAAAGCCAGGAGCAGGAGGGTAATTAGAGCCCAGGGGCTGAGGGATGGTGGATATAGAGTTCTGATCAGGACAGTGAGGCTGTCTCAGCATACACATCACAGGGATTTGTGATCACACTGAAAGCCTTGCCTTGGACTCTTCTAGGACAGATGCTTTTAACTTTTTCCAGCACAACAGCTGGGACAATGATGCCATGAGATGCATGTTCTGGAAGTGTGACAATATGACAATTCTCCGTTCATTTCATCTTAAAAGTTGTATTACAACAAAGGTTCTTATTCTATGATGCTAGTTTAAAAAAAAAAAGATTTCCAAGCTAATGAGAGGGTTTTGTTTGTTTGGTTGGTTTTTTGTTTTGTTTTGTTTTGTTTTGATTTTCAACACAAAGTTTTTGTTTACAGCCATGGCTGTCCTGGAACTCACTACGTAGACCAGGTTAACCTTGAACTCAGAGATCTGCCTGCCTCTACCTCCCCAGTGCTGGGATTAAAGAAGTTTGCCACTAAACCTGGCATGACAGATTTCTTTTTTCATTTTGGTAGTTCTAGGAATCAAACCCAGGGCCTCAAGAACATTGTTCTACTTCTGAGCTATACCCACAACAACAACAGATTTAACCTTGAATGGTGATCATGCTGGCCACTCAGTAGAAACAGAACACAGGACCATCTAGGGCCCTACCTACCAGAGCTGTCAATGAGGGAATCCTATATACTAGCAGCTCACTCCTTGTGTAGAGAATCCTGTGTGGCATTTCAAATCACAGGGACATTTGAGGATGAATGCTACTATGCATTAATATTTAAGAGCTCATATTTTGGGCTCCAAATCTGCTCACCCATACAATAGAGGCCCTTTTAATTTTCACTAGGTTGGGGATTTTAGTTATTAAAATGAAGGCGCTAACGCTATGTGCTGGCACTAAGCATTCAGCAGGGTGAGCCCAATCTCACATAATGCACTATGACACAACAATGAATAAACACAACTCATTTACACAATAAATGAGTACGCTCCAGAACTGGGGTTGGCATTAACTTCAGGCACAACTCTCAATTCTAAAACCTGAGGGACGCAGGAGACTGTAAATGAAAATTGTATTAACCTATATTTATTAATACCTAATAACACATAACCTATAGACACCTAAACAACCCTTCCCTAATCCTTTGGAAAGGATACCATTCCTCAGCGCAGGTCCGTGTGGGCAACTTGGTTTGTAGTCAGTCTGCGGGCACACCTCAAATAGTCATCAGAAGTCTGGCTCTGGCACAGTATGGCGGTCTTAATTCAGCTCAGGTTTGAGGCTTTCTCCTCAGGGTCAGCGCCTAGCGGCGCCCACTGGCTCGTGAGGCCAACCTGCTTCAACCACTCAGCCTGAGGCCAGCTTCAGTCAGCTGAGACTGTTCATCGACACCTCAGGCCACCATTTGAACTAGCTGAACCCCTCAGGGCAGGTGCTGTGTCACCCAGCTTAGTCCTTGGTCTCACAGCCTAGTCTCAGCTTTGAAGCCTTTCTGGGGCTAATTTGCTTGTCTAGGCCTATGCCATCCCCTCACGTGACGGGGGTCACACTGCCGCCGGTTTTCATGGTCTCTTACCATCTGTTTACCATGGCTTCGGGGCATGTGTGTGCCTCGTACTTCAGGTTGGTGGTGTCGCTGCCTGCCACCCCACCTCAGTCTCTCTGCTGCTGTTACTGTCATTTCTGTGGTCTCCTCAGCCCATGTGCACCGCAAGCCTCACATACTCAATAGCGTGCCTTAGGCCACTCTGCTCCCCCTGCCATCCGTCTCTGTGGCTTTTCTTTGGCTGGCTCCTGGCAAGAGTCTCTCTCCCTCTTTTAGACTCTGCCTCTCAGTTTATGTGCCAAGGGTTGTACTCGCCTGCTTCTTAACTTTCAGGGCTGGTATGGCCTACAGGCTAGCAGAGGGGGTATGTCCCTTCACACCTTGTTGTCTCTCGAGTGGGCATCTCCCCTCAAGGGACTCCTCTCTCAGGCTTAAGTAGGGTGTGCTTCTGGAAGTAACTCACAGGTCTCTCTACAGAGCACTCTCTCCGGTCTCTGTGGCTTTGCAGCCACACCCCTCAGCAAGGCACCATCTACAGGCTTCACATTGCTTCAGTCCAATCTGGGATCTGCCCACTTAGACTGCAGTCTTCAGCTAGAGTCTTCCAAAGTGTGGCCACGTTGAGAAGCCCTTTTTCAGTTTCCCAGACTTTGAAAAAGTTCATATGCTGCCAGGCGCCAGGCTGATCTGCCTGCCCCTTTTTAGAGTTCAGAAGCACTCCCACATATTCACTAAAGAAAACTACCATTACACTATGCTGAGTGAGAGCTGCAGAAAGCCTGTCCAAAAACAAATTAAAACAATTCTTAAAACTCACTACAACAAAACAATCAGAGATGTGAGATCTGTATGGCTTCTGCAACGAGGCCTGAGACCTGGGGAAAGTGGCCTCTGCTGCAGAATATCTGATCACATTGTGAACCCTGAGTTTGTAAACTGAAAAATCTGATTCTAATTATGGGATGACTCAGTCTTTAATCCTAGAGCTTTCTGTTTACTGTAAACAAATGGTCATGGTGTGGCTCAGCTCTAAGCACACACCTTTAATCCAAGAGCTTTCTGTATACAGGATTAAATAGTTAACACTAGGTCAAGAGGCAGAGCAAGAAACAAGCTGATAGGGATTAAATAGAAAGGAAGGACATTGAGCTGAGGGTATTTAAGACAGTGTGGAGGAGTTTGGATTCCCTCAGAGGTTTTCTCCTTTGGGGTTTTCTCTTCCTGGGCTTCTTCCTCTTGGTTCTTCTGGGGTTTTTAGTTTGGGGCTTTTGGCTGGTGAAACAGGAACATCAGCTGGGTGCTTTCTCTGCCTCTCTGAGCTAGCAGGTTTTTACCCAATATCTGGCTCCTGGATCTTTATTGGTAAAATGTATGACTGGGATAGTTTAGTTTTTGTTTTTAAAACAACAGGCCTCCTTGTCACTCTATGCCTTTTCTAACTTAAAAAAAAAATTACTATATAAATAACTTTCATTTACAAAATTGGGGAGTGGGCAGGATTGAGGAGGGTTTTGACAGGTTCTCACTGTGCAGTCCTGGCTATCCTGGAATTCACTATACAAACCAGGCAAGGAGGTCCACCTGTATCA
This sequence comes from Lophiomys imhausi, assembly GCA_907164525.1. NCBI lineage: Eukaryota > Metazoa > Chordata > Mammalia > Rodentia > Muridae > Lophiomys > Lophiomys imhausi. The sequence continues at coordinate 7,183,102 of CAJQZJ010004765.1, forward strand.
AAGGCTGCACCACTGTGCCCAGCTATTACAACACTTTCAAACTACTGTTTTAACTTTTTACTTGATATTTTTGCTTGTTTGTTTTATTTTATTTATATATTTTTTTTGAGATCTCCCTGTGGTGGTCAAGTTGGCCTCAAACTTTCAATTCTTCTACCTCAGCTTCCCAAGTGCTAGAATTGTAGGTGTTTAACTGTAGACTTTAAAGGGGTGAATTTGGGGCTGGAGAAATTTCTCAGTGGTTAAGAGCACTGGCTGCTTTTCTACAGGACCTGGGCTCAATTTCCAGCACTCTTATAGCAGCTCACAACTCTGACCCTCTTCTGGCTTTTGTGGACACCAGAAACACACATGGTACACATACATACATGCAGACAAAATATTCATAACACATAAAATAACAACCAAAAAAATCAAAAGTAAAAAAAACAAATAAAACAAAATAAAAGAGTAAATTTTACAGCATGTGGATGACAAAAAACTGCTCAAGTATTATATAAAGAATTCCTGAAAAACAAAAAAAATGGGAGCCAGCCAGGTGTGCTAATGCACAACTGCAATCCCAGCACTTGGAAAGTAGAAGCAGGAGGATCAGGCGTTCAAGGCCAGCCTGGGCTACCTGAGACCCTGTCCTAAAACAGCAAAATAGACTATTCAAATACATTGTATCCATGAATGAACAATAAACATTATATTAAAGACAGACAAAAAGAACAATGGAGCCAATGGAGCCAATGTGCTCATAATCTGAGCACTTAGGAGGCTGAGGTGGAGGATGGCAAATGAAGCAACCAGACTACAGAGCAAGGTCATGCCTTTCAAAAGTGGGGTTGGGGGTGGGAAGGAGAGAAGGTTCAGTGGTTGAGAGTTCTTGCTGTGTAAGTCTAAGTACCTGGGTTCAAATCCATGCACATACACTCACACAAACACACACACACACACACACACACACCACATGCATATACACACAAAGCCAGGTGTGGTTGAACAGGCACTTGTGAAATCCCAGAGCTGTGGAAGCAGACCAGGAGGATGGGCCACCAGTCTCACTTTCAGGTTCAGGGAGAGACCCTGTCTCAAGAGAGTAAGGTAGAGAATACTGGTTCTGGATATCCTCTTTTTCACACACACACACACACACACACACACACACACACACACACACACACACA
>CAJQZJ010004765.1:7184283-7202109 GCA_907164525.1 Lophiomys imhausi
GAGAGAGAGAGAGAGAGAGAGAGAGAGAGAGAGAGAGAGAGAGAGAGGAGAAATGGGCAGGAAAAAATGAGCAAGCAATTTGCCAAAAAGAACATATCTGACAAGAGTAAACAGGTGAGGTGGGCCTCACCTTCACGGAGACCACAGATGCACATGGAAGAAGTGGCATGAGAGTGCCACAATAAACCCAAGAAAAATGCAAGTCTGAGGGCCAGTGGTGGTGCTGTTTGACTTTAATCCCAGCACTTGGGAGGCAGAGGCAGACAGATCTCTGTGAATTCCAGGTCAGCCTGGTTTATAAACTGAGTTCCAGGCTATCGAGGGCCACACAGTAAGATCCTGACTTTAAAAAAATAAAAGTTTTATGTTAAGGAAATGTCAAACTTACTTTGAATGCACCCTCTGATTCCATGGATAAGAGGTCCCCATCAAATGGAATGAGATCTAAACTATATTCCTCTCGATGAATAAAGGATCCCAAAACACCCAAGTCCTTCAGCCTCTGCTCACACAGCAAGCTCCGGCGTGGTACAAACAAAATATGGAAATCCCTGGGAGGGCCACGTCTGTCTTCACTGCAAAGGAGGTAACCATTATTAGCTTAGGGTTACTTCTCTTATTTCATCCCCCTGTCTGGCAGGCACTAAACAAACACTGCGTAAGTAAACACATAAAGACGGACTTTGAAGGGGCCAGAGGGATGACTCAGAGGTTAAGAGCACTTGTTGCTCTTCCAGAGGACACCAGTTTGGTTCCCAGCACCCACATAACTGTCTACAATTCCAGTTCCAGGGGATCCAGCACCTCTTCTGGCATTCACATGTACAGTGCACATACTCATATGTAGTCAAATGGTCATACACATAAAATAAAAATCAGTAAAGCTTTTAAAAAAAAATCCAGACTGTCATACCCAAATTGCCAACCAAACTTTGATTCCAGCACCCACATCTCGTGGCTCACACCTGCCTGTAACTTCAGCTCCAGGGGATCTGACGCCCTCTTCTGGCCCAGACACACACAGACAGCCAGAAAGAAATTACAACAGGACATCTTTGTTTGGTTGAAAATAAACGCCTCAGCCGGGCATGGTGGCGCACGCCTTTAATCCCAGCACTTGGGAGGCAGAGGCAGGCGGATCACTGTGAGTTCGAGGCCAGCCTGGTCTACAAAGTGAGTCCAGGACAGCCAGGGCTACACAGAGAAACCCTGTCTCGAAAATAAACCAAAAAAAAAAAAAAAAAAGAAAGAAAATAAACGCCTCTTTAACCAAACCAGTTTAACACAACCATCTTCTATTAAAATGAGAACTAGCTCTCGACCCCCATTCTCTAGTCTCCTTGCTTGTGGGCTTCCAAAAATAGCTTTAAGCAGTCGAGGCTTCCAGGGGCTGTGTCAATCAACTCTGCCAGACTGCAAACTGCTGAGAGCTTCCTCTATAGATTGAACTCCACACTAAACACTAATCAGTTCTTAATTATTTTGCTTATAAAATTCAAGCACACTATATCTGACATTTTGAAAAAAAAATGACCATTTGAGGATTCTGTTGCTGTTTCTGTTTGGTTGGTTGGTTTCTTGATGTTTTTGTTTTGTTTTGGTTTTTTTGAGACAGGATTTCTCTGTGTAACAGAGCCCTGGCTGTCCTGGACTCACACTGTAGAGCAGACTGGCCTCAAACTCACAGAGATCCTCCTGCCTCTGCCTCCTGAGTGCTGGGATTAAAGGCGCACGCCACCATGCCTGCTCGGTGCTGTGTTTTTAAAGGTAGGGTTCTCTATGCGGATACAGGTTTGAACTTCTAGCTATCCTGAAAGTGAAGTTATTTCCCTCAAGCTGTTCAGAAGACTCTCACAAGTCCCCCACACCACCTCTAACATTCTCCCACGTCTAGTAGCACTCTTCCAAAAGATGGCCTTCCAACACTCTGACAAGACAAACATTAAAGCTATAATAAAAACAACTTCCGGGCAAGGCAAGTTCAGCAGAGGAAAGTGCCTTCCCCAAACCTGACGACCGGAGTCAACCCCTGGGACCTCCATGGGAAGACAGAACCCACTCTCACCAGTTGTCCCCTGACCTCCACACAGGCACCATGGCACACACCCTCTCTCCAAAATCAATCAATCAATCAATCCATCAATAAAAGTAAAAAGAAAAAAAAACTTAAAACCCAACTTCTTCTGAGACACAAAGCTCTGACATACCTGAGCACATTCTCAGCAATTATATCCATCAATTCTAGCCGGGGTCTGACCAAAAATATGATATTCTTGACATCAGCTGCTGGCAAACGATTTCCTTTAAGTGTGAACATTTTTTCCACTTCATGTTCCTAGGGAACCATGCACAAAAGACTAGTGAAAACCCTGACCCCTATCATCTTCAGATGTGTAAATAATTAATAGTCCCAATCAAACACATAAAGATAAAGCCATTGTTTCTACATTGGCGTGCAGACTATTTGCACACAGCAAACCATCAAAGGTACAAAGTCACGGCCACACAAGACAGTGCTTGTGTGTAAATTGTGTTTTGTTTCTGTTTTTTCTGTGTGATGCCAGACATCAATCCCAGGTCCTTGTGCATGCTAGGTAAGTATACTACCACTGAGTGGCACCCTCTACACAGAATGTTAATCACATATTAATATCAGTGTTTGCACAGATCAAATAGCTTTGCAAGTGATTATTCAGGAAGATACATAAAAACCCCATTATTAATTCTTGAACAAATCCCATATAGTGCATTACCTTCAGTAGTGAATACTGTGCAATCAGTCCAAATGGTCCTGTTAAGTATTCATCCCATACTATAGCCTGTAAGAGGGAAGAAACACTCCCTCATTTCAGATAGTCTCAGGAATTCCAACTACAGCAACATAAAACAGCAGTTATACACAGGAAGAATATACTTTTTAAGGTTTACTTTGTCCTGTCCTCACCCTCATTCTATTTTAATTGTGTGCAGTCTTGTGTGTCTGTTCCTGGGTATGCACATATGAGCACAGTTTCCTTCAGAGGCCAGACGGGTCAAATCCCACTTGATCTGGAGTTACAGGTGGCCATCAGTTGCCCACTGTAGGTGCTGGGAACTGAACTGGGCTTCTCTGGAAGACCAGCACTCCCTCTTCACTGCTAAGATACCTCTCCAGCTCCAAGGAATATTTTCCTAAAATTTGGAGCTAAGATTTTTACAGGCTCTGATCACATTCATTTGACAGCCTAAGGGTCTAAATAAAACATTCATAAGGGGCAGATGTGAGGATACTAAGGTCAGAGATCCCTGCTTTGTCTGGGAGTAACACTTTGTTAAACTATAATACACCACCATGGTCTTAATAGTGGCCCATACAATTTATTATATCTATCTGATTTTGGTATAATTGTGGTTTAATCTGGGGCCCTGTTATTTAATCTGCCTTCTTGACTCGGGGGCACCAAGGAACCATCTTACTTGGGATCATATTTCCAAATCTGGTTCTTAAAACTTCTCCGTTTTGCTTTTCTCTTCAGGTTAGTACTTCCAGTTCTCTGGAGAGGGGTGGGGATGATTTATAAACCTCAGAATAGAGAAAGAAACATGCTTAAAAGAAAATCAGGGGGCTGGAGAGATGGCTCAGCAGCTAAAAGCACTGGCTGCTCTTCCAAAGGACCTGGGTTCAAATCCCAGCACCAACATGGAAGTTCCAAACTGGCTGTAATAGCCAGATGTGGTGCCATTCGCCTTTAGTCCCAGCACTCCAGAGGCAGGCGGATCCTGTGAGTTCGAGGCCAGCCTGGTCTACAGAGTGAGTTCTAGGGCAGCTACACAGAGAAACCCTGTCTCGGAAAATCACCTTACTTGGGATCTAAAAAGAAGAAAGAGAGAGAGAGACCCACAGCTAGGCAAGTGTTGGCTCATGTCTGGATGGCTAATGATGGAATGTCAGCATTTGGTAGGCTGAGGCACGAGAATAGGGAAAGAGCTGGTAGCCAGGTTACACATACAGGAACAGCCTATACTGCCAGGAACTGACTCAAAAAATAAAACGGAGAGCCATGCATTCCACCTTTAAATCCAGCACTCAAGGCAGAGGCAAGCGGATCTCGGTGAGTTCGAGGCCAGCTAGGGCTACACAGTGAGACCTTGCCTCCAAATAACACTGAGAAAAAAGAGGAAGGAAATTCTAAAGTCCCCAATCTAGTCAGCCTCCCGAGTAAACCGGGTGCTGTCAGTAGGCAAAACGAGCCGTATTGGAGCTCAAGTTCAAATTCCAAGTGACTCAGTCCCATCTGACAACGCGTGTGTGGGTGCCGAGGGCTGTGGGCGTGGGTGCTTCCAGACTGGAAGGGACGACGTTCCCTCAGGAGGGACAGCTCGGGGCTTGGGGACCGGAGCCTACTCCGCTGTCACAGAGCGGCGGCATGGTCGCCCCGGGACCCCACACGGCGGCGCCGAGTCCCGTCCCTCACCTTGCTCCCGGCGCACTTGTCCAGAAACTCGCGCAGCTCGCGACGCACCGCCTCGCGCAGCACGTTAAGGTTCACTCGCCCGTACGACAGGTGCGCCGCCATCTTGCCCGGCCGCCGGCGTTTCCCAACAGCGACCGCGGTCACGTAACGAGTCTCCCACGTGACCGGAGCCGCTGACGCAGGGTTCGCGTGGGAGCTGGGCTCCTTCCCCTAAACTCCGTAGAGGTCCTAGTGCCCCAGGAAAGTGGCTAATTCCCCCCCCCCCATCCCGTGCACTCGAGTATTTTTATCACCGTGCCCCTCTCTAGGAATGGTGGGCACTGAAAAGTGCGTCTTTTTTTTTTTTTTGTTTTTGTTTTTCGAGACAAGGTTTCTCTGTGTAGCCCTGGCTGTCCTGGACTTGCTTTGTAGACCAGGCTGGCCTCGAACTCACAGAGATCCGCCTGCCTCTGCCTCCCAAGTGCTGGGATTAAAGGCGTGCGCCACCACGCCCGGCTTGAAAAGTGCGTCTTAAGGATGGAAATTCGATGTTATTTGTCGCGATTAAAAGCACTACACTTCTGTCTTCGCGGCTGGAATACAGGTGTAAAATTGCGATTGAGGCTAAACTGCAAAGTGCGGTTAGTTGCCACACCCAGGAAGCAGCTTAATCTTACAACAGGCAGATCCTCTGTAAATCCGAGGCCATCCTGGTCAACATAATGAGTTCCCGGATAACCAGGGCTACCCTGTGAGACGCTGTCCCAAATAAACAATAAATGGACAAGAGAAAAGAGCTCAGCAGTTAAGAGTTCTTGCTGCTTTTCCAGAGGCTTGGGTGTCCAGCACCTGCATGGTGGCTCATGACCATCCCCAACTCCGGTTTCAGGGAATTCAGTGCCCTTTTCGGGTCTACAAGGGCACTGTGTACACACTGTTGAGGCCTGCTCCTTTAGCACAACTGTAGCCGTTTTGTATTTAGTTTAGGTTTTGATCATGAGGTGAAATTAAGTTCAAGTTCTCAGGCTCCAGTCCTCAGATGCTGATAAAGTCCTGCTGGGTCAAGTTAACCATTCATCCTGACTCTGTTATAATTCTATAGTTTTTGCTATTCGTGTCCTGTTATTTTGAAATATTCTTGAAAACTCCTCTGAGCACGACTGCCAGGTCATGTTGACCTACTGTTTCAAATGTCTTACTATGACTGTATGCTCATACTCTGTCATCTTAGTACTATGGAAACCCCTAACCACAACCCCACATTTAGTGAGCTAAATACCAATCAAATTAAAGGCCAGTTAGAACTGTTAGCCAAAACAACTTGAGTCATGGTTGAACACTCTGTTACATTGTCCATCCCCTGTATGAGCTCATTGTGGTTTTTGCCTCTATAAACTGACTCTGAGGAACATTTGGGGGGTGCAAGTCTGGCTCTGAGTCCAGATTTCGTCCCTGATTATAATCAGTCCTGGGGTGTGAGTTCAATAAACCATCCATGTCTCACTGAGATCGTGTCTGAGTGGTTTGTGTGGCTTTTTCCAAACCCTAACACACACAGTGCCTATATAGGCAAACACATTTAAAAAAATAGAGAGAGACAGACGAGCTGGGCCTGGTGACAAACACCTTTAATACCAGCACTCAAGAGGCAGAGGCAGGTGGATCTGTGTGAGTTCGAGGCCAGCCTGGTCTACAAAGGGAGTTCTAGAACAGCCAGGACTTTTACACAGAGAAATCTTGTCTCAAAAAAGCCAAAAATAAATAGATAGATAGAAAAATAAATAAAATAAAGAGACCAGTGAGATGGCTTAGCGGTCACACTGCTCTTGCAAAGAACCAGATTTGAGTTTCTGGCACCCATGTGGGAGCTCACAGCTGCCTGTAACATCAGTTCCAAATCCTGTAATGGCCACTTCTGACCTCCATGAGCGCGCACACACACACACACACACACACACACACACACACACACTACAAAGTATTTTTAGATTTACTTATTTTATCTGAGTATTTTGTCAAACCCTGGGGCTCAGCAAGAGCAGCAACTGCTCTTGACCACTATGACAGCTCTCCAGCCCCCACAATCACCCAATCACCTCACGTTTATATAATAAAGTTGAGAATTTCTTTTTGTTTGTTTGTTTGTTTTTGTTTTTTTGAGACAGGGTTTCTCTGTGCAATAGCCCTGGCTGTCCTGGACTTGCTTTGTAGACCAGGCTGGACTCGAACTCACAGAGATCCGCCTGCCTCTGCCTCCCAAGTGCTGGGACTAAAGGTGTGCACCACCATGCCCAGCTTAGTTGAGAATTTCTGTTGCAGGGTATTATTTCTTTTCTTTCTTTATTTTTTAAAATATGGAATATTTCATGAATTTGAGTGTCATCCTTGCACAGGGGCCATGCTAATCTCTGTATTGTTCCAATTTTAGTATATGTGCTGCTGAAGCGAAGCGAGCACTTAATTTTTGTTTTTGTTTTTTGTTTTTTTTGGTTTTTTTTGGAGATAGGGTTTCTCTTTGTAATAGCCCTGACTGTCCTGGAACTCACTCTGTAGACCATGCTAGCCTCGAACTCACAGAGATCTGTCTGCCTCTGCCTCCAGAGTGCTGGGATTAAAGGCGTGTGGCACCATGTCCAGCCTTTTTTTAGGTTTTTCGAGACAGGGTTTCAATGTATATCCATGGCTGTCTTGGACTCACTTTGTAGACCAGGCTGGCCTCGAATTTACAGAGCTCTGCTTGCCTCTGCCTCCCGAGTGCTGAGATTAAAGGCGAGTGCCACCACACCCAGCAGGTATTATTTCTTTACATTGGTGTTTTTGAAACAACTGCATGGGGAGGTAGTCATTTAGCAAATAATCAAAGGTGAGCACTCAACTGGTTCAGTAGATATCTGTAAAAGTAACTTTTATTTGCCTGCCTAATTGTCTTTGAGGCTTTCTGCCTCTGCCTGCTTACCCAGGCCTAGTCCTAGAAGCTTCTAGCCTCCATACAATTTAATCTAGACCTAGAACGTTTTCAGCCCCTGAATCTTACTGCTGAATAAGCTCACCCTTTCTAGTTCTTTCTGAACTCTGACTGGCTGGTTAAATTCAACTGATCTGGCTAAGACTCCTCTCCAAGGCCAGGTGTGGAGGCACACCTTTAATCCCAGCACTTGGGAGGCAGAGGCAGGCAGATCACTGTGAGTTCCAGGCCAGCCTGGTCTACAAAGTGAGTCCAGGACAGCCAGAGCTGTTACACAGAGAAAACCTATCTCAAAAAACCAAAAAAAAAAAAAGACTCCTCTCTAAGATGACTGATTCAATCTGGCTTTTCTCTCAGTCTCTGACTGAATTCCTCTGCTTGGCCTCAAACTAACTCTAACAATCTTTTCTAATCTTCTGGCTTTTCATTCTCTGACTCCTTCTGTTTTCACCTGTGTCTAGCTTGTTCTCTCTTCAACCTGTCCCTTCAAAACCCTCCTGGTAAAACTGCCTCTGAATTCCACAAACTGAACTGCCACAAACTCAGCTCCACTGCACTGCCTCTCAACTCACTGAGTCAACTGAGCTAACTGAACAGAACTGACAAGACCTCAGAGATCTGCATTTCTCTGCCACCTGAGTGCTGGGATTAAAGATGTATACCACCATGCCTGGACCTAAGCTTTTCTTTACCTGAAATTTCCTCTATACTAGGCTGGCTTTGAACTCAGAGAACTGCTTGCCTCTGTCTCCTGGGATTAAAGGCATGTCTATATTCCAGCTGGATCATGTTGGGATGTGCCTCCAGAGGATCTGGCATGGAGCTGGTGAGATAATAGCATGTTAAATCCCCAGAAACCTCAAAATTGGGGCCTTCTGCCCTATCCTGAGAATGGAAGGTGTGGAACAAGCTCTCTCCCTGGTTCTGCCCACCTCAGGAGCAGGTGGACACAACCCCCAAAGTGGCTACTCCCCAGGAGGTCACAGGCAAGCAGGACATGTACCCAGTCCCTGGGACCCTTCCCCATGTAAATATGGCAATGCCAGCATCTCAATCTCAGCCAATAGAATGCATTTCCCCCCCCCCAATAATCCCTCCCCACTTCCCGTGGCTCAAAAACTCTCATCCATCTCAGGAAGAAGAGAGATTTTGAAGACCTAAGACCACCATGATGCACAGACTGTAATAAAGAATGGCTGATCCGCCAGAGCCTCCCTCTGAGTTGTCGTGATTTCTAAAGGAACTTCTGCTGTCAGTGAAAGCTCTCTCAGACCCCACTGGCCACTCCCCTGAGAACCAGAGGTTCACCCAACCTTCCCCTGGTCCAGGAACCTGTCACAGATGCACTGGTTTCAGCCTGGATGACCATGAGAGAATGACATGGCCCCCAGTGGCAGCTGGCACGACTCCACCTTTCCTAAGTGTCCAGCAGACACCACAGGGGAAAGAAAGTGCAGACCCACAGTTGATTATGTGTTTTTCTCTTAAGGTCCCCAACCAGAGAAAAGCCACAACCATCAGTGCTGTGCTTTCTCCCTACTGTGGTCCCTGTGCACAGAAGAGAGAAACACAGGCCGACAGCCTCCTCCCAGCTTGCCCCCCCAACCCCCGACACAGCTGAGCTTCAGGATCACACAGATCTAGAAGGTCTTTGGATGTGATCTCTTGCCAGAGCAGCCATGTTCTAAATTAAAATTCCCCTGGTCTGGGGATATAGTTCAGTGGTAAAGTGCTTGCCTGGGTCTTGAAAAGTCTTTGGTTTGACCCCAAACACTAAGAATTGAATAAGTGGAATTTTATATGTTGCTGTAACCAGAATATGGAAACTTATATTTCCTGTCCTCAAAAAGGCCAATGAAAAGGCAAGAATGGAATATTTAAGATTTACTTTTATTATTTTTAATTATGTGTAGGTGTGTGTCTGCTTGTGGATATGTGCACACGTGTAGGAATAAGGTTAATCAAATGTAATTTGAATAATTCAAATGCTGATTTCTGTACTCCCCCATATCTGATTACAATCCTTGTTCTGCAAATCTCCTGTCTGAATGTTATGTAAATACTGCTCCCCAGTTGTCCCCAGATATGCCAATAATGCATCTTACAGCCAATTGCTAATCAGGGGAGAGAATAGAGCTGGACTTTCTGCTTTCCAGGAGAAGGGGAATTAGAGAGAGGGAGTAGGGGATTCAGCCAGAGGCAGAGGCAGGAGACATCGAGAGAGAGCCAGCTGAAGCAGGAAAAGCATGAAGTGCAAGTATTTCTGGGATTTATGCTTGGAGGAAGTCAGATTAGCTTTGGTAGTTAAGAATAGAGTAATAGGCCGGGCGGTGGTGGCGCACGCCTTTAATCCCAGCACTTGGGAGGCAGAGGCAGGCAGATCTTTGTGAGTTCGAGGCCAGCCTGGTCTACAAAGCGAGTCCAGGACAGCCAGAGATATTCAGAGAAACCCTGTCTCGAAAAACCAAAAAAAAAAAAAAAGAATAGAGTAATAACTGCTCAGTTCTTATATTGTGAAGCTTGTTTAACAAAAAATATAATAGAATCTCAATTACTTGGGTGATAGTCAGGTAAGAGAGGAACTGAGAAACAAATCCGCAGAGGCCAGAGGCATCAGATGCTCTGGAAACTGGACTTACAGGCAGTTGTGAGCTGCCACTTGGGGGCTGGGGAACCAACACCTGTCCTCTGGAAGAGCAGCAAAAAACTCTTAATCACCAAGCCATCTCTCAGCACCACCAAGAACAGTTGTGCTTTATTCAGAGGGCCAGCAATCTGAGGTAAGAGGTGGTAGAGGTCAGGGGAGTGCACAGGGCCGTCAGCTGAGAGCTCAGTGTCATCCCTCTGGTTAGGTGGTCAAGCAGGTCATCTTTTACCATCTGGATGCCTGAGTGAGTCTGCCAATGTTGACTGTGTTCCTCCAAGGCCATGGGGAGAGTTACCTCAAAGCAAGCAAACTGTTAATAGTGCCAAGCTAGCAATGACCTAATATGTGTAGATTTTTTTTTTTTTTTGGTTTTTCTTTTTTTTTTTTTTTGGTTTTTCCGAGACAGGGTTTCTCTGTGTAGCCCTGGCTGTCCTGGACTCACTTTGTAGACCAGGCTGGCCTCGAACTCACAAAGATCCGCCTGCCTCTGCCTCCCAAGTGCTGGGATTAAAGGCGTGCGCCACCACCGCCCGGCTTTTTGTAGATTATTTTTTATGCTATGATGTGTAGAATATGTACTCCCATCCCCCACCCTGTCGGTCCCACTTACACTTAAAAAAAAAAAAAAGTGCTGGGCTAAAGCAGTAGATAACCCAAGACATTCAATTTTGAATAGTTCACAAAATGCTTTGAGATAAGGAGATACCAATTATTTCTCTTCCAGATCCTAATAGGGACTTATGAAGCCCAGGCTGGTATTTATTTAACTAGTTATGTAGGTGAAGATGGCCTTGAATTCTTGATCCCTCTCCCAAGTACTGGGATGACTGATGCATACCACACATGGCTTCTTTTGTTTTTTTCTTTAAAAACAGAAAAGAAGTTCAAGGCTAGCCTGCTCTATAGAGCTAGTTGCAGGACAGCCAAGGCTACACAGAGAAACCCTGTTGCCAGGTGGTAGAGTACACTTTTAATCCCAGCGCTTGGGAGGCAGAGGCAGGCAGAACTATATTAAGTTCAAGGCCAGCCTGGTCTACAAAACAAGTTCCAGGACAGGGCTGTTACACAGAGAAACCCTGTTCCTCTCCCCCAATTCCAGAGAGAAACCCTGCCTTGAAAACAGAACAGAGAAAAAAAACCAAACAAAAAAATAAGAGCATAAAAAAAGCTTTAATTTTCCAGTGGGAACAAAATTGGTTGTTGGTGGTTCATAAAGTCACTCAGAAACCTAGGATCCTTCCAAGAGGTTGTACAGTCTTCTAGGACACTTTCCCTCTGTTATTTTGGAACCATTTCTTTGAACACCCCTGCCCCCATCTTGAGACAGGGTCTCATCATATAAGCCAGGCTGGCCTTGAATGTGTGGCTATCTATGTATCTCAGCTCCTGTCAAGATAGCAGGTATCTAGCTGTTCCAAATCCCAATTTCCCAATTCCCCAAATCCCATATTTTCATCAACACTGGACAGTGGCACCTTTGTAAAATTATTTTACTGACTCGAAGCGTGCCAAGTAGGTTAGGCCAGCTGGCTAGCATGCCCCTAGGAGCCTGTCTGTCTCGTCTGCACTAGGATTACAAGTGTGTACCACCATTCTTAACTTTGTGGATTCTGGGATCAAACTCAAGTCCTGACTTGGTTATCTCCCCAGCTTCTTTTATTTCCAGGCTGGCCTCAAACTTGCTGTACAGCTAAGGAAGACCTTGAACTTATGATCCTCCTGCCTCAGTCACCCCAACACAGGAATTAGGTAGGTATTTGTCACCAAGCCCTTCCATGTCTTTTCCCTGTTTACACAACCCTCACCGTCATCCCCAAGTGTGTATGTGTGGTGCTCAGGACTGAACCCAGAGCTTTGTGTGTGTTGTGCAGGCAAGCTATATCACTGAACCATATATTCAGTTCCTACTGACTTGTTTGGTTTTCTCTGAGACAAGGTTTCTCTGTGTAACAGCCCTAGTCATAGCCCAGGCTACCCTTGAATTCAGAGATCCAACTGCCTCTGCCTCTTGAGTACTGGGATCAAAGGTGTGTGCCACCACCACCCAAGTGCTGACATTCCTATAAGCAACCCCATCAATACCCCCAAGACCTAACACTCAGGACATAGCTGGTTTCTGTCTCTCTGTGTTTTTTTTTTTTCTTTTTAAGACAGGGTTTCTCTGTGTAGCCCCCTGGCTGTCCTGGACTCACTTTGTAGACCAGGCTGGCCTTGAACTCACAGAGATCCACCTGCCTCTGCCTCCCCAGTGCTGGGATTAAAGGTGTGGATCACTACTGCCTAGCTGCTCTTCTCTCTCTCTTCTAGACAGGGTCTTATATAGCTTACGCTGGCCTCCAAGTTGTTATGTAGCCAAGGATGGCCTTGAACTTTTGCCTCCTGTGCCTCTGCTTCCAAAGAGTCCAGCTGGACATACTAACTTCTTTTAGTTGTTCAGCAAGTTGTTTTATAGAAGTATAAGGAACTATTTGGGGACCTGTCATTGTGGCTCAGTAGTAGGAGAAGGAAGGGACTGCCTTTTGAATCTAAAGGGTTTTCTTACTTCAAGAAAAAAACATGACAAATAATCCCAAGAATAATGTGTTTACCACCACTGGCAAAAAACAAACAAACAAACAAAACCAACCAAAACATTTATTGAAGTAGATACAGAACTCAGATTTTAATACTGCTTTACTTATCTTGTTTGTGAGATAATTCCTATAGTGTTACTAACCAAAAACGTCAATGGCTAACAGATTTGTTTAATGTTCACTCACCAAACACAGTGGATAATCTTGAGGGGGAATAGGTCAAAGGCTTATATACAATGATGGACGTTCTTATCATGCGCATTACATGAAGGTGCATTTAAGTCCTTTTTACATATTCTCAAAGACATTCAAGTGAAGACAGACTCAGACTGGATGACATACTCTTCTGATGGTTGAGGTCCTTCGTTTTATCTTTTTGTGATAAGAAAATTCAAAATTATTAATGTTGAATTTCTCATCATACATTCATTAAAAACACAGTAAAAAAAAAAAACCTGCAAATGCATAAAGGAGGGCTGTAGGTCAGTCAGTTCAGCTGTCTTAAGTGTGGCTTAGTTCACTGGGAAAGGAGGGGAACACAACCAAAGAGCTGGAGACAATTCTTCCAGCTACTCAGATCCGGCCAAGAAACATGGAAACAAAGACCACAGCACGGAGCCACAGGGGCTGCTTCTGGCCTAGTCCGCCACATCCTGATAAGCCTTTTAGATGTGTTCTTTTTCATAAAGGTAAAAAAATCTGAAAAGAAGACATACTGTATATATTTTTTTCCCAAAATATAGATTTCTTTTAAAAAATATATACATATAATATATAGAGGTTGAAATTATGTAAAACTGATAAAGAAAACACCACTATTGGGTCTGTGGGTGCAGCATACAGATTATAAAACGTCCCCACAGCAGCCTGAGGCTCCCCGTCCCTTTTACCTGTTTCTTGATTTATAAACACACCTAAGGATTGGAAAGCCTGGAAAGAGGCACAACTGAGAGCAAAGTAGTACGGAGAGCCTGGATATTTAGGAATAAAATTATTTAAATGAGTACAGGAGAATGCAAAGTGACAAATTTTTTGCAACTCATTTCCAGTGTCAAAGCGTAACAGCAAAACCCCTAAATATACAGATGTAACCAGGAAATATTTTAGTGCAAATATGAGAAATAACGGCATAATTTAAAGTTTCTTAAATAAGATATTGTCAGGGTCCAGCTTGTCCCACGATGTTTCTCTGGGAACAAAAAAGTATCGGCACCTGGTTCAATGTCTTAAATATTAAAAATCCAGAAAACGAAGATGGAAGTGAAAGCCCACCTACCAAATATTTATTATTTTAACTTACGAGGGGAAATGAAAGGGAAATTTGTTGAAGATCAAAATATTTTCTTCGATTTGTCAACAGGGGTCAAAAAATAACGAGCTCTTCTTAAGTTGCACACGCAATGCTGGTGGAGAGCTGCTGCGATATTGGAGTCTGAGCGTGCGCAGCCCTGGCCTCCCACCTCCTCCTCAGAAGGTCTCGTCGTCGTTGAGCATACGCAGCCCTGGTCCCCTGCCTCCTCCTCAGAAGGTCTCGTCATCGTTGAGCGTGCACAGCCCTGGCCTCCCACCTCCTCCTCAGAAGGTCTCGTCGTCGTTGCAGTTGGTCGCCCAGTGCCCGAACATCTCACAGATCTCGCAGTAAGGCCTCTCTTCGCTCCGGCTGCCATGGTGTGTGGAGTGGGGAGGGTCTTCCAACATCTGGGCCTGGGTGGGGCAGTCCTCTGTGTCGTGCAGATCAAAGCAGTCACAAATGTCACAGAACAGGCGGGGTTTCTTCTTGGTCTGCTTCTCTTGGTCATCGCTGCAAATGTCAACCCAGAAAACCAGGAACTTGGTCAGAAGACTCAAGAGGTCACAGCACTCACAGAGAATTTTAAGACATGTAGGGTCTAATGACAGCCACATCTAGGAGCCTCCAGGACAGACCTTTATGGAATGTGCAGGTGAGGCTGGAGAGATGGCTCAGCTGTTAAGAAGGTCCCAGTACCCATAAGGCTCACAACCGTCTGTAACTCCAGTTCCAGGGCATCTGATTCCCTCTTCTGGGCACCAGACACAGTTGTGGTCACATATATACATGCCAGCAAAATATTCATAAACACAAAATAAACCTAATAAAGTGAGCAGGTTAGACCTTTGTGCTCTGTCATTCTTGTCAGGTGTATGTCCTGGCAAAGTGACCACAAGGCAACTGAATCTTTTTATCTGACAGCTGCTGGAGAACCTGACCATGGTCACTCACATGTCTTCTGATGGGCTGACTTCTGTCATACCTGTCGTAACTGTTCAGATCGTCCCCGTTGCCATTCAGCGCTGCTTCAGACATCATCTCCACCTTCATCTTGAGGTCTTGATTCTTTCTCTGAAGGTCCACTATTACCGAATTGAGGAAGTCAATCTGATTTTTTTAAAAGAAAACAAGCAGTGATATGTGTGAACACCTGAACCACTCACAGCTGCACATCCAAAAGTTAGGAAGCACATGCTCACACTACAGTTGCAAGCGTGTGTCCCAGCAGGCCCAACCGTGCCTGCTACAGAGTGTGTGCCTCCAATCTCACCAAGGACCAGGAATGCTGCGGGTGAGGGGTAACACAGCTAACCACAGTGAGATCACTGCTCTCGGGGAAGGGGCAAGGAGACTTCTTTCTCCCCTCTTCCATCTCTCGATATTTGCTACTAATTTATATCAAGACACACTTTAATTTCATGTCATTGAATCTTTGCAGCTGTGAATAGATAAACTTCACTGGTCATTCAGACAAATGACATTACATTTAAGTCACTAGTCTGTGGACTGTTGAAATGTTACTGATATTTTTAGGCAAAACAAAACATCTTATACTGTCGACAGTCACAATTTCACATTTCTGAATACAGACAGGCATGGTTTATTTTCCCTTCGTGCGTGTGTGTGTGTGTGTGTGTGTGTGTGTGTGTGTGTGTATCCAGAACTGAAAATACAGTTCAGTGACAGAGCACTGCCTTTTTTATGTGAGGCCCTGGCTTCATTTTCTAGACTCATAAATGAATCAACAAATAAATAAGCATTAAAACTGTCTAATTCGAGCCGGGCGGTGGTGGCGCACACCTTTAATCCCAGCACTTGGGAGGCAGAGGCAGGCGGATCTTTGTGAGTTCGAGGCCAGCCTGGTCTACAAAGCGAGTCCAGGACAGCCAGAGACATTCAGAGAAACCCTGTCTCGAAAAAAACCAAAAAAAAAAAAAAAAACTGTCTAATTCTAGGCCTGATTCAGGGCTTTTCAGATTTGTAGATTTGAAAAGTTACATGGAACTTTTCTTCAGGTCACTTGACTGCTTAGCAATGGGATAACATGCCAGCACATCTTCAGGAAACATGTAGTGGTTTAATAGAGGAGCCAAGCTCCCTTTCTGCTGAACAAAGATGTGACGTGCCAACATACACAGGAAGGGCACCTGTTCCAAGAATAGCTGGACAGCAAAGACAACTAAGTGACCATCAGAAAAGTGGCATGTCATGAATGCCATTCCGCCCTTTTAAGGATGCTCTAAAAACAAAACATTCTTCCCTCTTTTACAAAGTAAAAGGTTTACTTTCTCTAAATGGAAGTTTTTTCTTTCAACACACACACTTCTTTTCTTTTTTTTTTTTTTTTTTTTTTTTGGTTTTTCGAGACAGGGTTTCTCTGTGTAGCCCTGGCTGTCCTGGACTCACTTTGTAGACCAGGCTGGCCTCGAACTCGCAAAGATCCGCCTGCCTCTGCCTCCCAAGTGCTGGGATTAAAGGCGTGCGCCACCACCGCCCGGCTACACTTCTTTTCTTTTTTTGTATAGACCCTTGCTAAGTATCCCAAGCTGGCCTCAAACTCACTTTGTAAATTGGGCATGATGCATACCTTTAATCCAGCACTCAGAAGGCAAAGGCAGGCAGATCTCTGCTATTTTGAAGCCAGACTGGTCTATATAGTTAGTATCTGTCTCAGACAAACAAATAAAACAAAACTCAAAACTCAATTCACTTAGTAGCAGAGGATGGCCTTGAACTTTCTTTTCTTGCCTTTCTTTCTTCTTTTTCTTTTCTTTTCTTTTTTGAGACAGGGTTTCTCTGTGTAGCCCTGGCTGTCCTGGACTCCCTTTGTAGACCAGGCTGGTCTCGAATTCACAGAGATCCTCCTGCCTCTGCCTCTCAAGTGCTGGGATTACATGCTAGCACACCTGACTGTCTTTTTCTTTGTATTCTAGAGTCACGTGTTTGAGTGTAGTGCCTGAGGGGCCTATGGAGGTCAGGAGGGGTCACTGGATCCCCAGAACTGGAGTTGAGGATGGTGTGGAACACCTTGTGGGTGCTGGGAACTGGACCCAGTCCTCTGAAGGGCAACTGCTGCTCTTAAGCACTGAGCCTTCTCTCTAGCCCCCACACCTGACTTTCAGGTTGCATCTTGTAAATCATTCTGTTAAGTTCCATTCTGAGGTCAAGGAAAGCACGCACACAATCACACGTACATGTGTACATAAGTTAGGAAGCATAAAACCAACCATTTGCTGGTGGGAAGGAAAGTGTTGGCGGCGGCAGCAGAAACAGACGGAGGCAGAAAGAAAAGGGGGAGAGAAAACAGTGTTAATTCTGCACTGTGCCGTGAGACACACTAAGAGATGAAGCCAACGCTGGCTCAGTTGGGGTCTGATAGCTATTTAAGGGAATTCCTTGCAGCACTGCTTTTAATATATACCCACAGGCTTAGACAGATCGCAGTGTCCTGTCCACCAAAAGGGAACTGACTAAATTATGGTACATCCATACAAAGGAATACTACACAGTTAAAGAAAGGGTAAGTATAGAGTGGTTTATGTGGTATGTTACTACTTATGTTTTTAAAAAAAAACTGTAAAGGAAGGCAGCATACCTGTGTACCAGCAACTGCAAGGCAAGGCAGCAGAAACACCAAAGTTCAAGGCTAGTTAGGGCTACATAAAAGCCGTCTTAAAAAAAATAAGCCAGAAGGTATTGGCACATACTTTAATGCCAGAACTCAGGAGGCAGAGGCAAGTGGATCTCTGTGAGTTCAAGGTCAGCCTGGTCTACAGAGTGAGTCCAGGACACACAGGGATATACAGAAAAACCCTGACTCAGAAACCAAAAAAATAAAAAGGAAAAAAAAATTAAAGCATTGTTAAGTATTGGAGTGTGACAGAGACAGAGCTCTGCCATGCCACAGAGGCTGGTCT
>CAJQZJ010004765.1:7205693-7221179 GCA_907164525.1 Lophiomys imhausi
AGATAGATAGATAGATAGATAGATAGATAGATAGATAGATAGATAGATAGATAGATAGATAGATAGAACAGGAGGTCTACCAGATGACAGGGCTGCACACAGGGTCACAGTTCTTCTTTGTGACAGATCTTCAGTTATGGCTTCTTAGGCAATTTCTATGCCCTAACTCCTCTGTACAAACCAAGAGGGGCTGAATTAAAACATCTATGCAACATTACTGATGAATGAGAAGCAAACAGTTAGTTTAAGCCATGTTGGCTAGAAGGGATTGCTCATACTACTAATACCAAGAAGGGAAGATAACACAGTATGAAAGAAGGTGTCAGGGCCAGAAACCATGTCCCACCCCCCAAGGGAATATGTCACTCAGATTCTTTTCTTACTACTTACAGAAGAAATAAAGTCCAGTTATGAAGCAAATACCTTAAAGTGTTACTGGGCAAGCTTTAAAATGCAAGATAATAAGAACCAAACATTAGAAACATGAAGAAAAAATGCAAATACAACTAAGGAGAACTAAATTTGCACCCAAGTTCTTTGCTGTAGATAGATATCAGAAAGAAGAGTGTGTGTGTGTGTGTGTGTGTGTGTGTGTGTGTGTGTGCTCACGTGTGTGTGTGTGCTCACATGTGTGTGTGTGCTCACGTGTGTGTGTGCTCACGTGTGTGTGTGTGTGTGTGTGTACACTGCTGAGCATATTTTACAAAACAAAAGCAAGACACAGAGGGACAAAGGCAGCCAAAAATATATACAACAATTTGGTTTACTAAAAATATATGAGATTTATTTATTATAACGTGGATAGACTTTCTTTAGTCTTACCATGAAAGACACACAGATATAGCAAAGGAAGCAAGAGTAGGAAAGGGAAAAGAGAGGGATGAGATGAGCATTGGTCAGTAGCGCAAGCTCGGAGACAGTCAGACAGTTACAACCCACAGTGAGCCGAACGAGCTGGGGCAGCAGGCCACGTCACAGGCGGAGGCAGGACTCTGCACTACCAGGAGGAATCTGGGCCCTGTACCCCCATGTCTAAAACTTTGGCTTTGCTGTTTCTTCTTTGACATTAAAAAGCCCAGAGAAAAGAGCGTCAAGCTCGTTCGTTCCCCAGTGTGAATCAGCCTAGGCAGCTGTGGAGGAGCACACCTCCAGTTCCAGCAGTTCAGCCAACACTGTCTTATCACTTAGATCCCTGGGAACCTGTTTTTTCTCCCTCTTCCGTTTTTGTTTTGGCTTAAGACAGGGTCTCACTATGTAACTGTGGTGGGCCTGAAACTCATTGTGCAGACCAGGCTGGCCTTGAACTCAGAAAGATCCCCTGCCTCTGCCTCTTTAGTGCTGGGATTAAAGGTGTGAGCCAATACACTGGCTGGAACCTGTTCTTAAAGATGTGTGCCCAACAGTCACCCAACTTTTCAAAGGATTACAGTTTTAAATTAAAGAAAAACCTTCAGTACATATTGCCTGTAACACAATGTCTATAGATACCAAACCCCAAAGCAAATACTATTGATTTCTTTACAATATTCTCAAGTAACCAGATTAGCCTTAAACTTGATAGGTAGTTCAGCATGACCCTGAACTTCCACTTTTCCTACCTCTACCTCCCAAGTGCTGGGAGTGCAGGTGTATTCTACCATGCTTGCTTTTTAAGTTATTTTTAAAGTTATTTTATTTACTGTGTACTGTCTTGTTTATTTATTGTGCACATGTGTGTAGGTGTGCATGCCTTGGCTCGTGTGTATGTGTGTGTGTGTGTGTGTGTGTGTGTGTGTGTGTGTGTGTGGTGTGTATGTGTGTGTGTGTAGGTCAGAGAACAACTGCGATCAATCCTTGCCTTCCACCATGCGGGTCTGGAGAACTGAACTCAGGCTCTCACCCACAGAGCCTCTCACCAGCCCGTAGTTTACAATTTAAATTTACTCATGGAGCAGGGCAGCTTTGAGAGGCTCAGTCCCCATACAAGGCTTTTTCTAGGCTGAGGGTGCTGTGTGGAAGGCAGGACCTCACACAGCTGAGGCTGGAGCTCTCACACTGAGCTAGAGAGCTAGAGCTGACTCCTCAGTGACTGGCTCACCTGATGGGGGAATCCTGCTATGTCATGACCATGAGAAACGTGCTCATTGTCTGCCTTTCTTCTAAGTTAGACCATCACCCGGGCAGCTGAGTGTTGCATCAACAAAGGAAGCTCACGTGCTTTTATGACGTAAACATGTGGCAGGTATTTATATTGAGATCACATAAAATCTGGACAGTTAGCCGTCACAAGCACCCATCCACATCCTTATCAAACTGACATTGGGGAGCCATTTAAGGGTTTAACTTGTTGCTATTTTATTACTAGTTTTTTTTTTTTTTGGTTTTTTCGAGACAGGGTTTCTCTGTGTATCCTTGGCTGTCCTGGACTCGCTTTGTAGACCAGGCTGGCCTTGAACTCACAGAGATCCACCTGCTTCTGCCTCCCAAGTGCTGGGATTAAAGGCGTGCGCCACCACCGCCCGGTACTTGTTGCTATTTTAAAGCACATTCAAATTCAGCCTTCCATTATAGAAACAATTGTCCAGGAGGGTTGATTAGCAAGAGAAAATCAGCTTAAACATAGAAACTAAATTTAAAACTTTTTCACTTTGTTCAACTAAATTAGCAGGAGTCATTTTAGTGTTTGGGTTTTGCTGACAGTAGACTGGAAATTATGGCCTCACACGTGTGGCAAGTGTCTTATCACTGTGTGTAACCCCTCTAGCTTTTTTTTTTTTTAACTTTTTTTTTTTTTTTTTTTGGTTTTTCGAGACAGGGTTTCTTTGTGTAACAGCTCTGGCTGTCCTGGACTCACTTTGTGGACCAGGCTGGCCTCGAACTCACAGAGATCCGCCTGCCTCTACCTCCCAAGTGCTGGGATTAAAGGCATGCGTCACCACCGCCCGGCTTTTTTTTAACTTTTTGAGACAGATCTCATTTTAGGGATGTCTTTGAATTCTTAATCCTCTTATCTCAGCCTTCCCAAAAGCTACTGGGTTTGGCTTAAATTACGTGTAATTTTTGAGAGACATTTTGCTAAACATATAATTTTCTTTCTTTCCTTTTTTTTTTTGGTTTTTTGAGACAGGGTTTCTCTGAATATCTCTGGCTGTCCTGGACTCGCTTTGTAAACCAGGCTGGCCTCGAACTCACAAAGATCCGCCTGCCTCTGCCTCCCAAGTGCTGGGATTAAAGGCGTGCGCCACCACTGCCTGGCTATTTTCTTTCCTTTTTTTTTTTCCAGACAAGGTTTCTCTGTGTAACAGGTCTGACTGTCCTGGACTCACTTTGTAGACCAGGCTGGCCTCGAACTCACAGAGATCCGCCTGCCTCTGCCTCCCGAGTGCTGGGACTAAAGGCGTGCGCCACCACCGCCCGGCCTGAGTTAGATTCTTAATCCCCACTTTATATTAATTAACTTAGCTAATTAATTAATTTGTGACAGGGTCTCACTATATAAGCCCTGTCTGGCCTGGAACTCTCTTTGTAAACCAGGTTGGCCTCAAACTCAGAGAGATCCTCCTGCCTCTGCTTCTCAGGCAATGAGATTAAAAGCCTGTGCCTGGCTAGTTTGTGTTTTTGTCTCATGTAGCCTGCACTAGCTTTGAATTTGCAAGGTAACAGACAACCTTGAGCTCTCTGTCCTCCCACTTCCATTCATGCATACTGAAGTGTCTGTTGCTGTTGTGATCCACATCTGTTAAGAATTCTGGAGCGCCGGGCGGTGGTGGCGCACGCCTTTAATTCCAGCACTTGGGAGGCAGAGGCAGGCGGATCTCTGTGAGTTTGAGGCCAGCCTGGTCTACAAAAGTGAGACCAGGACAGCCAGGGCTGTTACACAGAGAAACACTGTCTCGAAAAACCAAAAAAAAAAAAAAAAAAAAAAAAAGAATTCTGGAGCAAGATGGACCACGGCTCTTGGCAATTGGGTACTGTACAGCCACCTAGCTTGCAGGGAAACAGAGAACTACCCCAGGCATAACTGTTTGATTTGAAAGAGCAAAGACTATGAGCTGTATAAGCATAAGACTTTGGGGTGTTCATTTCTTAATTCTATTTTAGGTGGCTTTTGTTGTTGTTGTTGCTGCTGCTGCTGTTGTTTTTTCGAGACAGGGTTTCTCTGTGTACCCCTGGCTGTCTTGGAACTCGCTCTGTAGACCAGGCTGGCCTTGAACTCAAGAGATCTGCCAGCCTCTGCCTCCTGAGTGCTGGGATTATAGGTATATTCTTCCCTGACTGGCCTAAATATTTAACTTCTTTGAACCACATTTATCTCTACTCAAAAATACTTGTAAAGTTATATATTATAGAGGGATCATAAATAATAGAAAAAATGAGCTATTACTTATTAAAAAATCAAACTTTCCCCATAATTGAAATCAGTATTTATATCTAAAGTGACTATTGTTATACAATTGTAATATTGTTCATTACTAAAACCAGGATGTCACATCAGTATGAGACAATCTGAGTTTAGAACTCTTTCAAGTAAATGCAATTGAAAATGGCTTAAAATTTTAAATACCTGAAACTTGTACAAATGGATCATCATAACTTGTCAATTGTGAGCACTAAAAGACCACAATGCCATTTTCTGAATGTAAGAAGCTAGCAGACACAGCACATTCTGAAGCTTTCCTTGTTAAACACACACATCAATAAACACATAGAGATCCTACCTCTTTTTCATTTCTAACAACTGATTATTGAGTACGGATCTTTCTTCTTCCAGCTGAAAAACAAAAACAGAAAGAGTTCAGTTGATAGCAAGTCCACAGAGAGGCCCATTGCTCCTTCACAGCCTGCTCCAGGGCAGCAGACACCCCTGGCTTACATGTCAAGCAGTCAATTTGGTAAGAAATCAAGATGGTAGCTACTACTTTAAAAACTGCTTAAGATCTGATGGCTCAACCCTTCTTGATAACCCTGAGAATTAGAAATACTAAATTACAGTACTTTGAATGAATATAGCAGGATTGGTTTTGGTTTTGTTTTATTTTGAGACAGGGTCTCATATTGTGTAACCCTTGCTGGACTGGAACTCACTATATGGACAGATTCGCCTCCCTCTGCCTCTCAGATTTGGGACTGAAGGTGACAACACCACATCCAGCTTCCTTTTAAACAGTGTCTCAGGTAGTTCCGGCTGGTCTAGAATTTGCTAGCTGGCCAATAATGGTCTTGAACTCTTTTGTCTTCCAGCTTCCACCTCCACAGTGCTGAGATATAGGTTGTTACCACACCCATACCTAGACTGTATATGCCAAGCTTTCAATAAAAGTTTGTTCATTGAAATACCCCTCCAACATTAGCGTGTTTTATTTAGATCACTGGGGTCAGTGTCAGGAACTTGCAGAAGCCAACAAAGAGGCTACTTGTTTTCTGCAGAGTTCCTATGACTCATCTACTGATTCAGTACACATCCAGCAAATACACTTGCCTTCAAAACCATAGAGGTTACAGAAGAAATCCCTGAGTTCTTCCATTTTATTATAAAATCCTTTTGTTGTTATTATTCCATAAAAGGTCACAAACAAGGGCCAGTGACATGTCTCAGCAGGTAAAGATACTTGCTGCTGTTATACAAAAGCAAGCCACTACGACCAGCTTTATTGTTTTTTGTTTTGTTTTTTCCAAAATAGGGTTTCTCTGTGTAACTTTGGCTGTCCTAGAACCTTCTGTTGCCATTTTCATGGTATGTCCGTCTTCTCTTCTCTTACTTTCACCTGCTTTGTGTCCCTGAAAGTAAAGTTTGTCTCTTGTAGACACCATAGATCATCCTTTACATTCTTTTTGAAAAACCATTTGTATTTTTAGTTGTAATATTTTAACCCTTTTATGTTTATCATGATTACAGATAAGGTTCTGCAATGCTTTGATTCCATTTATATGGCCTAGCTATAATGCCAAAACTACAGGACTCGAGTAAAATAATGAATCTTTCAGGTATCAATAGTGACTGATTATTTACAGGAACATCTTTTTTTTTTTGGTTTTTCGAGACAGGGTTTCTCTGAATATCTCTGGCTGTCCTGGACTCACTTTGTAGACCAGGCTGGCTTTGAACTCACAAAGATTCGCCTGCCTCTGCCTCCCAAGTGCTGGGATTAAAGGCGTGCGCCACCACCGCCCGGCTACAGGAACATCTTTGATAAAGGAAATCTTTTTTTTTTTTCCCCAAATAAGATCTTGTTATTGGTCCAGGCTTATCTTAAACTCATGATCCATTTGTCTTGCCTTCTTAAGTGCTGAGATTATAGACACATGCAACTACATACGATGTAGTGATTGAAGGATCAGTTACATGACTTATGTGTTTACCAAAACTCACCCAGATGGGCTGGGTGTGGTAGCACATGCCTTTAATCATAGCACTCAGAAGGCAGAGAGAGTCAGGTGGGTCTCTGATTCTAAGCAGTCCCGATCTACATTGTGAGTACCAGGCCAGCCAGGGCTACATAGTGAGACCAAAACAAAATACTCACCAATTTATATAAATTAGACCTCAATAAAGATGACTTAGGTGAAAAAAAAACATTTAAGTAATCTATATAATATATAACTTAATTTTCTTAGCAATGTAATTTTTGTAGAAAATAGTAAAAACTGTCTCTGCATCTACCCGTTTATAAATGCTTGTATACATATAACTAAAAGTAAGGAAGGACACACCAAAGCATTACAATGTTTCCTCAATGAAACCCAATGGGAAAGGAACAATTTTTAAACTGAACTTATCTATTTTGATTCATGTTACAACTACAAGAGAGATAGGAGCATCATTTGGGCCCAGTTCAAGACTAACCTGCATAATATAGTAAACCACTTCTAAAATAAAAACAAAAGATTGGAAAGGAAAAGAATAATTTATAAATTTGCTTTAAAATACAACTCAGGACATCAGGAATAGTGGCATACAGATAACCCCAGCATTTACTGAGTAGGCAGAGGAATGAGGATTGGGAACTTGAGACCATTTTATTTTATTTTTAAAGATTTTATTTATTTATTGTGTATACAGTGTTCTGCCTGCATGTATACATTCATTCCAGAAGAGGGCACCAGATCTCATTTTGTAGATGGTTGTGAGCCACCATGCGGTTGCTGGGAATTGAACTCAGGACCTTTGGAAGAACATGCAGTGTTCTTAACCTCTGAGCCATCTCTCCAGCCCGAGACCATTTTATATAGAAAGATCCTGTCTCAAAAAAATAAAAATCCAACCCAAATCTAACAATTTAGGGTATCCAGGCATATTGGTTTGTGCCTATAATCTCCAAAGTCAGGAGACTGAGGCAGGCAAACGGAGAGTTTGCGATCAGACTGGGATACATAGCAATACTCCCATCTAAAAACAAAAACAAAAATTGCTCAGAAAAAGCTGTAGGAGGTATGTGGAGTATTGCTGAACCAAAAGCAGCCAAGAACTCATCACTAGTGACATTTGATACAGGAGCACTGCATTGGGTAGTCCTTGTCCTGCATATGCTTGACATTTTTCATAATTAAAGCTTAAAAATAAAATACAGATACCTGGAGGAAACTTTGGAAGGTTAATATTAAGAGAAAAACATGGCAATGAAAGCTGTATGCAAATATTCATAGTTTGGGGACATTACTGTATGCAAATATTCATAGTTAGGGGACATTAAATCAGAAAAGTATCCAAGAGCTCACATCAAAATCAAGAGAGGGAACTAGAGTTGGCTCAGTGGTTAAAAGCACTGGCTGCTCTTGTAGAGAACCAGGGTGCAGTTCCCAACACCCACATGGTGTTCCCAACTGCCTGTAACTCCAGGTCCAGAGGATCCAATATGCCCTCTGGCCTCCACAGTCACTGTATGCAGATGCTGTATAGACATTCACTTAGGCAAAATACATACACATAAAATAAATTGTTGGGGGTTGGCCTGGAGCTCCTGTGTATTCAAATGCTAAATACTGGCCCCCCAAGATCCTCACTATCCCACAAGCAGACCCTCAAGCACACAAAATGATATTGTGTAAACCTTGCCCCTCAATTATCTCTGGTTGTTTAATAAAGGTTGCTGACAGCCTATAGCTGGGCAGAAGAGAGGTAGGCAAAGCAGAGTTGAGGTTCCTGGGCCTAGGGCTCAGAGGGACTACAAGACAGGAGAGAGGACAGAAAGACAGATAGGAAAGAGGAGGAAGATGCCATGGGGTAGCATGGACAGTGAGCATGTGGCCAAGAGCAACTTGTCCTGAGAACAGACTGAAGGAGAAGAGGTCACCTAGGAGCCTCCAGATTGGCAAGTGCCGGGCATTTATCTGGATTTTCAGGGTGGTAGGATTATTATAGCTCAGAACTCGCCCAGGGTAAAGCCTACAGCTTAATAAAATATATTGCTTCTGTGTTGTTAGTTGGGAACTAAGCTGTTTAAAGAGGAATAGCAAACCCCTAGAATAATACTTCTACAACAATAAATCTTAAAAAACAAGAAATGGGGAAGGAAACACAAATGAACAAAAAGCATTCTACATACTCTGCTTACTTCCAACCTGTCATTTAAGCTAAGGTATTCTAGCTTGGGTGAAATGAAGGCCATGAACAAACACCAATTCTGCTCTCACAGGCTCAAGTAAAGCCACTTGAATAACTAAGAGGCGTGGCACTTTCCATTTGGCTTCCTGCTGTAATTTAAAACAGGGACAGTCATGTACTATAGGAACTCAGAAACTCCACAGGGTGAATGAATGCATCAGAATGCGGTGCTTGCTCTCGGTGAGTATGATAGTAGCACACTCGGAAGCCCAGCTTCTCACAGGATGAACTCCCCTGCTGAGAATCTAAACTGAATCTTTTTTTTCACCAGTATCCCCAGTGAGGTGGCTCATCTGGGCTATTACAGTCTCTTAAAGAGAGTGTTCTGAGGTCCAAAATAGCAGCTCTACCTTGACAGCACAAAGCACATTCTCTGTGTCTGAGGATTTCTTGTCTCACCTCCCACATATAGACAGACAGACTTCTGCTCTTAGGAAAACAGATGAAAATGGAAAAAGGATGGGAAGGATCCAGTGGCTCTTTCTGTGACAAAGTGCTTTCAGAGATGAACGGAGGATGACAGAGAGAGGATGTGTGCCTGGGGGACCCCTCTCAAGAAAGAACTGTTTACCAGTTTTTAGGAGCAGGGTCTGGAGACAGCTTCTTCAGGGACTCCCAAAATGACAGTCACTTCTGCAGGGCCACACCCTCTCCTAAGATGGACCACATCCAGTGGCTGATCAATGGAGAATTTAAAGATTGTAGGCCACTGAAATGGTTCAGTGGGTAAAGACCCTTGCTGCCAAGTCTGATGACCTGAGTTTGATCTCTGCAGCCACCTGAGCTTCCGAGTGTGCTGCTCCTACCATACTCACAGATGCATTCATTCACCCTGTGGTGGTGTGAACTGACTACATACTTATGCCATGTACGCACTCTGTCTTAGTCCTTAGTCCTGACTCCCACATGCTGAAGATAGCTACTTTCCTCTCAGTCCCCTAGTATATCTGGGCCATATTCTCTATTCCCCTCAGCCATTCCCTTCGGCCCCAATGCCTTGGCAGCCATTCACAGCATAGACATTCGTCAGGACCAGGGAACAGCTCTCCAAAACTTCTTTCAAAGATAGAGGTATTCCATTGTGTAGATGTACCACAGTTTTTTTTATCCATTCCTCGGTGGAGAGACATCTGGGTTGTTTCCAGTTTCATTACAAATAAGGCTGCTATGAACATAGATGAGGAAACTTCTTTGTGATTTGGTGAGGAATCATTTGGATGTATACCCAGAAGTGGTATGGCTGGGTCCCGAGGCAGAGCTATTCCAAGTTTTCTAAGATATCACCAGACTGATCTCCATAGTGGTTGCACAAGCCTACACTCCCACCAGCAATGGAGGAGTGTTCCCCTTTCTCCACAACCTCACCAGCATGTGCTGTCATTTGAGCTTTTGATCTTAGCCATTCTGAAGGTGTGAGATGGAAACTCAGAGTCGTCTTGAGTTGCATTTCTCTGATGATTAATAATGCTGAGCATTTCTTCAAGTGTCTCTCGGCCATTAGGGATTCCTCCTTTGTGAATTCTCTATTTAGCTCTGTTCCCCATTTTTTGATTGCATTATTTGGTTTCTTGGCATTTAATTTCTTGAGTTCTTTGTAAATTTTGGATATTAGCCCTCTGTCAGATGTGGGGTTGGTGAAGATTTCTTTTCCCAATCTGTAGGTTGCCGTTTTGTTCGAATGGCAGTGTCTTTTGCCTTATAGAATACTACTCAGCCATCAGAAACAACAAAATCATGCAATTTGCAGCCAAATGGATGGAACTAGAGAAGCTCATCCTGAGTGAGCTAACCCAGACTCAGAAGGATGCACATGGCATCTATTCACTTATAGTCAGATTTTAGCCATATAGTACAGGATAACTATACTACAACCAATGCACCAAAGGGAACAGGAACATAGACTTTGTTTCCTATCAATGAGACACTTTGCCCTAGTGGTGCTGCCTTGTAGACCCCCAGTGTATGAGGAGGCTCTTGGCCCTCATATGATTGCTGAACTGGGGAGGGGGACTGTTATGTAGGGACACTCCACTCCAGAGGAGTATGATGGAAGGGATAGCGGGTAGAGGGTGGGAGGGCAGGACTGGGAGGGGTGGAAAGAGGACACTGTGATGGAGATGTAACCTGAAGTAATAAGTATTAAAAAAAAAAAAAGCTAGAGGTGAGCAGAATGCTTGGGAAGTCTACAGCAGTGGTTCTCAACCTTCCTAATGCTGCAATCCTTTAACACATGTTCCTCATGTTGTAGTGACCCCTAGTCATAAAATTATTTTTAGTGCTACTTCATAACTGTAACTTTGCTACTGTTATGAATTGCAATGTAAATAATTTTATGCAGAATATCTGATTTGTGACCCCTCTAAAAGGTCATTTACTCTCCCCAACGGGTCATGACCCACAGGTTGAAAACCATTGGTCTAAAAGTAGATCTTAAACAAGAAGCTTAAAACATGTCGGGTCAGCCGGGCGGTGGTGGCGCAGGCCTTTAATCCCAGCACTTGGGAGGCAGAGGCAGGCGGATCTTTGCGAGTTCGAGGCCAGCCTGGTCTACAAAGCGAGTCCAGGACAGCCAGAGCTGTTAAACAGAGAAACCCTGTCTCAAAAAACAAAAACAAAAAAAAAAAACATGTCGGGTCAGGGAAGATCACAAGTAATTGAACAGGTCCCTTGGCTTATTCCCTAATGTTATGAGTGGCCATGAAAGACTCTCCAACAAAACAGAGGCTATGGGCCTCAGGGACCACGCTGCACACAAAATCACTATTTTGTTAAAGGGTAATTAACTATATTGGTTTCTTCTGAAAATTAACAAAACACACTCTTTTACAGGAGATTTAACAATACTGTATAGAAACAAATTCAAAAGGAAAAAACTATCCCTTAATGTTGTCACTCAGAGACAAGTCAAAATAGCATCAGCTGAATGTGACTAGGGACAGACAGGTTATTTTTATTTTACATAGTGTGTGAGAGAGCTCAGGCACATGTCTGTTGAGGTCAGAGGACAATTTCTGGGATTTGGCTTTTGCCTTCCACTGTACTGGAAGACAGTACTGGAGACAGACAGGGTCTCTCCAGTTTCTGCTGTTACATACTCCAGGCTAGCTGGCCCATGAGTTTCTGGGAAATTCTCTTGTCTCTGCCTCCCGTTTTGCCTTAGAAGTGCTGGGATTACAGATCCACACCATCGCTTTCGACTTTTGTTTGTTTTTGTTATACAAAACAGGGTCTCTCTATGTATCCCTAGCTGGCTAGGACTCCACTACTTAGAGCAGGTTTTCCTTGCATTCACAGAGACAGACCTGCCTCTGCCTCTCAGTGCTTGGATTACAGGCGTATGCCACCGTGGTCAGCCCCATGTAACTTTTTACATGAGTACTGCAGATCTAACTCAGTTTGTGAGATTCCTGTGTGTGCTTAGCCCTTTTCCAGATAAGCCATCTCTCTGATTGTTTTAGGCGTTTTGTTTTTTGTTTGTCTTTTGTTTGTTTGTTTTTCCAAGACAGGTTTCTCTGTGTAGTCCTGGCTATCACTCTGTAGACAAGGTTGGCCTTGAACTCAGAGAGATCCGCTTGTCTCTGCCTCCCAAGTGCTGGGATTAAAGGTGTGTGCCACAGCACCTGGCAGGGTTTTTGTTTTAATAATTTTAGTAGGAATTTGCTTTTCTGCTTAGGCTCTGAAAACATTTCTAAATTCTTGAGTTTCAATACTAACCTTTATTACTATTGTGTGTGATGCTATGTATTGGATTTATCAATACTAACCTTTATTACTATTACTATTGTGTGTGATGCTGTGTATGGGGTTTATCAATACTAACCTCTATTACTATTGTGTGTGATGCTGTGTATGGGGCTTATCAGCACTCACACACATGTACATCCTCATGAACAAATTTTTTAAAAATACAACACAATAACAAAATATTAAATGAATTTTGAGTTGGATTAGGACAGAATTTCCAACATTTATTTCTGAAACAGCCTAAACATACTTCTGCCATTCTGTATTACACATTTATCACTGTTTTGTTTGTCTCACTATATGGCTCTGGTTGGCCTGGTACTCATCATGTAGAGAACAAGCTAGCCTCAAACTCAGAGATCCACCTGCTTCTACTTCCCAAGTGCTGGGAGTAAAGATAAAATCAAAATATTGATCAACCTGAAAAGTAATGAGGATATTCTACATTCTGCAGTATCAAATATTCAGTCAAGATTTAACCTTTTGCGGGGCGGTGGTGGCACATGCCTTTAATCCCAGCACTTGGGAGGCAGAGGCAGGCAATCTCTTGTGAGTTTGAAGCCAGCCTGGTCTACAAAGCAAGTCCAGGACAACCAGGGTGTAAATGAAAATTTTTATTTAAAACACCTATATTTATTAATACTTACCAAACCCTATAAAACACCTATAACTTATAATCTACAATACCTAATGCCTATAAACCTAAGAAAACTTAACCAATCCTATTTTAGCCCTCTTGAAAGGATACTAATATTCTCTAGCACAGGTCCTGCGGGCCTCTTGATTTAGCAGTTTGGCTCTGGCAGTCACAGTAGGCAGCTCGTCAGCTTGGTGTAGGGGTTAGATAAATTAGATTTAGAAAATATATAGGAGTTTCTGATACTGTCTCTTAATTCGGGGCTTGAAGATACAGCTTGGCTTGGCTTCCTCCAGGCCCAGCTTTGCAGGTTCCGGCGGTCAGTTCATTTCAACCACTAGCCTGTGGCCAGCTTATGAGGTCAGTTTGTTTTAACAGCTAAACTTGGGGTCAGTCAGCTGACACTCACTTCCAGTCTCCTCAGCTCCTGCACACCCCACGGCCTAGTCTTCCTCACCTTGGCCTCCGAACTCTGCCCCTCTCACTCACACTCCCGGGGCCTCTGGATAGACGTCTTCAGTGTCCAGTTTTCAGGAACTCTCTGTCAGCAGGTTCTATGCCAGGCCTTTTCTGTCAGCCTTCTTGGGCTGGCTTGAGGCAAAGTCTCTTTCTCGGACTCTGCCTCTCAGCTTTCTCGGCAATCCTCGGTTTACTTGCCAAGATTGTTGATTTTCCTCAGGCTATTGTGGCCTAAAGGCTGGCAAATGGCATGCCTTGCTTCACACTTCTCCCATTTGAAGCTTCTGTCTCTTCCATCCATGGGGCTCACAAGCTCTCTTCGGTATCTAGCGGTCCCTGTGGCTTCTTGCAACCGTTGACATTTTCCTCAGCTTCTGTGGCTTCTCAGTCATGCCCCTTCAACAAGCCACTGTCTACATTTCTCAACTGGGCTCTGCCCTTCTTCGCCCCAAGTCCTGGCCAAGTGCTCAGCAGCAGAGAGGAGAGTTTCAGCTAGTGTCTCCCAAAGTGTGGCTCCCTTGAGAAGCCTTCCAGGACTTTGAAAAGGTCCATATGTTGCCAGGCACCAGGCTGATCTGCCTGCCTCTCTTGTTTTGTTTTTCAGGTTTCTCTGTGTAGCCCTGGCTGTCCTGGAACTCACTTTGTAGACCAGGCTGGCCTTGAACTCAGAGATCCACCTGCCTCTGCCTCCCGAGTGCTGGGATTAAAGGCATTTCGCCACCACACCCAGCAATTACAGACAGCTGTGAACTGCCATGTGGTACTGGGATTTGAACCCGGGTCCTTTAGAAGAGCAGCCAGTGCTCTTAACTGCTGAACCATCTCTCCAGCCACCTGCCTGCCTCTCTTAAGAGTTCAGAAGTACTCCCATAATTCACTAAAGAAAGCTAATTCCCATTACACTAGAACTACAAAGAGAAACCTTGTCTTAACAAAAAACAAAAAAGAAAAGAAAGAACTTTATGATTACCAATAAAATGTTTAGTTGGTACATGTACTTAACATGCCTATGTACCTGGGGGGCTATAAAAATATTTCTCAGACAAAAGAGGTCATGAGTGGAGACAGTTAGAGAAGCCTTGGTTTAGCTGGTGGGAGGTGGAAGCAGGAAGATTAAAAGTTCAAAGCTGGCCTCAGCTACATTAGTGAGTTTGAGGCCAGCCTGTGCTACATGGGACCCTGTCTCAAACAAAAAAAGAGCAGCAGGGACAGTGGCTCATATTTAACATGCCCATTTGTGTCATTAGACACTGAAGAGAGTCTATGATCCAGCTTCCAACAGTTCTATTTTCTGGTGTTCCCTGAGCCTAGATTAAAATTCTGATGGCCGCTGCTCACTATTGTTAAAAAACAATGTTTAACAGGCTAAAGTTAGTTTTCTTTTTCTAATCCATGTCTGTGAATTTAGTCTTATTTAAAAGACAGGCAAATTTTCATGGGTCGATTTAGATTGATCGATCAATGAGGACCCCAGCTTTTGTACATTCTCTGCCGTGACTTCACTCAGAAGTGACACTTCACAAAATAGTTATTGACCCATCTTCTCTTCATTCAGCTTCTAACAGCAAGCCATAGCCTCGTTTTGCAAATAGCCCTGGGGAAAAGCCGCTGTTTCCATGGTGACAGTTCAGTGTATCTGCTGTCTTCATAAGATGGAATACATGTGAGGTTTGGGAATGACAGAGCAGATATCTCAACTACAAATCAGACATCCATCTCAACAGTGACCACCTGAAGTGCCTACTTGTATTGTGGAACTCATATGGTTATTTCTAGAGTTCTCAATGAAAAGAAAATAATGCTTGTACATTTGGTGGCATTTATAATCCCAGCACCACCCAGGCAGCAGGTGAGACAAGAGGATCAGGAGTTCAGGCACCCCCAAATACATGGTGAGTTTATGGCCAGCCTGGGATACAAAGTAAGGAGCTGCCAAAAATTGAAAACCTGTAAATCTGTCTAAAAAATCAAATCTTTAAAGCAGTGTGGGCCTCTTCCTAGAAACAAAATAGTCATCAGCACCCCTGTATCTTCACCTGTCACCACCGATAATTTCTACCTTCCC
>CAJQZJ010004765.1:7251179-7293144 GCA_907164525.1 Lophiomys imhausi
AAAGCGAGTCCAGGACAGCCAGAGATATTCAGAGAAACCCTGTCTCGAAAAACCAAAAAAAAAAAAAAAGACTTATTGCAAGCCGGGCAGTGGTGGCGCACGCCTTTAATCCCAGCACTTGGGAGGCAGAGGTAGGCGGATCTTTGCGAGTTCGAGGCCAGCCTGGCCTACAAATTGAGTCCAGGACAGCCAGGGCTACACAGAGAAACCCTGTCTCAAAAAACAAAAAAAAAAAAAAGACTTATTGCAAAGCTGGGTGTGGTGGCGCACCTTTAATCCCAGCACTCTGGAGGCAGAGGCAGGTGGATCTCTGTGAGTTTGAGGCCAGCCTGGTCTCCAAAGTGAGTCCAGGACAGCCAGGGCTGTTACACAGAGAGACCCTGTCTCGAAAAACCAAAAAAAAAAAAAAAGATTTATTGCTATGCCAAATGTGGTGACACATGGCACATGCCTTTAAACCCACCACTGGGGAGGCAGAAACAGCTGAATCTCTGAATTTGAGGCCACTCTGACAGCAAGTTTTACGACAGCCAGGACTACAGAGAGAAACCCTGTTTCATAAAAGTATTATTATTTTTATTTATGTGTAGGTACATATGTACAAACACTTAAGTGTGTGCAGGGGCCCTTGGAGCCAGAGGTGAGTCTCCAATCCTCTGGTTCTGGAGTTGCAGGCTGTTGTGAACTGCCTACCATGGGTGCTGGGAACTGAAGTCAGGTCGTCTGAAAGAGCACCAGCTACTCTTGACCACTGAGACATCTCTCCAGTCCCACTTCTTTGGTTTTAAATTGACATGTATTGATTCGTGTTTGTGTGTACATGTGTGGGCACATGTGCCATAGTGTGCATGGGGAAGTCAGAAGACAGCTTATTGGAGTCAGTTCTCTCCTTCCACTATGTGGGACTTAGGGCTCGTCAGCCTGTACCTTTATCCACTGAGCCATCTCACCAGCCCTGAAACATTTACTTAAAAGACTCAAAATCCTAAAATAGCCAGATGTGATGGCATATACTTTTAGAGTTAGTAATCAGAGGGTAGAAGCAGGTACATCTCTGTGAGTTCAAGGCCAGACTGGTCTATGTGTTAAGTTCCAGGACAACCAGGCCTACAAACAGAGACCCTGTCTCAGAACAACAACAAATCATAAAATAATGACTCTGAGGCCATTTTTTCCCTAAAACGTAGCTGATATATTATTACATACCAGAACTGTCTAACAGAACTTTCTGCAATGTGGCTATTAACCACTTAAAATAACAACAGAGAAACCAATTGTACTAAATGCAGTAATTTAAATTTACATAGCTATATGTGGATAGCAGTATGTTGAACAATACAACTATTTTTAAAAGTAGAAATTAGACACAAAGAAACCCTGTCTCGAAAAAAACCAAAAAAAAAAAAGTAGAAATTAGGAATGGAGAGATGACTCAGTGGTCAAGAGTGCTATTGCTTACTGCTGTTTGTAGAGAAGGCAAGGCTAGAGCTGAGCACCCCACAGCAGGCAGCCCACAGCTACCTGTAACTCCAACTCCAGGAAATCTGACACCCTCTTCTGACCTCCACAGGGACCGCACTCAACGTGCACATAACACTCATAAATGCACATGCATACACTTAATTAAAAAGAAAACATAGGCTGGGTGTGGTGGCGCTCACCTTTAATCCCAGCACTTGGGAGGCAGAGGCAGGCAGATCTCTGTGAGTTCGAGGCCAGCCTGGTCTACAAAGTGAGTCCAGGACAGCCAGGGCGGTTACATAGAGAAACCCTGTCTCGAAAAACAAAAACAAAAAACAAACAAACAACATTTTTTAAGTAGAAATTTGAGCTCATGCCTATAATCCCAGCAGTCAGAAGGCCATGGCAGTAGGACTGTTGTGAGTTTGAGGACAGCCTGAGCTACCCAGATGAGTTTCAGATCAGCCTGCTACAGAGTTGGTTGAGACTGTCTCACAAAAGAAAAACAGAAATCTGTAGCATAGACATTGTGTAATCACCAGTGTGATCAGCGAAGGAGCACAGTAACAGGGAGACACGGAGCAGCTGGGACCACTAGGCTCTCCACAAGCTTACGAGCCTACCATGGCAACTGTCCATAGTATCCAGTAAGGTCAAACTACGGTGTAGGTGGCAACAGAAGAGGGAAGAAGGTGAGAAAAGTGTTTATGTTTATGTTGAAAAAGTTTTGGGGTGTTCTGTTTGTTTGGTTTTTGAGACAGGGTCTCACTCTCTAGCCTTGGCTGGTTGAAAGCTTGTTATATATAGACAAGACTGGCCTGGAACTCAGAGTCTGTCAGCCTCTGCCTCCTGAGTGCTGGGATTAAAGCCTTGGGCCATCACACAATCTGGGATTAAGAGAAAACATACAAAAAGAAATATAATTTCCTAAGGCAGAATACATCAAAGTGGCAATTCAATTAGATAGCACTCCGCCTGGCCAACAGAGGGCACTGCAGACGTGGACAGATGTTGCCCACAGTCAAAGGAGAGGCTGAAGGAAAAACCTCATAGTCAGTGAGCCCTGCCGGAGCTGGATATGTGGCTAGGAAGATATGTCTCTGTGTTTTGTTAAACTGAACCGCCAATACGTGCCAAGCACTGCCTCACCAGAGGCAAAGAATATTTTTTTTTTAAAGAAAAGTAACACCTACCTTTACTGCTAGTTGGATTTGATCCAGTTCCCCTGAAGGTATTTATTGGCTGCTAATACACTCAATTTAAATCCATATTTTTGAAGAAGCAGAGAAATAGCTGCAGTATTTTTTTAAATGGATAATGTTCTTTTAAACAGGAAAAGGCCAGAAACGTTGAGATTCAGACTCTCATCCAACAGGTACTCACCAAAGTCTGAAGCTCTATTTCCAGAGTCTCCTTCACTTGACTGACTTCACTCAAAGTGTGTTGCAGGTTAGTGAACATTAGCTCTTTTTCCTGGAGCTCTTTGGTAATGCTATTAGCCTAACACACCAAGTAATATGGTACAGGAGCAAATGGAACAAAAAAAAAAAAAAGAAACAAAGAAGAATGATAAGGAAAAAATAAAATGTTAAAAAATGAGAAACATAAAAAAACAATACTGAAAAGACTGGGAGATTTTTGTGGTTGTTTTGTTTTTTGCAATTCTAAGAAGCCAGTGACTTTTCTTTCTTTCTTTTTCTTTTTGGTTTTCTGAGACAGGTTTCTCTGTGTGACCACCCTGGCTGCCCTGGACTCGCTTTGTAGACCAGGCTGGCCTCAAACTCACAGAGATCCGCCTGCCTCTGCCTCCAAACTGCTGAGATTAAAGGTGTGGGCCACCACACCTGGCTTGGCAGTGACTTTTCAAACAATCGGTTCTAGGTATGGTTTCATAATTATCTTTTTTGAGATAGTTTCTGTGTAGCCCTGGCTGTCCTGGAACTCCCTAGGTAGCCACCCTGGCCTCAAACTCAGTGTGCCAACATACCTAGCTAAAATAGTTTAAATTAGTTTTATTTATGTGTATACGTTTGCCTGTGTGAGTTTATGTGCATCATGTATGTACATGAGCCTGCCAAAAGAGAGCATCAGATCCCCTAGAACTAAAAACCATGCCTGGGCCTTCTGCAAGAACAGTGAGCACTCTTAACTGCACAACATCTCTCCAGCCTCTAATGGTTTTGGTTTTATTTGTTTGTTTTTCCTTGAGACAGGATTTCTCAGTGTAGCCCTGGCTGTCTCAGAACTTGCTTTGTAGACCAAGGCTGGCCTCAAACTCAGAGATCTGTCTGCTTCTGCCTCTCTAGTGCTTGGACTAAAGGCATGCACCACCAACACCTGGATCTAATGGCTATTTTTTTTTTTTGGTTTTTTTTGAGACAGGGTTTTTCTGTGTATCTCTGGCTGTCCTGGACTCACTTTATAGACCAGGCTGGCCTCGAACTCACAGATATCCGCCTGCCTCTGCCTCCCAAGTGCGGGATTAAAGGCGTGCGCCACCACCGCCCAGCTTAATGGCTATTTTTTAAAAGTCAAAATATACCACTTTTCTATACCCAAATTTGAATACCAACATGGTATAAAGAAGGAAGTGCTAGTATTTACTCCCTAAATGAGCTACTTGATCAAGTTTATTTCTGAACTTTAAGAACCTAGCAGCACAGAATAAAAAACAAAAACAAAACTTAGTGCTGGGTATGCAGCTTAGTGGTAGAGCCTGTGCCTAGCATAGAAAGGTCCTAGGCACATTATAATGGTAGTTTATATGATTCTGTTCATTTGTGTGCTTAAAATATGTATTTGTTTGTTTGTTGAGACAGGGTTTCTCTGTATATGCCCTGTCTGTCCTGTATTCGATTTGTAGACCAGGCTGGCCTTGAACTCACAGAGATCCATCTGCCTCTGCCTCTGCTGGAATTAAAGGCGTGGCACCACCATGCCCAGTTTGCTTAAAATATTTCAACATGTGAGTCATATTTAAAGACCACTGGACAGTCGTCAGAAGTCAGCTTTCATTAAATCTTTATATGAAAGGTAACCCAACTATCAGACGCAGTCTCTTCTAGCTGACTGACCTTTTCAATTGCTATTTCAGAACCACACAAGATTAGAGGAAATTCTCCTGTAGCTAGTTTATTTTCAAGTATGGTAACTTGGCAGACTTTTGCTGTTTATCTCTCTTCATCTCTCCCCATTTAGCCACCAGAACCCTTGCTTCTTCCAAAAATCATTCATCACCAATACCAGAGCTCTGCTAGTAGCAGGACTAGAAAAGACTCTTGAACTGAAGCTGACATTTGGCAGGGCTACAGAGTAGGAGATGTAGCTGGTAGAAACTTTAGTCTCCTAATCTTTGACAAATAGCACACTTGTCTAATCCCATCTCCCCAAACAAAACATACAAAAAGGAACAGTCAGAAGTGTAGAGGCATATGTCTGTTGTAGTCCTATTACTTGGAAGACCAAAGTAGGAGGACCACTGAGAACTCTGGGCCAGTATAGACTACAAAGCTAGTCTTAGGGCAACTTGGGCTACAAAGCAAGACTCTTTCTAAAAAAACAAAAACACCACCACCAACCACAACAACAAAAACCCAAAAACAAAACCACAAGAGACAGAGATATAATGGCATATGTTGTAACCCCAGCACTTGAGAGGAAAAGGCAGGAGGATCATGAATTTAAGGGCAGCTTGGGTTACGTAGTAAGACCATTCTCAATTTTCTCCCCACCTCCAGAAAGCAAAGGTTTGATGGTATGGGTGGTTTGAATGAGAATGGCCCCCACAGGATCATATATTTGAATACTTGATCTCCAGTTGATGGAACTGTTTGGGAAGGATTAGGAAGTGGCCTTGGTGGAGGTGGTTTATTACTGGGGACAGGTTTTGAGGTTTCTAAAGTCCATACTATTCCCTGAGTCTCTCATTCCGCCTATGCTTATGAATCAAAATGCAAATTCTCAGCTACTACTCCAGCACCATGCCTGCCTGCCTGTTACCATGCTCCAGCCACGATGATCATGGACTCACCCTCTGAACTATAACTCCCAAATAAGCTCATTTCTATAAGTAGCCTTGGTCATGGTGTCTTATCACAAATGGATAGTTTCTTCATCGTTGCATAAAAGTATGGTGGTAATAATGCAAACGGCTCTGGGCTCCTGCCCCGACTTTGTTGTGAGCATAACTTATCATTGGATGCTAACTTACAGTAGTTAAGAAGCACTCCAGAGTTCATGTTCGACTTTTATACATAACCCTATAAGTAAGGGAA
This sequence comes from Lophiomys imhausi, assembly GCA_907164525.1. Taxonomy (NCBI): domain Eukaryota; kingdom Metazoa; phylum Chordata; class Mammalia; order Rodentia; family Muridae; genus Lophiomys; species Lophiomys imhausi. The sequence continues at coordinate 7,256,915 of CAJQZJ010004765.1, forward strand.
TGATGTGGGCAGAAAGGGAAGAAATGAACTTATAATGTGATTTTTCTCTTGGCTGATTGGTTTTTTATTTTTATTTATTTATTTTTTTGGTTTTTTTGAGACAGGGTTTCTCTGTGTAGCCCTGGCTGTCCTGGACTCACTTTGTAGACCAGGCTGGCCTCGAACTCGCAAAGATCCACCTGCCTCTGCCTCCCAAGTGCTGGGATTAAAGGCGTGCGCCACCACCGCCCGGCTGGCTGATTGGGTTTTTGACAGGGTTTCTTTATGTAGTCCAGGCTGGCCTAGAACTGAACTGGCAACCCTCCTGCCTCATCATTCTAAGTATTGTAGGCATGTACCACCATGCCAGCCTAAGCTCTCTCTCTTTCTCATACATTCACCTTAACATCACTATTTTAGGGAGTTAACTCTATTTTAAACAGAGAATAAAGCCTAGAATTAAGCTTAAATAGGAGTCTTCAAAATGGTCAGGAGATAAAGTAGCAGATAAAGTTTTCAAATGATAAGAAACTAAAATTCACATGAATGATCATTATTTGCTCTGACCTCCTCAGAACAAATCATACTTGAGATCCTCGGAAAGTATTCTATTATGCTCAACTGGGTGCACCACACAATTCAACGATTTTGAAGATGAATGACCTCAACTTAAAAGTAACATACAAAGCAAAATAACAAATGGAAAAGAGGAAAAGAAAAAAAGATGGAAGATGTCGATACAAACCTTGCTATTTTCAGCGTTCTTTTCAATTTCTAAGTTTTTAAGCTGCTTTTCAGCTCCCTCAAGCTGCTGTCTAAGTGTCTTGATCTCCAATTTACCTTCGGAATTGGCTTTCCGAAGTTTGTCAAGATCCAAGAGCTTTTCTTCGACAGCCTTGAGCTGTGATGTGAAATTACCAATGACTTTGGTCTGCTCAATGCACTTGGCTTGCACAACCTCTAACTCCTTTACCTTTACTTCAGCCTCCTGCAGCTTGTTTAGCGTGTCCTCCATTTCCACCAGATGCTGCTCTTCGGCACTGTCCAGCCTCCCCTTGATGGCCTCCAGGCTGTCCTCCTTCTCTTTAATGACTTTCATCAGCTTGGCCTTCAGGGTCTCCATCTCTTTAGCATGAGTAGAGCGTTCAGAGTCCTGTTTACTCTGTAAATTTTCTATTTCGTGCTGGTAATCTAGTCTCAGTCTCTCTATTTGTGTCTTTAACTCAGAAAATTCGGCCGAGTCTGTTCCAATCCCTTTGCTAAAAGACACCTTCAGCTCTTCCATTGCCTGCTGGTGGGATGCGATGGCAGTCTCCAGTTTGGACTTCCACAGAGCTATCACATCTGAGTTTTCCTTGTTGGCATGGTCAAGCTTGCTTCTCAAGGACTCGTTTTCTTTGGAAAGCTTTTCAGTGGCATTATACAAGGCTTTGATCTCCTTCTGAAACGTCTCTTCTCGAGATCCAAAGTGGTTCTTCAGAGAAGTCATCTCGCTCTGGTGGTCAGTACGTGTGGCTTCTAACTTTTCTTGCAAAGCACTTATTTCTTGCAAAAGAGAAAGAGACATATCCACATCCCCGGGAGGTTTACTGGACTCTAGCCTTCTTCGGAGTTCAGCTACTTCCTGTACTCTCAATGCTAGGTCCTTTTCTAGTTCCATTATTCGGGACTTTTCTGATACGGTAGCCACCTATTAACATTGGTCATAAAACAGAGAGCACTGAAATGACAAATCACTGATGGTTCTCCTTATTTACAAAACACCCGAAAACAAGCAAAGTCAAGCTATCGCACTAGGGGTTAATGTCTCCCACACTGGGATAATGGCTTAAGCTCAACTCTGAAAGCTCTACTATGTAATTATAATCTTTAGCAAACTCTCACCATCCCAGAATCTCAAATGGATGTCAAGTTTCCCTCATTCCAACAATATGTTTCTCCTCTTAAGAAGCTTAAACCAGGGGGCTGGAGAGATGGCTCAGCAGTTAAGAGCACTGGCTGCTCTTCCAAAGGATCCGAGTTCAAATCCCAGCAACCACATGGTAGTTCACAGCTGTCTGTAATTGCTGGACATGGTGCGCATGCCTTTAATCCCAGCAATTGGGAGGTAGAGGCAGCAGATCTCTGGGAGTTCAAGGCTAGCCTGGTCTACAGAGTGAGTCCAGGACAGCCAGGGCTACACAGAGAAACCCTGTCTTGAAAAACCAAAAAAAAAAAAAAAAAAAAAAGAAGAAGCAGCAGCTTAAACCTAAACCAGAAGCACTCACTGACTGGTAAGAAGTTAACAGCAACAGCCAGCTTCCAGAGTGCTGACTAATCTGCCTCCAGGAAGAAAGAATGTTCATTTGCTCAGTTTTTCTACCTTCCCTCACCCAGACTGCCTTCAGTAGCCCTTCAGCCACACCCTGAGGCTGGTGATGAAAGCCTGAACCATGCATGCATAGTCACTAGCCACAGAGGGCTGAGCACTGAAGTGTGGCTCATCTGAAGCAGATGTGCTGTGAGACACACATCAGGATTTGAAGACTCAGAGAAAACCAAACATAAAATATCTTAATGATTTTCATAGTCATTGTACGATGAAATAATATATATATATTTAAATATACTGGGTTTTTATATATTAGTCAGGTTAATTTCACCTGTAACTTACTAAAAAGTTCATGTGGGTATCAGAAAATTCTGTATATGTGGCTTATACTCTACTTCTTTTTTAAATATTTATTTATTTAATACATATACAATGTTCTGTATTGAAGTATGTATACCCTGCAGGTCAGAAGAGGGAACCAGATCTTATTATAGATGGTTGTGAGCCACCATGTGGTTGCTGGGAATTAAACTCAGGACCCCTGGAAGAGCAGCCAGTGCTCTTAACCTCTGAACCATCTCTCCAGCCCTATATTCTACTTCTAATAGCAGAGATAGAAGATCTAAAATTTCCATGTTTCAGTGAGCAATGCATCATCTGTAGAATAAAAGTCTCAATTGGATAGTGAAGAATTTACTGGCTTTTAGAAATAACATTAATAGATCACTTACCTGTAATTATACATTAGACTCTGACACAAAGACCCCTTTCTGGCTTTTGTAATTCTGTCAGCATACTGACATTTGCATCTTGTTTCCCTAACCCAGTGGTTTTCATTATGCACACAATGGGACATGTACCTAAAAATACAAGACTCAATACTCTGGTTTCTCTTCAGATCGTATAAATCTTTCACCTTTCACTAAAAATACAAGACTCTTGCTACATCCACATACTTTGATTCTATCTGAGCTCTGGAGTTTTAAAAAAAATAAATACTCCAAAACTAGGGAAAAAATACTTTCTCAATCTGTTCCTTTTAGTCTTAGAAAATTTTTCTTTGCTGCTACCTCCCAGACTCTCAATTTGGTACAAAGAATATGTGGAAAGTGGTATTTTAGACATAAAAATCATTTAACTAACCTGGGAAATAGAAGGGAATACGAGTAGTTTTAAAATACCAGCAGTCCCAGCTTTCAAGAACCAAATTCTTCCTAATTTCAGACTCCTGCTCATGTTGCCTTTATAGAGACAGAAACACAGGTGTCTCCTGCTTCGTTTGTCTGCCCCAGCATGTTGTAACACTCAGTAAAGTAAGTGTCCAGAAGAGAGGGAGGGGCATACCACACAGTTACAACTAACTAAAGTTGTGGTACTTTGTGGTTATACAGATGCTTCAGATAAAACATGTTAATTCGTTTATATCCTGTTCTCTATGGAGGGTCCATGAATTTCTTACCAACAAAAATAAAAAAATAAATCAAATCCAATAGGTGACAATTCCTAGTCACAACAAAACTGTCAAATTCGGAGAATGCCATGTGAAAAGCAAATGAAAATCACAGGATGATGGTTCTCAATGTGGCATTCTGACACTTGTTTTAAATTTTATTTACCACAGTCTGCCCTCAGACACAATTCTCCTGCTGGTTTGTGGCCATAAAAATAAGGAACTGTTTCTTATTCTTGCTTGTATTTCTACAGTACCAGGTGAGCTGGGTATGAATTGTATTTATAGGCTAAGGGGGAATTCTCAAATGCTTCCTGAAGAGGACTGCAGGTAATATGAGAATTCAATGGATGGCTGGTTATTTTCACACTTGGCAAGCCAGGAGTGAGAACTAATAAAACACTATTTGTTATGGGAGGCTGTAAACTTTAATTTGAAATGACTGTATAAATCCATTTGCAAATGGACTCCTTATTATCCAGTGCAAAACCAGAAAACATTGAATTTGTTTGCTGACAAGTCTAAGACATGGGAGAAGAGTTTAGAAGCAAAAAAATGTGTATTTCCTTACTTCAGTCACACCAAAGAGTCTCTATCTCAGAAGTCCCTTGTACTTCCCAGATCAAGTCTTTGGTCCTCAAGTTACCGATTTATCTCTTATTCTTTTCTCATTCTTTCATTTTTTTCTGACCAAATACATGTTGGGAATCTTTCATTTCTGGGGCCAACTGAAACCGTTTTCTTTCTTCTTCTCTTTTTGCTTTTTTTTTTTTTCAGACTGGGTCTTACTCTGTAGTGAAACTGGTCTGGACCTATGTGGCCCAGGGCTAGCCTTGAGCTTGAGGCAATTCTCCTGCCTCAGCCTCCCAAGTGCTAGGATTACAGGCGTGAGCCACTATGGCCAGCTTTATTTACCTATTGTTATTTTATTTATATGGATGCTTGTTTGTGTACACATTTGTACATCCATGTATATGTTCTTATGTGCACAAGTGCATACATGAGCCAGATGACAACCTCAAGTGTTTTTCCTTGGGCTCTGTCCACCTTGGTTTTTGAAACAGGTTCTCTCACTGGCTTAAAGTATGCCAAGTAGACCAGACTGGCTAGCTAACCTGCAAGCTTCAGGAAACCTGTCTCTGCCTCCAGAGGGCTGGGACTATAAGCGTGAACTGCCTGGCCTGGCCTTTTCCTAATGTGGGCTCTGAGGACTAACCTCAGGTCCTCATGCTTGCAAGGGAAACACCTTACCACATGAGCTATCTCCCTACCCTTTCTTCTTTATTAGAAAACAAAACTTATGACTGATAAAAAGATTATTCACTTGTGTAGATGTTTATATCAATGATTTTACACCAAAAGAAAATTTCTACAAATATTACTGATTCAAAAGAAAAAGTCTGGGTAATAAAGTTGATCAGATAGATACAAAGTAATTTTTGAAAACTTAAAGTTAAGGCCAATCACAGCCAAACATGATTTAACAGGTACATATATGATCATACGTATTTTTACATGTGAGTCATTCTGATTATTTGTTTTAGCACAAATTGAAAGATTCTGTCCTGTAGTGGTTAGGAACATAGGAGCCAAATGACTTGGAAGGCAATTCTGGCTTCACTACTACTATTAGCTGTGACACATTAAACCAAATTTTCAATATCTTTGTGCTTAGTGTCTTTGCTGTGTAAAAGTCAATAGAAAGGGCGAGAATGATACTACCTACTTCCGAGGATCACAAAAGGGCTGAATAACGTTCGTGAAGCACTAAGAATGTGTGCCATGATATCTCAATAGGTACTTTAATAGAAGCAATTAAACCAGGACTGATGCCCTGGCCCCAAAAGAAGTCATTCTTTTCCCAACACATCTGTCCTTCCTAATTGCTGAGATTTTAAGCTGGGCAACAGAAAGAAAGGAGATGTAAGCTCAGCCCTTAAGGGGGGAAGAAAAAGAAAGGAAAAAGATAACTGGTGTCAACAGCTTTAATTCTTATCAAAAAGTGCTAAATGTTTCCATTTCTTTTTCCCAACAGGCCAGGGCAAAGGCAGGAAATTAGCGTAAATTATTTAGAAAACCCAGTAACTAGGAATGTCAGAACAAGAGGACATTTGACTGCTTGTGGAAACCGGAGAAGGGTATTTCAAAGTACTAATTCGCAGAACCTCAAATACAGTTGTAGATAACCACAGAGTTCACACAGTTAGGTTTCTGATCTTGATTTTGGATGAGTTTACTTTTGACAAAATCCTTTACACAAAGCACCTGCTCATCACTCTGTTCATGGATACCTGAGCGGCACTGACACCAAAGTCAGGCTGAATCCCTGGGTCAGGGCTCAGGCCAGCAGCAGGCATGCCACCCGGGGTGCCCGCCACTCACGCCCGTGAAGCTGCTTCATTAAATAGTGAAAACCATTACCCTAGTGTCTTCTAACTCCCTCTGGAGTCTGTCAGCTTTGGTCTTTTCAAAGAGCAGGCTCTGTTCAAGCTCCTTAATGCGGGCATGCTCCAGTTTGGTCTGCGTCTGTTAGTAAAAGGGAAGAGGAAAAGAACACAACAGTGCCACCGTGACATGCCAGCACAAGAGGAAAGAGAGCGGCATGCAGGCCGAGCCACCAGTACTTTCTGCCAAAGGATGAACATAAAGGGTGTCATGGGGAGAGAGAGAGAGAGAAAGAGGATGGGTTTGCCAGGGGAGGAGGGAGTGAGGACTGACACTATGAACAAAAGTGAAGGTGGGAAGAGGGCATGAGCTAGTCTGTTGAGAAAGACAAAAAAATGGAACACACATGAGGCAAGATGAAGTTTCAGATGCATGCAGCCAAAAATATGTTATCTTGATAAGTGAAGTTTATCAGCACAAATTAGAATAGTTAATACTCCCCTAACTATCATCTTCCCTCCCCCACAATGGCTACTTGATATTAATGTGTGTGTAACTGACTCAGGGACTTCACAAGGTTGTTTGACCCTCAAAACGATCATCATGTTCCTATAGAGAGAGAAAGACAGTGTACAAATCTTCAGGCATTCAGCAGGTCCTCAGAGCAGACTGTTGGGCCTAGAGACAGTTTGTAATAAAAAAGGGTAGAAGAGTCATTATAAGAAGAATCTGGCCAGGCGTGGTGGCACACGCCTTTAATCCCAGCACTCGGTAGGCAGAGGCAGGTGGATTTCTGTGAGTTCAAGGCCAGCCTGGTCTACAAAGCGAGTTCTAGGACAGCCAGGGCTACACAGAGAAACCCTGTCTTGAAAAAAAAAAAGAATCTGAGCTGGGTGTGGCGACTTAGGCCTACAATTCCAGTGCTTGGGAGGCTGAGGCAGGAGGACTGCTGCGAGTATGAGGCTACCCTGGGCTAACATAGTGAGTTCAAAGCCTGGGCTATAGGGTAAGACCTTGTCTCAAAAAAGAATTATACATAAATGAGCAAGTAAAATGGGCTCTAGAAGCCAATGCTGAGGCACCCAGGCCTTTGGCGTCTGCACAAGTGGGTAATATGCTCTGGCTGAGGTTCTCTACAGCTGAGCAAGGGCCACAGAGGCTCTAATTTCCTCCCAACTGGAATTTTTTTGAAGGTTTGACTGTCTGCGGAGAAGACGGGAGGATTGGAGATTACAAAGACTTAGTAAAGATAGCCCACCTCTGCCTCTTCCCCCGAAAAAGCCAATTAAGGAGATCAGAGCAAGAAAAAAGCTAAACTCCAGAAGTTAGGGACTTGTTTTTATCCTAAAATGAGGTTGTTCTTCACCAGTTCAGAAGATAGGGGAGGAAGACAATGCAATCATGCTGAAAGAACTGGTAACATCCTAGTGTGGGATGTTTCAAGTGGGAGCCTCGAAACCTCACCACTGCTATGACTTCCTTCCCACAAATCCAGGAACCTGGTTGGGATCCAGAAGGTTCTCTCTGCCTAACGTACTCAAGTGTGGCCGAATCTTGCTCCACTTGAACTGATCCTGACATTCATCTAAAGTTGCTTCCCCACCATCTCTCCTACCCTAATGGTCACTAGAACAACTGACTGACAATGTCCGGGTTAACTTAAGATGTCTGTCAGCCTGAAAGCTATAGGCAGTGAGAAAATCACAGCGGAGGTCGTAACAACATCACAGCAACTGGTACAAAGCCTGAGTAGAAAGTGAAAGCTATGGGCATGTTCCGTGGCACTCTGGTGTCTTCAATGCATCCAAGGGATTACTGTGCTTGTAAACCAGGCACAGACAGCCATTAGAGGATACTAAAAAGGTACAGAGGGTCTCATCATATGGTCCTGGCTGGCCTGGAACTCCATGCAGATCAGGCTGGTCTAGATCGGAGATATCCACCTGCCTCTGCCTCCTGGGATTGAGGGTGTCCAGCGCCACACTCCGACAGAAGACATTTTTCTTTATATGCTTCACCTAAGCCCTCTATAGTCTATGAAATAATGAAATAAATTTCAAAACCTCATTCTCTGGACAGTCCCCTGCAACCACATGTGCTGTACATAGAAGCTGTTAGATACTCCCCTTTTACAAGAAAAGAACTTAATCCAGATCTACATAGTTGGGTTGCAGCTTCAGGAATCCAAACTAAAGAAAAAAGTCTCATTCCTTTTTTCTGAGTTAGGCATCCTCTAGGTGAAAGGTCACTCACTATGTGCAGGCAGAGGCAGGTGGATCTCTGTGAGTTCAAGGCCAGCCTGGTCTACAGAGTGAGTCCAGGCCAGCCAGATATACACAGAGAAACCCTGTCTTGAAAAACCAAAACAAAAAAAGAAGATATCCAGGGGGCATGGTGCTGCAAGTCTATACAGTCGCGGCACCTGAGGAAGCAGGGACAAGAAGATCCAGAGGTAGAGGCCAGGCTATATTCCAACTTCTAGGCCAACCTAGGTTACATAGCCAGATCCTATTTTTTAAAAAAGACAAGAGAGGTGGCTCTTATTGCAATTCCAGCACTGAGCAGCCTGAGGCAGGAGGATCACAAGTTTAAGGTCAGCCTGGCTACAGAGTGAGACCCTGTCTCTAAAAAAAAGAAAAAAGAAAACATTCATGTGCTATTCCCCGGATTCAGACCTTCCAGCAGAGTGCAGCAAACCACCACCTCCCCTTAAAGAAGGGGATGCTCCATAGTGGACTTTCACCAGTCAGTGACACACCTCCATGCCACAGCCTGTGGCAAAAGTGTGACCCTGAAGAGGACAGTCCTTTAAAATTACTACTTTCTGAGAAAAAAACGTGGTATCCCAGGAGAAAAGTCCTGGGACAGGGGCTTGGAAGGACAGCAAAGGCCTTGCGAGAAGCGCACAGAGAGGCAGGAGGAAGGTCCCATGCACATTGACACTGGAGGCAGCGAAATCTGTTCTGGATGGAGAGGAGAGAGAGAGAGACCCAGATCACTGCAGTAGCTTCGCAAAAAGGAACCCCTCATCAAAATGTCAATGTGAGCTGTCTATCTCCGCTCAACAGGTGGTGAGAAGTAAAAGAATTCTTTGTTTCAATTTTGTTCTTTTGAGCCAGTAAATCAAAGCAAAAGAGTTGGAGTCTTCTCCACCAACAGCACAGTGACAGTGTGTACAAGAAGCCATGTTCTGGGTACAGAATCTCAGTAAGAGGACAGAGGGCCAGCACCACACCATAGCACTGCTGCTAGGAAAAGCTCCCTCAATGAGAGCAAACTTAAAACACCCTGTATACTCAGGGAAGAATACTGGTCTCTATTTGCAGATGGAGGGAAAACACCGTAGCCTTAAACGAAAGCTTGGCTTTCTTTTTTTTTTTTTTTTTTTTTTAAAGATTTATTTATTATGTGTACAGTGTTCTGTCTGCAGGTATATCTGCAGGCCAGAAGAGGGCACCAGATTTCATTATGGATGGTTGTGAGCCACCATGTGGTTGCTGGGAATTGAACTCATGACCTCTGGAAGAGCAGCCAGTGCTCTTAACCGCTGAGCCATCTCTCCAGCCCAAGCTTGGCTTTCTTATCAGCCGCACTGGCTAGCAGTGACGGCAACGGAGAACAAGTAGGCTGGGACGGTCAGACTGCTTGGGAAGTGTCTCCAGCATTCCTCAGCTCCTCCACCTAAGGTGTCTATGCTTCCCTCAGGTATCTACCAAAATTAGAAAACATTATGGATGAGGTGAAGGGGCCGTGCCCTCAGACAATGTCTTTCCTTTTCGGCAAAGATTCTTTAAAAAGCAAATGTTTACCTATCATTTAACAAATGAATCCACAGAGCTTAGTCATTACATACAGTTTCTTAAAGATACAAATGCAGTTGCTTTGAAAGTCACATGCACGAAATACTAAGGGACACGTCCCAAAGTCAGATTATGCCGTTAGTATTTGAGTGTGTCAATAAGCATTTTAATCTGGAATCAATCTGTGTTAAGGGAAATGTCCACACAGTTAAGTGCCCTCTTACATTCTCGGGATCTTCAGAAATCTGGCTCTTTTGCTATCAGTAAAAAAATGAAAAAAGTAAACAATAAAAGAGATTAGACTAAAGCTTCAATCTGTATTAGGGTTTCAATATAACTTTATTTGATTAATTTCAAGTAAGTTTATCAGACAGACTATACTAGCCTAATGCTAATGTACATATTTTTAACTCAGCCTTTCCCAAACTCCAGAGACGGTAATTCTTATGAATTAGATGTTGATATGAAACTTCTGATGAGACTTTGGGTGTTTTTAAATGGATGACAACACGAAAGTCAACTAAAGGATGTGACTATATATGAAATGAGTGAAGAAAGTTTCAATTAAATTACCAACAAGCCATTAAATTCTAGACTTCATAAAATTAGAACTCAGAAAATGTTCCCTTTATTCTTTTTTCCCTTTATTCTTTATTGACTATAAAAATATATTTATTTCCAAGGAAGTCAGAGTTGTTGTTTGGAAGGACTCCTGAAATTTAAGCCAACTGACTCCAAAATCCTGATGGTGGCAACAAATAAATAAATAAAGATAATCTCCCGGGTGTGGTGGTGCATGACTGTAATCTCAGCACTTGGGAGGCAAAGGCAGATTGCTACAAATCTGAGGCCAGCCTGATTTGCACTGTGAGTTCCAGGCCAGCTACAAGTACACAGGGAGGCCCTATCTCTAGCTCTGCCCAAAATCCAAAAACTGCACAGACAAGTGCAGTTTGTACTCAAATGCTATAAAGAATCTTATAGAATCTTCAAATTTTGAAAAGTTAATAACTTATTTTTGTCATATATGTGGCAGTGGCTTAAAAGCAGCAAAACCTAATTTAGTAGCAGTATGTAATTCAAAACTAATATGAGTAATTGTTACGAAGATAAGAAACCTACTATTATAGGAGAATTGGTGACTTTTAAGTATGCCATAGGAGTGGCATAAATTCTTCCTGGTTTTTGCCCTGGTAACTACAATATTTTAAAAAGCAACTATCTAATCCCTTGCACCAAAAGAGTTAAGTAAGCTATGAGAACACACCATTGATTTTTATAGGGTTATAAAGAATTTATTCTGCTCCAGTAAAGAATAAAGCTGAACCACAACAAAAATGCTTTGTTGTGTACAATCATGTTGAAATTAAGTTCTTTTAAAATGGTTATCAGGACTGCCTTAAGGGTACACTGCCAAATTTATGATTTGACTAAACCAAATCACAGCTTCTACTTCTGAAGCATAAGAAGAGTCATGAGCACTTTAAGTCGCCACATGAAGTAGGACTGCAATCTCAGGCTCGCAGACCCAGCCATCACCTCAGCACAGCCCAAGTGCGCCAGGGGCAGGGTGCCCACCATCCTCTTGGCTGACTGTTCTGACAAGGATCAGCTGGCCCAGTGTGTCACCCATAGCTCTCAATACTGGCATCCATAAAGGCTTTAGAGAGCTGGAAGGGTTTACCTCAAGATCGCCTTTGGTAATTGATTCTTCTTCAACTCGGAACTGCAGGTCCTCAACCTTCCTGTGGGTAAAACCAAAACAAAGTATTGAAGGAAGCAGCATGCTACCCCACAGGAAAGTATAAGCAGCACCCTGGTGACTTCGGAGGACGCTGACGCAAACGAACACCTTAGAGACACAGAAAATGAAAGCATGCATCCACAGGGGACTAGTATGTAAGAACTGTGCTGTAATTATTTTGAAATTCCAAAGCTTTATCTAGGTATCAATACTAGAAGGCATAAAGTAAAAAAAAAAAAAAAAAAAACCTGAAAACAAAGAAACAAAAACTTTTCCCCTTGGGCACATATACCAGAAAGGATTAATCAAGATAAGATCAGCCTTAAAGGAAAACACTTGCTTACCAAAGAAATGGGTTTCAGATTACAAGTGTATAAACTCTATTTTCTGTGGGTATGTGTGTGGGTGTGTGTTTGTGAGTGTGTCGCAGAGACTGTCCCCTCCTGAGCACTGCGACACAGGCACATAGCACTGCCACAGCTTTGCAGGGTTATTTTTCCGATGTGAGAACACCCTATGCCTTCTTCATCCAGTGAGTTATGGGCCTAATGTGCGGATCTACAATTCTAGCTCTTTAGGAGGCTGAAGCAAGAGGATCATGTGTTCAGAGCCGTTCAGACACCTTGCAAGACTGTTTTAAACTAGGAAAACACAGAGGGCTGCGGTGCCAGTTGTGGTAGAGTGCTTCTCAAGCAGGTGTGAGGCTGTAGCTTCTGTCTTTGGAGGGAAGGCAGCAAGGAGGAAGGGAATTTCCTTGTAAAAGAGCCAAACTTCTCTGAGTCTGTCTCATACCATTTAGCATGTCCTTTCATACTGACATGAATAATTCTCTGAACATCTTACACGTGAGAATTTTGCTTTCTAAATAAGGCCAGCTTTCTCAAGGATAAGGTTCTTTGTAAGGCTAGGCAGGTGAAACCGGTCTGGAATTTCCTTTAGTAATGCTGATTAAAGCTATCCTCAGAACAAGCATTCAATGACAGTAAATATCTGTTAATCAAGCCATGTCTAAATGATAGGAGGCTTTCTGGAAAAGCTACATCAAAGCACACCCTTTTCACAGAGCAGAGTTCAGTTTTTGTGGAACAGTCATTCCTCTGGTTTTGCCAACAAAGTTGTTGACAGTAGATTTCTTCCTAGGACAGCACCAAAAGGGAAGAGATCACACTCAAGGGTCACCTTTTCTCCTCTTCCAGTTGGTTGAGGAGCTCCACTTTCTCCCTGTCTGCAGCTTCAACCATTGTACGCAGCTGGTCCATCTTGGCCTCCAGTTCCAGGACATGCTAGAGAAGCAAGGATATCAGTGAGTACCCAGGGAAATCTCCACACGGGTATGGCTGAGTGTGACCATGACAGGTGGCATCACTCTTGATACAGTCTAATACTTTCTATCTTAGTAGGTTATCCCTGGCAACTTTCCTGGAAACTAGATGACAAAACAAACAAACAAAAAACCCCACATCACATAGCAACAGAGGGTAACAGTAAATAAGTCTCATCTCCGCCAATGCTGAAACACATGCAGTCATAACCTACAGACACCACCTGTGGTCGCTGAGGTCCCAGGGATGAGCAGTTAATACAGACAGACTCAAAGCCATGACACGAAAACCAGACTAGGGTAAAACCGAGACAAACAAAACTTTAGGGCCACACCTTTCCAACAAGCTCAGAAAAGAAATTGATACTCATTTCCTATGTTCAAATCCAACTCCCTGGCTCCAAACACCAGGCACGCTTTTTAGGCTCACCAATCAATTTAGAAACCACACCATATCCACAAGATCAGCGCCAGACTTCACCTGGTCATGCCCATCTCGGGCCAGGGCTAGCTCCTGCTCTATCTCCCCCACGTGGCTGGTGGCCTTGGCCACCTCGGCCCGCTCCAGGTCCCGCTCAGCCAGCAGCTGCTCAATGTGCTGCTGCTTCTCCTTCAGCGCCTCCTGGAGGGCAGTGGTGCCCGAGATCTTGCGGGCGTAGCGGGAGGAGGTTTCAGTCAGCTGCAAAGGAAAGTCGGAGAAGTGAAGGGTGATGGTGCTATGCGGAGGGAAGAGCGAACAATGCATGCGTAGCAGGCATCTCTTTGGCAAAGCAAAAGTCCTGCCCCAACTTGTGGGTCTGCAAAATATTAGGCAAAGTTCTCACCCAGAAAACAAGACGTCATTAAAAACCGTATCGATGGACAAGCTCACAGCAAGTTTCGGAAGATGGATTTGTAGTTCAGATGGATACTCTGAGCTCAGCTGACAAGGGCCTATAGGAATCTAGACAGTTTTCACAAAACTCACTCTAAAGCCAGCTATAGTGGCTCACACCTGTAATCCCAGGACTCTGCAGGTCAAGGCTGGGGCATCCCAATAAGCTCAAGGCTAGCCTGGCTACAGAGTAAGGCCTTGTCTCAAAACAAAAGTTCCTAAGGTTCTTTAAACTACTTCAACCTGAGCTACCAACTGTTTGATTCTTGGCCTTAAGACTGAGAGGTTTTGGGCTGGAGAGATGGCTCAGAGGTTAAGAGCACTTGCTGCTCTTCCAGAGGTCCTGAGTTCAATTCCCAGCAACCACATGGTAGCTCACAACCATCTATAATTGGATCTGGTGCCCTATTCTGGCCTGAAGGCATACATACTTCAATTCAGAACAATGTATACATAATAATAAATAAATAAGTTAAAAAAAAGACTGAGAGGTTTTATTTATTTATTTATTTATTTATTTTTGTTTTTTGAGACAAGGTTTCTCTGTGTAGCCCTGGCTGTCCTGGACTCACTTTGTAGACCAGGCTGGCCTTGAACTCGCAAAGATCCGCCTGCCTCTGCCTCCCAAGTGCTGGGATTAAAGGCGTGAGCCACCACCGCCCGGCTGACTGAGAGGTTTTAAAGCTTTGAAATATCACTAAGAAATGAAGACATCACCCTTAGAGTCACATGTTTTCAACTGACGAAATAGTGGGATTTTTGTCAGGATTTTTTCATCTTTCTTTGCAAAGGAAAAACTTGGGTGACATCATGCTAGAATCTGGCTTCAAAAATCTGAATCCCAATCACTAGATATTTATAAGATTTAAGAGGAGAAGTCTGGAGCTGGGCGGTGGTGGCGCACGCCTTTAATCCCAGCACTTGGGAGGCAGAGGCAGGCGGATCTTTGAGAGTTCAAGGCCAGCCTGGTCTACAAAGCGCGTCCAGGACAGCCAGAGCTGTTAAACAGAGAAACCCTGTCTCGAAAAACCAAAAAAAAAAAAAAAAAAAAGAGGAGAAGTCTGGGCAAGGACATACAGTCAAACAGACAGAAAGACAGGCACACAGAGAGAAAGAGAGAGACAGAGAGAGAGAAGACAAAGGAAGATGAAAAGAAAGGAAAAGAGAAACCTGTGGAGAAAAAGAAATGGTAAGTGGGAAGCAGAGGTCAGGGCAACATGAGACCGGAAGGAAGAAGGACAACAGGAGGACAGGAGGTGGCAGAGCCAAGGGCTATTGCCATCTGTTCATCTCTGTTGTTTCACATGCATCTACATCTTGAATCGAGCAGTCGAGGAGGAAATGAACCTGCACACGCGGCCTCAGCACCAAGGCAAAGTGCGTCACGCTCCTCTCTGCAGGCTCCCACAGGCTCTGCAGGCTGGGAGGGGGTTTGGCAAAGGCCCCATCCTTGGCTAGCATTTGTCATGGCCTTGACTTAGCAGCTGCTGGCTCCAGATCGATTCAGCCTTTGTTTCTTCTGCAAACAAAGCTTCATTTGTCACCTGAGTGCGCTCCATCAGTCTATAGGGTCCTCATCTGACAGAGCAGACAGGATCTTCGCCAATTAATAACCCATCAGTTTGATGACTGTGAGAGCAAAGGAATCCAATCAAACATACGCTGACTTTCTGGCTCGTTTTGTGGAATTTCTTGAATTATTTAAACTTATTGGGGCAAATTCCATTTCTCTCTTTTTAACATTAGAGCAGCTTTCTGTCCTCGCCACATGGTTAAGGTATTCTTCTCTCTAACATCTCCTCCTGAGTACATTAAGTATGAGGTCACCAAACCATGTGTACAGGCATGCCTCAAGGGCCCCTGAAAACTCACAGGGACACTGAAGGATGTGTAAAATCCCAAAGAAACGCAGAGGTAGCCAACGCACAGCATGCAGGTAACTAGATCAGGCACTTCAGGCTCAGCCTTAGATTGCATCCACTCCGTTCAACAGCACCATGTCTGCAAAGCCAGGTGCTGGCAACTGTGATGACAAAGAACAAGTGCGACGCACCAATCAGAGCAGCACAGGAAGTGAAGGACGCACCAATCAGAGCAGCACAGGAAGTGAAGGTCCCGCGGATAACATAATTCCAAGACTGCACAGGGCCCAACAGGAGCACATTCCCTAACAGTAAGACACTATAGTTACTGAGAAATTAATTTAAAATACTAGCTTTTCTTGGAGGCTGGAGAGACGGTTCAGTGGTGAAGAGTGTTTGCCATGAAATCTCGAGGACTAGAGTTCTAAGAAACCAGATTCCCACAAATCCCAGTTCCAAAGTGTCTGACACACCCACATACACAAACATGAGTGAACATTCAAAAAATATGAACTTTTCTATCTTCCTAGGATAGAAATACACCTCTAAGATACACATTAAAATCATTATTTTATGTACCTTTTATACTCTTTCACAGTCATTTTTGTTTTTGTTTTTTTTTTTGTTTTTTTCAAGACAGGGTTTCTCTGTATAACAGCCTGGCTGTCCTGGACTCACTTTGTAGACCAGGCTGGCCTCGAACTCACAGAGATCTGCCTGCCTTGCCTCCCAAGTGCTGGGATTAAAGGCGTGCGCCACCACCGCCTGGCTCACAGTCATTTTTATTAGAAACTATAGCTACCCTCACATAAACACACTGAGAAACAAAGCTGTCTCACAAGACAAGGAGACTTATCACTTTTGGCAATCTTTTTCAATAAATGAGATGAGCTATGAGAAATAGGAACTTGTCTGCTAAATGATAGGGAGACCGAAGATGCAGGGAGAGCTTGGTATTCGCTAAAGAAAAGGACACAATTTACAAGTCAGTGAAAGTTACTCAAGGAAAGAAGCCTTCCAGAGCAGACACAGCCGTGGAGTTGTTCTAAAACAGCAAAGTAGATGGCCATGTCGGGATGTGCTGAGCCTTCTGGAACAAGACTTTGTTCTTTGCCTCCATTCCATTGGTCCTGTGACATTCTTCTCCTAAGAATCATTTTTAATTGTCCTGTTGAGGATACAAGCTGAAACAGTCTGAAAGGTATTTATTTTGCCTGTACAGAAAAGGAAGAAACTGCAGCTGGCTGGCAGAGGTACGTCACAGCCACGTACATCTCCGCCCCTCCTTCCTCTTCCTGACCACGATGGGAGAGCAGGTAAATGAGATCAAGGACTGGAAACCCAGCTCTGGAATCACCATCTAACTTTCTAACTGTTGCCTCAAGTTCACTGTCAAAAAGCCGAGGTCCTGAATTCAGGTGAGACATCTTGTAGACAGTTCTGATGTAAGCAGCATCTGCCTCACTTCCAAGAAATGAAATTAGGGGAGGGAACAACATCAAAGTAATCTGAATAATATACCATATTAGCAAAAAGAGCAAGATATTATTTTAACTCCAGCAAGTCCACTTTCAATGCTCTAAGTGGGAAAAGGAAAGAAAGAAAGGGACCAGGAGAAAGAGACGAAGAGAGAGAAAACAAAACATACCATGGCTCTTCCTAGCACCTTCAAGTTCCACAGGGCCCTCTCTGGTACAGACAGGAGCACTCCACACATTAGCTGTGGGTTAGACTACACTGATGATGTAAAGCAGTAAGTTCTCTCAAAATACATTGGTCCCTAAAATTGTTAGAAATCAAAGAGAAAGACCGCTACATCTATGACGAATGGAATCTCTCCAATTTCTTTATCATTTGGGCCTAAGTAGTGTCAAAGAATAAATAGTTACTACAGATTTCTCAAGAACTGCCATACGTTAAAGCTGGTCTGAATGGAAGTGCAACTAAAAAATTGTATTTCAAAACCAATGTAGTTGCTGGAGTTCAATTTCCAAAACTGTCTCCAAGGACTTGCACAGCAAGCTATGGGCAACACTCAGAGCACAGACAAGCAAAGCAGGACACTGGCTGTGGGCACTTGGTGCCTCAGGGAGGGAGAGAGGGAGGCTTACTAGTCCTGTTCGACTGGGCTTGCTGCTCACAGAGGAAGCCACAGAGCTCATGGAGCTGAGAGAGGAGGCGGAAGGGCTGCGCTTCAGGCTGGCAGGCGTGGTAGCCAGTACTCGTCTCACAGCTGCGGCTTTGGCTTTGGCTGGGGTAGTAGAGGGGAAGCCAATCTTTGTCACTTTGTGGACGGGAGCAAATAATCCGTATTTGGGTTGGCATTGAAAATACCTTTAGAGAACAATAAGAGGAACAAATACAACTTAGTTACAAAAAGTAACAACCATAACCAAACACTCTTCCAACTCAAAATGTGTGAGGATATGGAAAGACATATGACTTATGCCTTTCCATAAGTCATAATATGTCTTTCCATATCTCACACATTTACATGTGACAAACGTCAGCAGAAGTCTATCGACATAGGGACCACCATTTCAAGCCATGACAAACAAGACAAATCAAATAGGCCCCTGACTCTGGCATATCCACCAAGGTAAAACAGAAATGTCAGTCATCTGAACACATTAGAGGTTATGATAGTGTTTCAGTAACAGGGAAGAATGAATGGCTTTGGGGCTGTGGATGGGGCTCAGCGGTAAAGGCTTACTGTCACATGAGAGACTCAGTGTTTGGTTTTCAGTACACAGGACAAAAAAGTGAGAAGGTTTGATGGCTTCATAATTATTTTACTAAGAGACATTTATCTCTGTGAATCATGGTGTTTGGTAGATTAAAGTCCATATGCTTATATGTGGTTGCCAGGTCAATGCTAACTAGATCATGTCATGACCAGCACACTGTACACCAATAGTAACAATGGATCATCTCCCACAGCTGTACCTGACCTGTCAAAACATTTGAAAAGGAAACATTCTAAACCAGCCATGACTCCATACTCTGAAGTCCAAGCACTTGTGATATGAAGAGGGTCGTGAGCTCGGGAGCAGCTTGGGTATCGTGAGCTGAGGACAGCTTGAGCTATGTAAGACCAAAAATAAATATGGGAAATCCTCGCACAACCTTCTGTACTATCTGAGTCCCATCGGCACTACAAGAGCAGGGTAGAAAGGCTCTTTCAACAGAGAGGCTGCTTGGCAGTCCACCCCTTAGCACAGGACGGAATTCTTACCTGACATGAAGACACATTTTATATTTCTTTTTTTTTTTTTTTTTTTTTGGTTTTTCGAGACAGGGTTTCTCTGTGTAGCCCTGGTTGTCCTGGACTCACTTTGTAGACCAGGCTGGCCTCGAACTCACAAAGATCCGCCTGCCTCTGCCTCCCAAGTGCTGGGATTAAAGGCGTGCGCCACCACCGCCCGGCTTACATTTCTTTTTTCTGTCAAAGGCAGTTACCTTCTCTTTGCCCCAACTCTGTCCCTAGGGCCCAGGAAATTGTGGAGGCCCACTACTTTCCAAAAAGGAAGCCAAAAGGAAAATGATCTTTGCTAGGCAGCATGGTGCTCAATGGACAGTCAGTCTAGCCTAATTGATAAACTCCAGGTCAATGAGAATCTTGAAGATAACACCCAACGTCGTCCTCTGGCATGCACATATGTGCACATGCATATGAATAAAAAAAAAGCAAAAGAAAACAAACAAAAACTATTGTCAAGCTAGGTATGAGGAAAGAAAAAAATCTAGGTGTAGTGGCACACGCCTTTAATCCAGCACTCACTAGAAGGCAAAGACAGGTGACCTCTGTGACACAGAGACCACTGGTCTACAGAGCAAGTTCCAGAACAGCCATAGCTACAGAGAGAGACCCTGTCTCAAAAAACAAAAAATAGCTGGGTATGGTAGTGCACGGCTTTAATCCTAGCACTTGGGAGGCAGAAGCAGGAAGATCTCTGTGAGTTCGAAGCCAGCCTGGTCTACAAAGTGAATCCAGGGCAGCCAGGGCTCTGTTACACAAGGAAACCCTGTTTCAAAAAGCCAAAATATATTGGTAGGTAGGTAGGTAGAATAAATAAAGTAAAAGTGTAGCTCCAGCTGGACATGGTAGCACACATCTTTAATCCCAATACTTGGGAGGCAGAGGCAGGTGGATCTCTGTGAGTTCGAGGCTAGCCTGGTCTACAAAGAGAGAACAGAACATCCAGAGCTGTTACACAGAGAAACCCTGTCTCGGAAAACCAAAAAAAAAAAAAAAGTATAACTCCAAGTCAGTCACAGAAGATCATATCTTTAACTGATACTTGGGAGACTGAGTTGGGCAGTAAGACTGTCATAAGTTCCAGGCCAGGCCATTCCAAAGAGTAAGAGTGTCTCACAAAACAAAAAGTATAGCGCCACAGACAGCCAGTTTCCACCTTATTACACATGCTTGTGAGTTCTGCTGGCGCACACATATGTAAGAGGGAGACACAGGGACCCACAATTACAAACCAACCTTGTCCCAGCGACAGCACCATCGTTCTTCCCTAAAGGCTCATCTAGTTCCACACCACACCATTCGCCCTTGGCAAAGTCAGTCTCACCAAGAAACCGGACAACGCCAGCCTTAGTGCCACCAACCTAAAAGAAGAAAAGGTGAAATTTAAGATGAAATGAATTCAATAGCTTATTCCCTGGTGGTCCCAACGAATGACAAGTGGTGCAATTCATCATCCCATCAGCAGCTTCTTTGCTTTGTCTTCTGAGCTCTTCTCGAGTTATCCTAAAGCCATGCTGGCAACTCACCTGAGTGACCCACTGCCAGACTGACCTGATGTCTGGTATAGTCCAACAATGAGACATGCTACACATGACATGTAATCATTAAGGCTATTTACTAAAATATTCCCTTCCTTAAAAAACACTTGGTTATAGGCCAGCAAGATGGCTCCTTAGGTAAAGGTACTTGCTGCCGCAGGGTGCAAGCCTAAGGACCTACATCCAATCCCTGGTACCCACATAAATGTGGAAGGAAAGAACTGATTTCATAGAATGTGTGCCCCAAAATACATATATAGACAATAATACTGAATAAGATAAACTTTAGAAAAACACTTTATCTCTTCAGTGCAATTTACCTGATTGGAAATAAATATCTGCTATAAATTAAAAACCCAACAACATCAAAGAGAAGTAAAGCTCAGCTGTGACTCCTGTATTTTTGATAGATAATTTGTCTCAACACAGTGGCACACATGGATTACAGACACAATCTACATGTTTGGTTTGGGTTCATTAATTGCATACCAAATGAAAATTTAAGTACTAGCTGGGCGTGGTGGCTCATGCCTTTAATCCCAGCACTCAGGAGGCAGAGGCAGGTGGATCTTTGTGACTTGAAGGCCAGCCTGGTCTACAGAGTGAGTTCCAGGATAGCCAGGGCTACAGAGAAACCTTGTCTTGAAAAACCAAAAAGAAGCCGGGCGGTGGTGGCGCACGCCTTTAATCCCAGCACTTGGGAGGCAGAGGCAGGCGGATCTCTGTGAGTTCGAGGCCAGCCTGGTCTACAAAGCGAGTCCAGGATAGCCAGAGATATACAGAGAAACCCTGTCTCGAAAAACAAAAAAAAGAAAAAGAAAAACCAAAAAGAAAAAAAAAATTTAAGTACTTTAACCAAGTGTGGTGGTGCACACCCTTAATTCCAGCATTCAGGAAGTGAAGGCAAGAAGTTTAGAAGTTCAAAGTCATTCTGGGTTAAATAATGAGTTTAAGGCAGAGACAGGTGCATTTCTGAATTTGAGGCCAGCCTGGTCTACAGAGTGAGTTCCAGGACAGCCAGAGCGGTTATACAAAGAAACCCTGTCTCGAAAAAAAAAAAAAAAAAAAAAAACTTCATTATGGGCTGGTGAGATGGCTCAGAGATTAAGGGCACCGGTTGTTCTTCCAGAGGTCCTGAGTTCAATTCCCAGCAACTACATAGTGGCTCACAGCCAGAGTTCTAGTGCCCTCCTCTGGCCTGAAGGCACACATGCAAACAGAACACTGTATACATAATAAATAAATAACTAAAAACTTCATTGCAGGGGCTGGAGAGAAGGCTTGGTGTTTAAGGGCACTTGCTGCTCTTCCAGAAGATCTTGGTTTGGTTTCCACATGGTACTCACTAACAGCTGTAACTTCAGTTCATAGGGACTCAATGCCCTGTCTACATACATGCAGGCAAAACATTCATATACATAAAACAAGTCAATGTAATTTTTTCATTGAGATAAAAATAATAAACATATTTTTTCATACCCAGTGACAGTCAATGTTGACATCTAGGTTCCTTTCCTACTCTCTATTGATGCAGGTCCAATGTGGCCTGACCCACTAAAACTCACACTGATGGCTAGGGGTGTAGCTCAGTAGGCAGAGTGCTTACCTAGCACACACAGATCCCTGGGTTTGGTCCCCAGTATCACATAAACCAGGTGTGGTGACAACACCTGCAATCCCAGCACTCAGGAAGTAGAAACAAGAGGCTTAGAAGTTCAAAGTCATCCTGGGTTATATAATAAGTTTAGGGACAACCCAGGATACATGAGATGTTTCAAAAACAAAACAAAACCCTCACATTGAGGCTTGGTTTCCAGTGCCACAGTATCAGGAAGTAGGACCTACTAGGAGGTATGCAGGGGCTTTTTAGGAGGGGGGGGACTATTTGTTTGCTTTTGTTTTTCAAGACAGGGTTTCTCTATGTATCTCTGGCTATCCTGGACTCACTCTGTAGAACAGGTTAACCTTGAACTCACAGAGATCTGCCTGCCTCTGCCTCCCGAGTGCTGGGATTAACGGTGTACACCATCAATCTTGGCAATTACAGACAGCTGTGAACTGCCATTGGGTGCTGGGATTTAAACCTAGGTCCTTTGGAAGGGCAGTCAGTTCTCTTAACTGCTGAGATATCTCTCCAGCTTGAGGTATGTGATTTAAGAGGAGAGGAGTAGAGCCCTCATAAATGTACAGATGTCTTTCTGCTGACTGAGTTAAGCCCTAACAGGATTAGACACCATGAACACAGGTTGTCATAAAGCAAGTTTGGCTTCTCTGAGTTCCTCTCTGCACACACACATTGACTGTCCCTCTGCCACGAAGCCCTTAACAGAAGAAAACAGTCAGCATCATGTTCTGAGACATGTCCCAACCACCAGAGCCATAGTCCAAGGTTAATCTTCCCTTCTTAATTATCCAGCATTGGGAATTCTGTTCTATCAACAGAAAACAGATATGAAGCCTTTGGAAGAGAAAGGCATAGGATCAAGGAGTTAAAGGTCGTCCTCATGTACACAGAGTTCAGGGGTTGCCTGGAATATATGAAACACTACATCAAAAATATAAACAAATGAACAAAAAGAAAAACAAAACCAAACAAAGACACACACTCTGCTATTTGGCTCTCCACAGAGCAGATGTACCCATAACATGCATTTCACCCATTTTTCTTTGGGGATATTCTTATGTTGTGATTTAAACATTAAAATTTATTCAAGAGGCTAAGGCAGGATTGACATGAGTGTGAAATCAGCCAGGCCTTTATAGTGAGTTCTAGACCAGGCTGGACTGCCCAGTGAAACTCGGTCTCAAAGAAAAAGAAGCTCTCTATATAATGAATTAATGTACTTTGAATGCAACTTACTATTTTGTTTCTGGATCCATATTCACTTATTATTATTATTATTATTATTATTATTATTATTTGTGAACGTGTGCATGCTCGAGTATGTGTGTGGAAGTCAGAGAACTTGCAGCACTCAGTTTACCTGCTACATGGGTTCCAGGGAACAAACGCAGGCTGTCAGACTTGGTGGCAAGGGCCTCTACCCACCGAACCATCTTGCCAGGCCCCCTCTAGTCTACCTTATGAATATCAAAGCAAATGGAAAAGCCAGCATGGTGGTGCACAACTATAATCCCAGCATTTGGAAGCAGGAGGTTCAATAACCCAAGATTTGGCCAGGAGAAATATATAGCCCAGGCTGTCCTTGAACTTACTGAACAGCCAAAGCTTGCCTCCAACTCACCTTCCTTCTTCAGCCTCAGCACCCATGGGATTACACGCATGAAGCAAAGCACTTGGCTCAACTCACTGCTGACTTCACAGAAACATAAAGGCACCAGAGTTTTCATTAAGAATTTTTTTAATTAGCTCTGCCTGTTTGCTAACACCTATAATCTTAGCACTTGGTAGGTGGAAGCAGGAAGGTCATTCTTGGCTACTTAGCAAGTTTGAAGTCAATCTGGGCTACATAAGACCTCCTACTCAAAAAATTTAATTATTACTATGTGGTGCTAAAGATTGTTTCCCAAGGTCTTGACTGCTAGGCACATGCTGTACCCCTGAGCTACAGGCCTAGTCCCAATTTTTTTCATTTTAAGCTACAAGTATGAATTCCTCTAACAAAAATTTTAATTAGCCAGATGGTGGTGGCACATGCCTTTAATCCCAGCACTCTGGTGAGTTCGAGCCCAGACTACTCTATAAAGAGAGTTCTAGGACAGTTGGGACTACACAGAAAAACCCTGTCTGGAAAAATAAATTTAGGGTCAAGATCAACACATGAAGATCAACACAGCAACTAACCTAGGCCCCTAGAGGCTAACAGCAATGGAAACAGTAACCAAAATAAGAAGGAAAAAAGCTTAGACTTGACCTAGACCCCTATACATAGTTACAGGATAGGTAACTTGGTCCTCACACAGATCCCTTAACAAGTAGGGGTGGGGGGTATAAGTCATGGACTTTGTTACCTGTTAGTGGAGACTTTACCCTAGCTGAGTTGCCATGTTGGGCCCCCTGCAAGAGGAAGCTCTTAGCCCTCATGTGACTGATGAACTGAGGGAGACTGATATGTGGGGGACCCTCACACTGGAGGAGTAGGATAGGTGGGAGAGGGGGTAGAGGGAGAGGAGGGAGGGGGCTGTGATTGAGATGTAACCTGAATTGATAAATAAATGTATTTTTAAAAAAAAGAAAGAAAAATAAATTTAAATTTAAACTAAGAAGGTAGTAGGTGTGGTGGCATAATCTATAATCCCAGTATTAGAGAGGCAGAAGCAGGAGAATAAAGCATTTAGGCCATAGCACTAGGCACAAGCCTTTGATCCCGCAAGTGATCTAAGGAAGAGGCAAGTAGATCTCTATGAGTTCCAGGCCAGCCAAGCTACATAGTGAAACCTTGCCTCAAAAAAACAAAAAAAGAAAAAAAGTTTGGTGGATTTTTTTGTTTTGTTTTGTTTCATTTTGGGGGGGGGGGCATTTCAAGACCTCATTTTTCGTATAGCAGTACTTGGTGTCCTGGAATTCACTTTTTAGACAAGGCTGGCCTCGAACTCAGATATCCACGTGCCAATGCCTCCCAAGCACTGGGATTAAAGGCGTGCGCCACTATGTATGACCCCCCCCCCAAAAAAAAAAGTTTTTAACTCTCAAAACAAACCAAAAAAGTTAGACCAACCAAGTACCCACAAAAAAATCAGGCCAGGGCTGGAGAGATGGCTCAGTGGTTAAGAGCACAGGCTGCTCTTCCAGAGGATCCAGATTGGATTCCCAGCACCCACAGGGTGCTCACAACCTACCCAACTCCAGTTCCAGGGATCTAACACCCCCCTTCTGGCATCTGTGGGCACTGCATGGACATGGTGAGCATATACAAATGCAATAAAATCACCAATAAACATAAAATAAAACCTAAACTATGTAAATTGATAAAATATGGTATGGCTACAAAATGGTACAAAGTCACTGATGCCACATCAGGAAGACAGCCAACAAGGTGTTGGCTGAGGGTGTAGGAAGAAGTAGACGATCACCTGAAACTGGCATGATACATTCTAGTCTTCTGAGACAGGACCTCTCTGGGACTTGGTGCTTACTGATTAAGCCAAATTAACCAGCATCTGAGCCCAGAGCCTCCCTGTCTCCACCTCCCCACCCTTGTTATAAGTGTGTCAGCAACAGTGTGTGCTACACAGTCAGCTTCCTACATGGCTGCTGCAGATCAGACTCAAGGAAAACACTTCACTGAGCTATCTTCCTAATCACCTTGCCCCTGCCCAATTTTTCTTTATTTCTGCTTGGTTTTGGTTGTTTTGTTTTATTTTTGTTTTTTATTTTAGACATAGGATATTGCTATGCAACACAGTGAGAGTTCAAACTTTCAATCCCCTGCCTCTGTCTCCCAAGTGCTGGCTGAGATTATAGGCATGCAACATCATGTCCAACAATTTTTTTTTTTTTTGGTTTTTCGAGACAGGGTTTCTCTGAATATCTCTGGCTGTCCTGGACTCACTTTGTAGACCAGGCTGGCCTCGAACTCACAAAGATCTGCCTGCCTCTGCCTCCCAAGTGCTGGGATTAAAGGCGTGCGCCACCACCGCCCAGCTCCAACAATTTTTTTAACTACTAAAATTTTAAATCAAACATTTCAGATTTCCAAATCTCTCTCTCTCTCTCTCTCTCTCTCTCTCTCTCTCTCTCTCTTTCGATTTTGGTTTCTGTGTGTAGTCCTGCCTGTCCTGGAACTTAGCCTGTAGACCAGGCTGGACTTAAACTAGAAATCCACCTGCCTCCTGAGTACTGGTAATAAAGGCATGTGCCACCACACCTGGCAAAAAGCTTCTATTTCTAAACTGAAGATTTATGTTTAAAAAACAAATTAGCATGTTAGTTAGGTGTGGTGGAGGGAAGTAGGACGCACAGCAGTGCTTCATCATGGACAAGAAAGGAAGACCTTATCCCAAAGAAGAAGAGGAGGGAGGAGGAGGAGGAAAAACTGGAAGAAAGGAAGAAGGTGCTAAATGCAGAAAGGAAGGGCCAGGCCCGCAGTGACTACGCCATCAACTCACCAACACCCTGTCACCGATCTTGAGCTCCCGTTCTCCCTTCTTGATGGAGCCAGCCTCTGAAAGGTTGGAGATTGACTCACTGGCAGTTTTCGTAAGGTTGCTGATTTGAGGTGTAGTTGAAGTTTCTCTTGCTGTTGACTGGGATGGTTTGTGGGGAATATTTGAGGGAGTGGCTAGAGAAGAGGACACCATGGTGGCTGCAGCAGTGGACACAGGAGAAGCAGCTCTCACGTGAGCAGACTGCAGGCCATTGGCTTCATCTTCTTCTTGCACCTTCCTTGTCAACTTGGAAGGTCGGGTAAATATACCCTTTAAAGGTTCACACTGGAAATACCGAACTCCTGCCACCGACCCATCGTTCTTTCCTATGGGTTCATCTAAAACAATCCCGGCCCACTGGCCTGGTGCAAATTGAGTCTCCCCTAGAAACTGGATAAATCCGGGCTTATTGCCATTCACCCAAACACGCTCTCCAACTCGAAAGTCATCCACAAATCCCTCCTGGGTCTCAGAGGGTGGGGGGGCCCGAGGCTTTTTCACTGGGAATAGTCTTCTCCACAGCAG
This sequence comes from Lophiomys imhausi, assembly GCA_907164525.1. NCBI lineage: Eukaryota > Metazoa > Chordata > Mammalia > Rodentia > Muridae > Lophiomys > Lophiomys imhausi. Next base: position 7,284,071 of record CAJQZJ010004765.1, read on the forward strand.
CTCCAGCTGAAAACAAAAGGAGGGTGAGAAAGGATCCAACATTGTATTCGAGCAGTTAGCTTCTAACTTAAAGAAGACAGAACAGACTGGAGAGGATGCTCACTGGTTAAAAGCACTGGCTGATCTTGCAGGGGCCCCAGGTTCAATCCCCAGCACCACCAACATGGTGGCTCACAACAATCCATAACTCCAATTCCAGGGGATCTGACATCCTCCTCCGGCCTCACCCAGCAACAGGCACACACATGGTGCACAGACATAGATAAAACACCCACACACATAAAATAGTAATAATAATTTTTAAACATGAAAAGAGAACACAATAGCAATATGAAGAGACCATGAGTTGCTGGACAAGTTCTTTGTTTTTTCCCAAGCAAGGAGGCAGAATAGTATCAAAAGTCTGTGAACTAGGAAGTGAGGTTTATTCTACATTTGCAAATAAGACTGGAAGTCATCAGGGCAAAAAAAAAACAAAAACAAAAACAAAAAATAAAAACATAGTTCTTTCCCAGCCCTGTATTTACAGTTCTGAGTTGATTCTTACCTCACTCCCTTCCTGAACATTTCAAGAATACCTAGTTAGATCCACCAAGACCCATCCATTCTTTTCCTATATTTGAGTAGTCAAGCTAACAAAACTCATACCATTTAATCAGACACATGTAATTATGCCTAATGAGTGACAGGATTCAGGGTCGAGGCCTCTGCCATCTCTACTACATATAACCTACTCCTTTGATGGAAGAGGTAGAAATCACGGCGAAAACAGAAAGATTGCACCTGACCGAATGCCATGGGAAGGCAAGATACTTCTGTGCAACCTCTGTCCTATCATATAGTAGTTAATTTGCCAGAAATGTGTATTTACATTGAAAGCATATCCATTCAGTCATCCAATAAAGATTTATTAAATATTTAGTGTAATTTGGAAAAGTGCACACTCCTAACCAGACTATCATGATCTAAGGATGTGACACAGCCTCCCTGAGTTTAATCTCTTCCCTTGCAGAGAGGCAATGACATCTTTCTTTGAGGTCATTTAAAAAAGAATTAAACGCCGGGCGGTGGTGGCGCATGCCTTTAATCCCAGCACTTGGGAGGCAGAGGCAGGCGGATCTTTGCGAGTTCGAGGCCAGCCTGGTCTACAAAGTGAGTTCAGGACAGCCAGAGCTGTTAAACAGAGAAACCCTGTCTCAAAAAACCAAAAAAAAAAAAATTAAAAAAAAATAAAAATAAAAAAGAATTAAATGCCTTAATGTATTTATTCATCCTCTAAATGTATAGGGAGCTCCTGAGTCTCTAGCACTAGTCGCAGGTATTCTATGCCAGAAAACAAAGCAAGACAGCATAGTCTGTTCCCATCGAGAACTGGGAAGACCAGAAAGCAGGCAGCCTGAATGCTGTGGAGGAGACAAGCCCCAACCCCACCCAAGAGCTGACATCTGGCCTGTGGCCTAACTGACAAGAAAGTATAAGCAAAATTGGAAGAACACCAAAACTGTGAGCAATACATTTCTATTATTTATAAATCCCCAGCCTAAAATATTTTGTTAGAGCAACCTGAATGGACTGAACCACTTATTCATAAAATGTCTGAGAAAAGTCTTTCTCATTAGTTTGAGAGCCAATGACTATTCAATTAGTGTCATAAAATTTTTTAGAGCAGACTAGTGTTTGTTCTCTTGGAATTCCACAAAGAAAGATCTAGAAAAATTAAGGAAGAGAAATCCAAGAAATACCTTAACCCTGTAGGGATCAAATAACTCAAGTGACTTAACTTGACAACTACTTTAACTATTCATACTAAATCAACTAAATTAAAAAAGGACAACTTAGGGGCTGGAGAGATGGCTCAGCGGTTAAGAGCACGGCTGTTCTTCCAAACCCCAGCACCCACATGACAGTTCACAGCTGTCTGTAATTGCCGGGCGTGGTGGCACACGCCTTTAATCCCAGCACTTCGGAGGCAGAAGCAGGTGTATCTCTGTGAGTTCAAGGCCAGCCTGGTCTACAAAGTGAGTCCAGGAAAGAAAAGGATGAACAGAGAAACCCTGTCTCAAGAAACCAAAAAGCAAAACAGAGTGTTTGACGCTCTGCAGAGGACCTGCGTTCAGTTCCCAGCTACTATTTCAGCGGGCTCACAACCACTTGTAACTCCAGCTCTAGGAGCTCAGAAACCTTCTTCTGGACTCTTCTAGCAACTGCATGCACTTATACACACACAGACATATAAATAAATAATAAAATAAAGTTTTTTTTTAATTAAAAATAGTCATGCATGTGGCACATGCTTTTAATCCTAGTACTTAGAAGGCAGAGCCAGGCAAACCTCCGAGTTCGAGGCCAACCTGGTCTACAGAAGAGTTTCAGGACAGCCAAGGCCACACAGAGAAACCCTGTCTCAAAATGAAATAAAATAAAACACAAATAAAAAGTAATGCATTACCAGTAGCAGGTGTCTTCAAGGCTGTGCTTCCATGTTTAAGGATCTTGGTAGGGGCCTTCAGCCCACTTGGTTTTAGCATACTCATTTTCCTGGAAGGTCAGGTTGTTTTCCACTGTCTGCTGCCACTATCTTTCCCTGATCATCCATACAAATGTGGGTGTTTCTATAGAGAACTTAGTCTCTAGATTAAATCTGAAAAAAGAAAACATATCAAGAGAAAAAGATCAGAGACAAGTTACTCCAAATTCCAAACTGAGCATAATAGTGGTGCATACTTTTAATCTAAGCAATAGAATCACAGGAAGTTATTTTTTTTGTTTGTTTGGGTTGCTGGGGGAGGGGGGCTTCTGGAAAATTCACTAGTTTTTAAGAATGTAAAGGAGCCCTAAGAAAAGTGATTCCTAATTGTTGCTATATTCATTTTTGTTTCCTCTTTGGAGTCAAAGAGATTTTCTGCTGTTTTGTTTTGTTTGAGACGTGGTCTTACTATGTAGCTCTGACTGTCCTAGAACTCACTATATAATAGATTAAGGCTGGTTTTGAACTCACAAAAAATCTGCCCACCTCTTTCTCCCTGGTGCTGGGGGTTAAACTCCTTGTGCTGTGGTTAAAGGCATGCACCTTTACAAAGGATTCCAGCAACAAGTGCCTCTGGTTCAGATAAAGATTTGGTTGCCAAGTAAGCATTTTCGGTATTTACTGTTGTCATTACTGCTGCTTCAGTGCTGCACTAAGGGCTGTGAATACCAAAGCCTGATTTGCAGCCTCTGGGAAAACCAGATTTTTGGGCTGGTGATGGAGTAGTGTTAAGCATTTTAAATGTTGATTGGTCCTGCTTGTTGTCTGTTACTTTGTCTCTGATTGGTTAAATAAATGCTGAGGCCTGGAGATTGGGCAAAGACAGAGGTAGGGCAGGACTAAGGTGTGCAGGCTTTTGAGACAGAGAGCATCTTAGGAAGAAGAAGCCTCACAAGAGAAGCCAAGAGCAGGAGGAAGGAGGGCACACGCCATGGGGTAGATTAAAGAAGATCCTTCCACGTGGCCTAGAACATCAGCATAACATGGAGAATAATAGTCCAAAGGGACGTATGTAAATATGGGGTCATATTTGGGTAATAGAATTATGAGCTACCTTAGATGGGCTAGGATTGTACAACTCAGGCCTAGGCTTGTTAAAATCCCTCCGGTGTCTGTCTGTATTCATTTATAATGGCAGGTTAAGCATTAACACCATCGAACCAATTAAATACAATATAAATACTAGTACCAATTAAATACAATATAAATACTAGTAAACAATTTAATTAGCCATTTTTTTTCTACAGGCTGGAGAGATGGCTCAGCAATTAAAAGCACTGGCTGTTCTTCCAAGTGACCCAGGTTCAAATCCCAGCACCCAAATGACAGTTCACAGCTGTCTGTAATTGCCGGGCGTGGTGGCACACGCCTTTAATCCCAGCACTTGGGAGGCAGAGGCAGGCGGATCTCTGTGAGTTCAAAGCCAGCCTGGTCTACAAAGTGAGTCCAGGACAGCTGGCTACACAGAGAGACCCTGTCTTGAAAAACGAAAAACAAAAAACAAAACAAACAAAAACCCCAGATTTTTATGCCCAGAGCAACACCACCAGTGCGCGTTAACACGGAGGGTTTCTACACACAAATAGGCACATCTCCACAGGCAGTCACCAGACTGTGATTGGTACTCACAGTGTGAAGTATCAACACTGTCTAGAAGTTGTTAGAAATGAGGATCTCAAACCTATGGAAACAAACCCTGGTGGGCTCAGTTATCTATCGTTTAATAAGCCACTCAACTGATTCTGATGGGAGCATTTGAGAGCCAGTACTAAATTACTGATCAAAAAATAATCAGAGGGTCAACTTCTCAATCACATGGACATAAATCATCCACCGCTAACCTCTACAGCACCTTAGGACTTTGCCTCCTCCATAGCTGTCCATGCCTCTGTGTCAGGGGTGCCCCTGCTCAGAATGTCCTAACTCGTCAGCTTTTCAAGTCTGCACTCACCTGCCTTCCAAAACCTGCTTGGCTCCTCACCAATGAAAATGTGTTCATCTTTCTATTTTCCATACAGCATCCATTTTGCTTTGTCTGCCTGCTATTTGTTTGTGACAGGGCCAGGGATCCAGGATAGACTCAAACTTGCTATGTAGCTGGGGATGATTTTGAACTTCTGATCCCCCTGCCTCCATCTCCTGAGTACTGGAATTATATGCATGAATAACTAGTTTGGATGGTTGTGGGATGTGTGTGTGTGTGTGTGTGTGTGTGTGTGTATGTGCGCATACATGAGAGAGGGTGTGTGTGGATATGTGTGTGTACATGAGAGAGGGTGTGTGTGTGTACATGATGAGAGGGTGTGTGTGTGCATGAAAGAGGGTGTGTATGGATGTGTGTGTACATGATGAGAGGGTGTGTGTGTATACATGAGAGAGGGTGTGTGTGTACATGAGAGGGTGTGTGTGTGAATGAGAGAGGGTGTGTGTGCATGAGAGAGGGTGTGTACATGATGACAGGGTGTGTGTATACATGAGAGAGGGTGTGTGTGTACATGATGAGAGGGTGTGTGTGTGTGTGTACATGAGAGAGGATGTGTGTGTGTGCATGAGAGAGGGTGTGTATGGATGTGTGTGTGTACATGATGACAGGGTGTGTGTGTGTGCATGAGAGAGGGTGTGTGTGTGTGCATGAGAGTGTGTATGGATGTGTGTGCATGAGAGAGGGTGTGTGTGCATGTGTGTATGTACATGATGACAGAGTGTGTGTGTGTGTACACATGATGACAGGGTGTCAGTGCCGGAGTGAGTACATGGGAGGTCAGAGGACAACTTTATAGTTAGTTCTGTCTTTTCACCTTTTTTTTTTTAGATTTATTTATTTAATGTACGTGAGTGCTCTATCTGCATGCACACCAGCAGCCAGAAGAGTGCATCAGATCACCTTGTGGATGGGTGTGAGCCACCATGTAGTTTCTGGAACTGAACTCAGGACCTTTGGAAGACTAGCAAATGCTCTTAATGGCTGAACCGTCTCTCCAGCCCTCCTTTCACCCTTTAAAGTAGGTTCTGAGGATTGAACTCAGGTTGCCAGGCTTGTGTGGCAAGAGTCTTTAACCCACTGAGCCTGTTTCTGGCTTTTTGAAACAGGATCTCACACTGTAGTATTGACTGGCCTCAAACTCATGGCAATTATCTGATGCTAGTGTTTTAGAGCGCTGGGATTACAGGTGTGAGACAGCACACCCCCGAGTCTTTTCCATATGTTTGTTTTCCACAGCATCTAGCACATTTAGCTCTCTGTGTGAGCTGTGACTCTCTTGGAAGAAACTATATTTTAGCCATCTTTTTATTTCCTGCAACATATAATAAACAACATTCACTAAACAAAATAAATGGGGGTCAAAAAGCTCTAAATTTTTACTCAAACTAGCTGGGGTGTACTTACTATGTTTTTAAATTATACTTCCTGATCACCGCAGATGGCAGAATATTGTATGGCACAAACACATGAAACTTACATGTACCTGGGGAGAAAAATTCACATCCACAAAAAATAACTAAGCATACAACTCATGAGAAATAACAATCCGTATGACTATCCTGAAAATGTCCTAGAAGACCAAAAAAGTGGACTAGGATGGAAGGAAAAGGCTTCTCAAGCAAGGCAAGGTGTGTGTGAGCTGGAAGGGAATATATGTTAAACAGTCAGGGGACAAAGGAAGAAAGAAGGAAAGGACAAAGCCTGTGAATTGAACAGGGAGTTCAGTTGGATGAACATCTGAAGATTCATGTAAGAAATCAAGTTTAAAGCCAGACCTCGTGGCATACACCTTTAATCCCAGCACTGGGAAAACAGACGCAGGCAGATCTCTGAGTTCAAGGCCAACCTGGTCTACAAAAGGAGTCCAGGACAAGTCAGGGCTACACAGAGAAACCTTATCTTGAAAAACCATAAAGGAGAGAGAGAGAGAAGGTAAATTGAAGGAGAAGCTCAAGAGTCTCAGTTAAATCTAAGAAACTGATCAGCCAGACGTGGTGGTGGTTGCCTTTAATCCCAGCACTCAGGAGGCAGAGGCAGGCGGATCTCTGTGAGTTCAAGGCCAGCCTGGTCTACAAAGAAAGTCCAGGACAGCCAGGGCTTTGTTACACAGAGAAACCCTGTCTCTGTCTCGAAAAACAAAACAACAACAAGAAAGACACTAATCAAGCCGGGCGGTGGCGCACACCTTTAATCCCAGCACTTGGGAGGCAGAGGCAGGCGGATCTTTGAGAGTTTGAAGCCAGCCTGGTCTACAAAGTGAGTCCAGGACAGCCAGGGCTACACAGAGAAACCCTGTCTTGAAAAACCAAAAAAAAAAAAAAAAAAAAGACACTAATCAACTTTACTAACCTTTCTCCTCAAATGCAAAGCCTTTCTTTCAAGACTCTAGTAGCACAATGAAATTGGTCTACAGTATCTCAGACTCTAGCTGCCATTAACAAGCAAATCTGAAACCAAAGGTTGACAGCTTTCCATGTACCATTTGAAATCCTCACTCATTACAAGTCAGTACAGGCAATAGCTGGGGCTGCCGGCATCTGGCTAATTCAGGAGAGGAGAGTCCTGAGCATCGTGTCCTGCTCACAGCATGGCTAGGAGGGGAGATGATCGTCTAGAACTCTTGAGACAGACGATACTCTGGCAAAGACGAGTACAGCTGTGAAGACTACCGCTAAGCCCAGGAGAGTAACCCCAGCCTTTCTGGTCCTCTGACAGGAAGGGGACTAGGATGAATATTCTAATTTACCTTGATATATTTTTGTATCTTAAGTGCTCCCCCAGTCTGTGAGACTTAATATTTGGCCTATGAGTTTTCAAGTATGGGAGCCGCCCCTACATGTGCGTTTGGTTTGGTTGAGATAGGGTCTCACAATGAAGCCCTGGATGGTCTGGAACTTACCATGCACCATGTCGGCTGGACAACATCATTCCACAATTTCCTCCACCCAAGGGTGCTCTCCTTGCCAAAGAGTCAGTATCATTTAAAGTCACTGCTGAGTGGCAGGACAGACGGCTCAGCAGTTATGAGCAGTTATTGTTCTCTGGGAGAACCAAGTTTGATTCCCTGCACCCAGGTTAGGCAGCCACAGCTGCTTGTAAACTGTGGCTTCACCCTCTTCTGACACACATACATGCAAAATGCTTTTACACATAAAAATCATTAACAATTTTTAAAGGTGACTGAGCCCGACATTGTAGTGCAAGACTTTAAGGAGGCACTGAAGAGGCAGAGGCAGACTGATCTCTGAGTTAAAGGCCAGCCTGGTCTACAGAGTGAGTTCCAGGACAGCCAGGGCTACACACAGAAACCCTGTCTCGAAATATAAACAAAAAAGCAAGCATCTGAGGAAACACTAAGTACTTCACTAATAATGCTTCAACCAGTTTTTTTGAGAACAAGTCTTATGTAACTGAGGCTAACCTAAAACTTGATATGCATCCAAGGATGACTTGGAATTTGGGTCCTGTGGCCTCTACCTCCTAAGTACTGGGATTACAAGCACGCACTACCACGCAGTTTCTGCAGTGCTGCGGATCAAGCCCAAGGCTTCCTGCAAACTAGACAAGCACTCTAGTAACTGAGCTACATCTTCCATCTTTCAACATATTTGAAAATCCATCTTTGGAAGTAACTTATCCCAGGACTTTGAGGAGGCTGAGGCAAGAGGAACACAAGTTCAAAATCAGCCTGAGCTGATTTTGAGTGAGACCCTACCTTAAAAAAACAAAATAAGCCGGGTGTGGTGGCGTACACCTTTAATCCCAGCACTTGGGAGGCAGAGACAGGTGGATCTCTGTGAGTTCAAGGCCAACCTGGTCTACAGAGTGAGTCCACGACAGCCAGGGATACACAGAGAAACCCTGTCTTGAAAAACCAAAAACCAAATAAGAAAATGAAGCAGCCTTATTGGTGGTCTAAGATAGTTGTGACATGGCTCTACAACATCACCACCTGTTTCCAAAACTTGGATCAAAATATCTCAAAGTTAGCCAGGTGTGGTGGCACATGCCTTTAATGCCAGCACTTAGGAGGCAGAGGCAGGTGGCTCTCTGTGAGTTCAAGGCCAACCTGGTCTATAGAGTGAGTCCAGGACAGTTAAGGATACACAGAGAAACTCTCAAAAAACCTAAAAACAAAACAAAAACCCTCAAAGTTAGACGCTATGTGGCTACTAAACAAAAAATATATCCAAGACCCAGCGAGAAAGTCCAATGGCTCCAAAAATTAATAGCTATGTCACTATAATAAACAACACCTCCCCACATGAAAGACCTTGTGTGAGTGTATATGAACTTCTAAATATATTTTTCAATTAGTCATATCCAAGTGAGTGACTAAGACCTGTGATGCCAAAGATTGGGAGAAAAGGGTAGGAGGATAGCCATAAGTTCTAGGCCAGCCAGGGCTACTCAGTGAGACCCTGTTTCAAAAAGCCAAAAAGAGAGAGACCCCTTTCCAAGAAAAAAGGTCACATTGTTTTATAGCCTTGCTTTCCAAACAATATTGGTGTATGTGTGTGTGTGTGCTTATGTATATGGATATATGTGTGTGTGCTTATGTAT
>CAJQZJ010004765.1:7416566-7488291 GCA_907164525.1 Lophiomys imhausi
CCAGGCCAGCTGCCAGGTCCCAGGAACTTAGCTGACCATAAAAAGGGTAAAACCAAAAATGAAGGTCAATTGGGCCAAGGGCCCCCAGGGTTTCAGGAACTGGCTGACCACAAAGTAGATAACAAAACAAGATTAGATTCATTCCTGAGAAAAACAGATGTAGGATGTTTCCCGCTGACTAACTAATGGGCTGGTACATTCCACCTGTATTTTGCCTCCCCATTGGGTTGTGGTAAACAATGGGCTGGGCTGGTACTTCCCACTTGTAATTTCCCCCCACCCCTTTAAAATACTCTACTCGCCCCCAAATCATGGTTGCGGCTCCTACCCCTGCATGGGATACGAGTGGCACCCTCAGTGCACTGAGCCCCCCCTTCCCACTTTTCCCCCCTTCCCCCTTTTCCCCCCTTCCCCCTGAAATAAACCTCTTGCGATTGCATCAAGATGGTCTCTTGCGAGTTTTGGGGCGGCCGTGATATCCTGAGCGTTGGGTGAGGAACTTCCCTCCCCTGGGTCTTTCACATGTATTTATTGGGGCACATGGGTATCACAGCACAAGTGTGGGACTCAGAGAACTACTCACCAGAGTTGGCTTCCTCTTTCTACCCCATGGCCTCAGGGCTTCTAACCCAGGCAGTGAACTTTGGCGGGAAGCACTGTTACCTGCTAAGCCATCCCAATAGTCCCTGGTTTTGCTCTGAGACAAGGCATGATATGGACTAAGGAGTCCTGGAACTTGTGGCAATCCTCTGGCCTCAGCCTCCTGAGGTTCTGGGATTACAGGTGCACACAATCTGCCCAGCTCTGCTGTACACAGTATCAGATACATAGCTAGAAAAAGGCATCTAGAGGATGCTTCCAGCCATGAGAACAGCACCCATGTTGAGCAAGTGCCACAATGGCTAGCCATCTACTGCCAGTTTCAAGAATTGAAGGTCTCCATTTTCCTCAGATACAATCTGTCTCACTAAACTTTGAACAGGAAATTATAGGAAAAATGGTCTTCTGGTCTAAACAAAATTTTAAAGATTGAGCATACAGTTCAATATCAAACCTTCTCAAAATGCATATGCTTACTGTGTACTCCTTTTTTTTTTTGGTTTTTTCGAGACAGGGTTTCTCTGTGTAGCTCTGGCTGTCCTGGACTCACTTTGTAGACCAGGCTGGCCTCGAACTCACAGAGATCCGCCTGCCTCTGCCTCCCGAGTGCTAGGATTAAAGGCGTGCGCCACCACCGCCCGGCTACTGTGTACTCCTTTTAACAAGCAGTCACCTAAAACCTGCCTGGGAAAAGTGAAAGTAGGAATTCTCAGGGCTGGAGAGATGGCTCAGCATTTAAGAGAACTCAACTGCTTTGGCAGAGGACCTGGGTTTGGTTCCCAGAATCCATATGGTAGCTCACAATGGTTTATAACTCCAGTTCCAAGGGATTCAACTCCTTCTTCTTAGCTCCTCGGGCTCCTGTATACACGGTATACATATATTCACTCAGGTTTACACACATACATAAAAAATTTTAAATTAGAATATTTAAAACATGCAGATAAAGGAAACATTTCTTACAGCAGAAAAGAATGAGTTAGCTGGTTGTTGGTGGCGCACGCCTTTAATCCCAGTCCTCAGTAGGTAGAGGCAGGTGGATCTATGAGTTCAAGACTAGCCTGGTCTATAGAGTGAGCTCCAGGACAGACAGGGATACACAGAGAAACCATGTCTTGAGAGAGAGAGAGAGAGAGAGAGAGAGAGAGAGAGAGAGAAATGGGTGAGTTACCAGGCTCTCTCTCTCTCTTTTTTGAAGGGCCATAACTGTGCTAGGCAAGTGCTATGCCTATATCCCCAGCTCAGTTATTTAGTGCTGAAAAACAAACAAAACAACAACAAAAAAACCTATGGAACTCCAGTAATTACTACATCTCAAAGTTTGGAAGTGAAGTTAGTGCCACCCAAAATTTTAAGCAAAGCACACAAAGCTGTCACTGTTGTAGCTGCCAGGAAACTACCATTTCAAGACACCTTTGGGGCTGCTCCCTCTGCTCATACTTGTTACCATGTAACCCATCTTAACAAACACTCAAGGAGATCTTGTAAAGGGAAGCTCAAAGCTGACAGCCAATTCTAGTCTCCCTGCATAAAGATATCTGTGAGATACAGAGATGCCTTTCATGATGAAAAATTTGACCTGGGGCCTGGAGTATGGCTCAGCAGTTGAGAACACTGGCTGCTCTTGCAGAGGACCTGGGTTCAGTTCCCAGCACCACATGGTTGTTTACATGGCTCTAACTCTAGTTCCAGGGCATGTAAGCCTCTCTTCTGACTCCACAGGCATGAGGCACACATGTGGTACACAGACACACACACAGGCAAACCACTCATACACATAAAAAAGAATTTTTTTGTTTGTGTTTTTTTGAGACAGGGTTTCTATGTGTAACAGCCATGACTGTCCTGGACTCACTCTGTAGACCAGGCTGACCTCGAACTCAGAGATCTGCCTGCCTCTGCTTCCCAAGTGCTGGGATTAAAGGTGTGCACCACCACGCCTAGCTCAAAAATGAATATTTTAGCCGGGCGGTGGTGGCGCACGCCTTTAATCCCAGCACTTGGGAGGCAGAGGCAGGTGGATCTTTGTGAGTTCGAGGCCAGCCTGGTCTATAAAGTGAGTCCAGGACAGCCAGGGCTACACAGAGAAACCTTGTCTCGAAAAACCAAAAAAAAAAAAAAATGAATATTTTTTTAAATATTCTTTTAAAAATAATGTAAAGCAGCTAAATATTGTCCCCTGGTCAAAATTCACCACTAATTGGCAAGTTCAGTGTGTTTGTTTGCTTGCTGTTTTTTAGTCTCACATAACCCTGCACTTCCTATGTAGCTAAGGCTACCCTTGAACTCCTGACCCTCCTTATCTGAATCCCATGTGCTGGAAGGTGTAATTGTAAATTTCTACAGTCTATATGTTATCTCATTCCTAAAATCTGCATGTTTAAGAAAACAAGGATATGTGACTTGGAAAAACAAGCAAGCATATAGGACCGCACTGTAAGCAGTAGAGTGGACTAGATATGGTGGTCCACACTCACCATCCCAGCCCTGACGACACTGAGACATGAGTCACAAGTTCAGGTCCATTCTGGGCTATATATCCCATCTCAAAACTCCAAAGCACCATTCAGGGCTACACAGAGACTCAAATACATACACACACACACACACACACACACACACACACACACGCAAAGCATAATGGCACAAACCTATAATCCTAGCATTTAGGAGACAGAAACAGGAGGATTATGAGTTCAAGGCCAGCCTGGGATATTTATCAAGCTCAAAGCCAGCCAAGACTATGAGTCCCTGTCTCAAAACCAAAAAAAAAAAAAAAAAAAAAAAGAATTACTTGGAGATTCCAAGACTTAATTCCTACTTTACTTTTTGTTTTTATTTGTTTGTTTTTTGAAACAGTGTTTTTTTATTATGTACTTCTAGCTGTCCTGGAACGTGCAGCAGAGATCAGAGATCTACCGGCCTCTGCCTCTTTAAAGGCCTTCACCACCACACTTGGCTTCTACTTTACTTGAATAAAATACACAAAGTGACAATTTATCCAGTAATTGTTTCAGGAATCCAGGAACGTAAAGTTTTTTTAAGAACTTCCCCCCTTGTAATGCTAGTGAGCAAACTGAGGGCCTTGGGCATCGGTAGAGGTGAGCCCTCAACTAACAAGACAATTCCTCCAACCCCAGGATATTTTTGTTTGCTCATAGAACAAGCAAAAAGGTGCATGCCCACAATCCTAGCACTGAAGAAGGAACATCATAAGTTTGAGGCTAGCCTGAACTACCTATGGAGTCCCAAGCCAGCCAGGCTGAGACCTAAGAAAATCCCACGTTAACACTCAGTGACTACCTTCCAGGCATCTACATGAACTCACGCTGGCTCTCCCAGCTCCAGATGTAAAACAGCAGCCAAACCCAAGGCCGACAACTCAGCTGTGACACGTCTGAACCTGTCTGTGGATCACTAATTACTTATACTCCTGATAATTAGATCTAACATTCCAAATTGTCACTGCCTGGTGCTGCAGATGTATTTTCACAGAACTCAAAATGTTATGTCTATTTTCAGGGAAATTTGATGGCAAATCACATAACAGAGCACCGATAACAGCATAGTCACTCACACTGAAAGCACCCTGATGCTCATCTTCTGAGCTTTTTACTTTTCACTACCCTGCCAAGGATAGCCACGGTGATTTTGTAACCATTATGTAAGTCTTCAAGTTGTGCAATTTAAATACATAAGAATAAAAACCAGAGGCATCAGTGTCTACATTTTATCTACAGAATTGTAGAAAATTCAACCCAAATCAGCTAATAGAGGGCAAACTGGTACCTCATGGTATCTAACGGGCCTCAGCTTACATCTTGAAGTTGACCCAGAAGCTAAGCAACATTTTGAACCATCTGGCTGTGAGGTCACACTGGTGACATCACAAATGGGAATTCTGATGGTGTTCTGCCTCTCCAGCCTCACCACTTTAAAAAAGAAAAAAGAGCCGGGCGGTGGTGGCGCACGCCTTTAATCCCAGCACTTGGGAGGCAGAGGCAGGCGGATCTTTGCGAGTTCGAGGTCAGCCTGATCTACAAAATGAGTCCAGGACAGCCAGGGCTACACAAAGAAACCCTGTCTCGAAAAACCAAAAAAAAAAAAAAAAAAAAAGAAAAAAGAGAAGGTTCCATACTCCTGAACCTGGGGCTGATCCTGTGGTGGAGGTTGAATTTCTATTTAATCAGTTTGGTACCTGGCAGCACACGTAGGTGGTCCTGGGCAATGGATGTACCTCTGGGAGGAGGGTGTGAAGTTCACCAATGAGAAGGCACTCTGTATGCATGGTTAGTGACAGCATGTAAGAAGGAAAGCCTGTGGGGAGAAGGAAAGGGGGAATGGACACAAGGAAACACACAGAGCAGCCTGAGACTACGTTCATCATTGGGCCTGCAGCCTCCAAGTGAACAAGACATGAGGAGTGCAGAGACTGAGAAAACAGGTGGGAATGCCAGAGATGTGGCCCCTGTCCTGTCACGGTGTGGCAAGGCCCAGATGAACAGAGGAGGCCGAGGCAAGGCTGAGACACCAAGGACTAGGCCACAGGGCACAGCATCTGCCCCAAGAGGGTTCAGCTGACCCTGCACCTGCTCCGTTTAGCCTTGGCTGACTTAAGAGGCCTCAAGCCCAGGGTGAAGTGAGGTGGTGGCTGGCACGATAGCCAAGGGACCACTGAACGATTGTTATTGCAGTGTTCCTGAAGACAGTCTGTTGATGAGTTGCCCTCGAGGATTTGCACTTAAGGATTGGTACCCTTCTAAGATTCTTAGGATTGGTGGGGTGGTAGATGCTAATAATTATTAATAAATATCGTTTAAAAGTTATGCCTACAAGATCCCAAAAGGATATGTGCTTTGTCTCAGACATTCTCCTCCCAAGCAGGCAGCAGCATCTTCTACAGCTGAATGGCAGAAGCAACATGGGTGAGCATACATACATACACATATACATACACACTCATACATACACACACACTCATATATACACACACATACACAGACGCACACACACATAAACTTTTCTTTTGTGTCCTGAAAATTGGGCTACCATAAGGGTTCTGAAGTCTGAGTAGGAAGTAAATCACGAGCTTAAAGTAACTGCTGCCTTCTCCCTGACACCCTGGCACCCTGAAAAGCCACCAGCCCTAATGTCATCTGTTCACCAAGCAGGCAGAGTGAAGATTAAAAGTGGAAGAATGTAGAGAGCTGCGACGTGCCGCGCCCTAAAGATGGTGCCGGTTTCCGCCTTCCACCAGCCCGACGGTGAGCGTTCTCAGTGGTAAACAAGTCCATATTTGGCTAAGACTGCTGATCTGGCTTGCTTCCGCATACGTGGGCCTCTAAGATAGCACCACGTGGCTTTACTTGATTGGCTGTTCATATAGTATTTAGCCTGTGGGTTGGGTCTGCCCGGGCATTCGGAAGACTGTTTTCAAGGGACCTGAATAAACTGCTTGAGAAGAGCTTTTGCGAGTTGCGTCGTCCTTGCTGGTCGAGGGGGATGCGACAAGTGGTGGCCCGTACGGGGACCCAAAAAAGACTCAGAACTCCTGCAGTCAGGGGCAGTGCACTGGTAAGTTCCTGGGATAAATTGGGACAATAAAGTTTCACGGAAATAGCGAACAAAAGGTAAAGTTTTGCGGAGATAGCGAACAAACGGTAAAGTTTCGCGGAGATTGCGAACAAAAGGTAAAGTTTCGCGGGAAGTTGCGAACTAAAGGTAAAGTTTCGCGGGAAATTGCGAACCGAAAGTAAATTTTTAATCATGGGATTGTCTGAGTCACATCCAATTTTTCTGGCTCTTCAGGAGCTACTTTTAGCTAGGAATTTGAAAATTAAGAAGTCTACCCTAGAGAGATTTTTGAATGAATGTGACTCCGTGGCTCCGTGGTTTGCGGTGTCCGGGAATCTTACGGTATCCTGCTGGGACAAATTAGGCAGGGACTTGGATTTTGCTTGGGAGCAAGGTACTCTGAAGCATGGAGTAAGACCGATTTGGAAGATGGTGAGGAGTTGTTTAGGAGATCAGAGATATCGCAAGGCAGTGGAAAAAGGACAAAAGGCATTAGAACAGTTAAAAGAGGAGCGCTCGGTCAAATCTGGGAAAGATACTTTGGAAGAAGATAGCTCAGAGTCTAAAGAGGAACTTAAAATGTTAACAAAGAAAATGGAGAAGTCATCTTTGAGGAAGAGTTCTGACTGCACCCGGATAGAGCCCTCAGGTCCGGGGCCGCCTGTGCTGGCGCCGCCTTCATATAATGAGACTTGGGCTGGAGAGATGGCTCTGCGGTTAAGAGCACTGGCTGCTCTTCCAGAGGTCATGAGTTCAATTCCCAGCAACCACATGGTGGCTCACAACCATCCATAATGAAATCTGGTGCCCT
This sequence comes from Lophiomys imhausi, assembly GCA_907164525.1. NCBI lineage: Eukaryota > Metazoa > Chordata > Mammalia > Rodentia > Muridae > Lophiomys > Lophiomys imhausi. Next base: position 7,423,552 of record CAJQZJ010004765.1, read on the forward strand.
CTTCTGGCCTGAAGATATACCTGCAGACAGAACACTGTATACATAATAAATAAATCTTTAAAAAATATATATATAATGAGACTTCCCCTCCGAGTGGTCCTAGTGGGCGGTCATTCTGTCCAAATGTCTGGAGGGAAGTGAGACATGAGCTGTACTACCCTGTCTTTCAGGATGGAGGGGGAAATCGTTATCATGAACCTCTCAATTTTAAGGTAATTAAAGCACTCGCTGAGTCTGTCCGCACTTATGGGATTAATGCTGCTTTCACTGTAGCTCAGGTGGAAGCTCTTAGTCGTTATTGCATGACTCCTAGTGACTGGATGAGCTTGGCACGTGCCTGCCTGTCCTCTGGGCAGTATTTAGATTGGAAGGCTTTCTTGATTGAGTTTGCTAATGAACAAGCTGCTGCTAATCGTGCAGCAGGAAACCCAGCCTGGGATGTGGACATGCTTCTTGGGCAAGGTCGATATGCTCAACAACAAACTGGGTATCCGGCTCAGGTGTTTGAGCAAATCAATTTAATCACAACCAGAGCTTGGAAATCATTGCCTAACAAAGGGGAAGTGAATGGAAATCTAACCAAGGTTATTCAGGATCCCCTGGAGCCTTTCTCAGACTTCGTGGCTATAATGGTTGAAGCAGCTGGAAGGGTATTTGGAGACCCTGATTTGGCAATGCCCTTAATTAAACAACTTGTGTATGAACAATGTACAAAGGAATGTAAAGCAGCTATCACCCCTTATAAGAACAAGGGGTTGGAAGCCTTGATGCCTCAGTGCAGACTGCCGCTACCTTGAATAATTTGTCAGCCAATGTAGCCACGGCCTTGGATGTATTGTGGCAGGTGGCCCAGATTGGCTGTGAGTGGAAAATGACTGGTTTGTGTGTGACCTCTGTGCCATATCAAAATTATTCTGTAGCTGCAAATTTGTCTAAGCAACTCTCAGTATCTTACAGGAAATTGGTCTGGCGAGTTTGATAAGCTGATGCAGAATCTGAGAACTGCCATCGTGCATGTGAATTCCACCCGGGTTGATGTCTCTGTTGCTGAAGGACTGTCAACATGGATCCTCCGAGCCATGAATCATCTGAAGGAATGGGCGGGAATGGGTGCCCTAGGAGGCATGCTCTTCCTAGTCAGTTTCATTGCCCTATGGTGTATCTGTAAGATGAGGATTTCACAGAGGAGAAGCAATGCCATGCTGGTGCAAGCCTTTGCTGCCTTGGAGGCTAGACAGCCACAAGCTTGGTTGACTGTCCTAAAGGACTAAGCTATCATCACGCTCAGGATGCGAGGCTAAGCACTGCACTTGGGGTCAGCTCCTAGCGACTTCAAGAAGGGCATGTTTGATTGCATATGGGTTGGTATCCTAGTTTCCCATCTCTGAGAAAAAGATACCGGACGGGTATGGCACCAGCCTGGTTGGCTACTGGGCGTGGGGTCATTACAATGTCCTTTACATACATATCAAAGATCAGATGCTTGATATATCTACTAGGGATCCTCAACAGACTGCCACCAATCCTTTTGATTTATGGCTTTTGTGTGGAGCAAATGGTAGCTGTATGGATTTGGGACCTATACTTATGCTTGGAGGAGGAGTTTATCAAAGAGGTAGTTTTTCCCTAGGGTCCGCTACCAAATTAGATCTTTCTAGTGGTAGTGGCTCTGGTACTTGGAATTCTTCGTTTCATTCTTACCGCAACAAGACCTTTTCAGCTTCGCCAGTATGTCTTTGGCCTCCTTTTCTGTGGATTGTAAGTAATGGGAGTGCATCTTTGGGTGAAGAAAAGTTAGTATGCACTCTGGGCACATGTTTTTATGCCCTATGCTGGAATGCCACAGCCTTTCCTGTGGCTGTGGTGACTAGAATGCCTCGATATGTACCAGTTTCTGTAGAGGCTCCTAATACCATGATGCTATTCAGGTTTAAAAGAGATTTTGGCATCACTGCAGCTATTGTTACTGCCATCACTATTGCTGCTGTGGGAGCTACTGCCTCAGCTATTGCCTTGTCTAGTTCTATACAGACTGCCAATGCCCTGAATAACATCTCAGCCACTGTGGCACAGGCATTGGATACTCAGACCTCTATGAATTCTCATCTCAAAGGAGGCCTTATGATAGTTAATCAACGCATAGATTTAATACAAGAACAGATTGATTCTCTTTGGCAACTAGCACAATTGGGGTGTGAGTGGAAAATGCAAGGTTTGTGTGTTACTTCCGTGCAGTGTCAAAATTTTACAAAGGCTGCTAATTTGTCTAGACAATTGTCAAAGTTCCTCTTACAGGATTGGTTGGCTGAATTTGAAAATTTGATGAGAGAGCTGAGAGCGACAATTGTCCACATCAACTCCACTCGGGTGGATTTGAGCCTGGCTACTGGTTTGACTTCCTGGATAAAGACGGCTATGGATCATCTTAAGGAGTGGGCAGGCGTAGGCTCTTTGGCGATACTGATGATACTAGCCTCTCTGGTTTGCCTATGGTGCATCTACAAAATGAGAGCCACACAAAAGCATAATGCAGCCATGATTATACAGGCCCTTGTCGCCATTGAGGCGGGCCAGTCCCCTCAGGCATGGCTCGCTGCCGTGAAGCCTTAAATCTTCACTGAGCATAGTCCCTGCCCACTGAGGTATTTGTTCCACGGATATTAGGGTCTGGCAAGTCAGACGGAGTTGACGGGTAAGTCTCGGCCACCTAAGACAGGGCAGCCCCGAGTGGGGAGGCTGACCCAGAGACGGGTAAGAGTTTGAGCATCGCCCTCCTACAGGCTCAGGCCCACCGTGAGATCCCCAGATAGGGGGATTATGAAGCCTTTCCAGGGACTTCTACCAACTTTAGTAAAAATAAAAAAGGGGGAACTGTAGAGAGCTGCGACGTGCCGCGCCCTAAAGATGGTGCCGGTTTCCGCCTTCCACCAGCCCGACGGTGAGCACTCTCGGTGGTAAACAAGTCCATATTTGGCTAAACCGCTGATCTGGCTTGCTTCCGCATACGTGGGCCTCTAAGATAGCACCACGTGGCTTTACTTGATTGGCTGTTCATATAGTATTTAGCCTGTGGGTTGTGTCTGCCCGGGCATTCGGAAGACTGTTTTCAAGGGACCTGAATAAACTGCTTGAGAAGAGCTTTTGCGAGTTGCGTCGTCCTTGCTGGTCGAGGGGGATGCGACAGAAGAAGTTCATCTTTAAAATGCCAAGTGTTCCCGCAGCCTCGCTGTAGCTCTGGAATATCAGCTCTCAGAGGAAGGAGGCAAAGTGGCCAGCTGCTTGCCAGGCTCCCTTCTTCTGATTCCTAGAGCTTACAATCCAGTGTAAAGGGTTTTTTGTCTTATTTTATGATTTTTTTAAGGGTCTCATTTGGAACTCTCCATATTTTATAATGCTCTTCTCAAACAACACACCCTCCTTCCAGAGTCCTGGGATTACAGGCATGAGCCACTACAGTCAGTTCAAACTGCATTTCTCTCATTCTTGCAGCACAAAGGCGTAAACCTACAACTGGTGTGAAACAGGCAAACACTACCCTGAGCTGACTCCCCAGTTCTGATTTTCACATTAGTCTATCCCTCTTGCTCTCTGTCTTTCTCAATAAGAGATCATGCAGCAAGGCTAGAGAGATGGCCTGATAGTTAAGAGCACTGGCAGCTCTTTCAGAGAACCCAGGTTTGGTTCCCAGAGCCCACACAGCAGTTCACACCCATCTTTAACGCCAGTCTCATGGGATCCAACATCTTCTGGCCTCTGCAATCACCGCTCATATGTGGTACATAGACATATACATGCAGGCACAACACTAATTAAAATAAAAAGAGCCAGGCGTGGTGGCACACCTTTAATCCTAGCACTCAGGAGACAGAGGCAGGTGGATCTCTGTGAGTTCAAGGCCAGCCTGGTCTACAGAGTGAGTTCAGGACAGCCAGGACTGTTACACAGAGAAACCCTGTCTTGAATTAATTGAGACGGAAGTAAATCACAAGCTTAATAAGAATAATAAATAAGTATTTTTTCAAAAGGTCTCAAAGCTGGCTTCAAACTTCCCACAGAACTAAGGATGACCTTGAACTTCTGATCCTTCCATCTCTATCTCCTCAGTGCTGGAATTCCAGATGTGCACTACCACACTCCAGTTACTGTTTTCTGTAGATTTATGTCTATGAGTACTTTGACTGTATTTATGTACGTGTGTGTGTGTATGTGCACCACATGCAGCACATGCTCAGTGCCTGAGGAGAGGAGAAGAGGAAGTCAGATCCCTGGAGCCGAAACAAGGAATGGCTGTGTATGACATGCGGGTGCTGGGAACCGAACCCAGGACCTCTGAAAGAACAAGAACTCTTAACCAGTGAACTATCTCTCCTGCCCTTCTTTTGTTACTTTTAAATTTCTTAGAATGTAGGCCGGGCGGTGGTGGCGCACGCCTTTAATCCCAGCACTCGGGAGGCAGAGGCAGGTGGATCTTTGTGAGTTTGAGGCCAGCCTGGTCTACAAAAGTGAGTCCAAGACAGCCAGGGCTACACAGAGAAACCCTGTCTCGAAAAACCAAAAAAAAAAAAAATTTCTTAGAATGTAAGGAACTTTAACAAAGGGTTAATAGTAATGTCCAGATAATGATGGATCATTGGTAGTTTTTATTTTTCATTTTTTTGTGGGTTTAGGACTCATATTTAATGAGTAGGTAAAATGAACTTCAAAGGCAGAGATAAAAATCTAAGGTTTTCTGACCTGAGGAAAAACTCCCTACTCAGTTTTTTGTTTTTTGTTTTATTTTACTTTCTTATCACATTTATCCACAATGGAAGCCAGAGTACAATTTGTGGGGAGTCAGCTCTCACCTTCCTTGTGCCACACGGATTGAATTCAAGGGTTGCAGTGCCCCTGACCATTGAGCTATCTGGCTCCCCACTTTGTTCTTTCTACCCAGGCATGGCTGAAGACAAAGCCTGAGCAGTGGGCATGACAGGCGGGGCCAGCACCCAGCCTGTTTCACTCTCCTTCTCCCTGGAATCACACCACATTTCCCAGCTTCCTTGGCAGTTTAGTCAACCACATGACTGAATTCTAGGCAACAGAATTAAAGAAACATGAGAGCAGTGTGCCATTTCTAGGCCTTGACCACATGCGATTGCCAGTCTCTGTCCTCGTGTCTTGAAAGAGATGAGCCCAGCAGACCTGGAAGCAGTTGGAGAAGACGGCAGAACATGGGATGGGAGACACACACCCCTTTGACTTACCGTGTTCTCCCATCAGAGGGCATAACCCTGAGGCTGGGGGGGCAGTGTTTGCCTGTTATGCTTGAAGCACCACATAAACTTGGTGTGGTAGCATACACCTGTGATTCCAGCACTGAGAAGAGAGGAGGTAAAGGCAGGAAAATCAATTGCTTAGGTCATCCTCCGCTCCATGGCATGTTCAAGGCCAGGCTGGGATACATAATGAGACCCTGTCTAAAAAAATAAAAACAAGCCGGATGATGGTGGCGCACACCTTTAATCCCAGCACTCTGGAGGCAGAGGCAGGTGGATCTCTGTGAGTTCAAGGCCAGCCTGGTTCACAGAGTGAGTTCTAGGACAGCCAGGGCTACACAGAGAAACCCTGTCTTGAAAACAAAAAACCATCTTATCCTTTCTCTTGAAATTTTTAAGATTTATTTTGTAATTTTTTAGGTATGATGCTTTGCCTGCATGTATGTGTGTACATCATGTGTATGCTTAGTGCCTGAGGAGGTCAAAAGAGGGTGTCAAATCCCCTGGGACTAGAGTTACACATGGTCCCAAGCTGCCATGTAGGTGCTGGGAACTGAACCCAGGTCCTCTGTAAGAGCAGCCAGTGCCATTAACCTCAGAGCTACCTCTCCAGCTCCCCAGAAGGAATACCTTTTCTTTTGAAGCAGGGCCTTGCTGTGCAGTTCAGGCTAGCCTTGAGTTCACAGCACCTCAGAGTATGGGGATTACAGGCATGCCCCAGCACACCAGTGCTGAGCATCAAACAAAGCTTTGAGCAGGCAAAAGGCAAGCACTCTACCAATCAAGCCACATCCCCAGCCCAAACTCTCATATTCAAAACGCCATGCCTCAGACCAGGCATAGGTGTCTCATGCCTGTAATCTCAGCACACAGGAGGATCAGGAGTTCAAGGCCAGTCTTGGCTAAATAATAATTTCAAGGCCAGCTTGAGCTACATGAAGGCCTGTCTTTAAAAAACCCAAAAAAACTCAAAGTCTTGACTCAAAAAACTAAAGCATGAGAAGCTGGATCAGGAAGTGAGCCCTGTGGTTTCTGTCTCAGGTGACTGGCCTGAGGTAACCTCTCTGACCCTCAGCAGACCTGAAGTTACTAATCGATTAATATTCATTTCTCATTCCACCCTTTTTGGGTTCTACCAACGGTTTAGATTTCAAGTCCCAGTAAGGGAAAGGATTCAAGAGTAAAAGGAAAGTGATTTTGGCTCTGTCTTTGCCAAAGTAAAACTACTCTGCCATCGCAGTGATAAGATCACTTCTGCGTGCTGTAGTTCCTGGCACTCCTGGTGCAGTGAACTGCCCTGGCCAAACCACACTCTACACTTCAGCTCACACTCTTTTTTTACCTGCCAGGAAAGGGAGTTTAAAACCAAGCTTCAAGAATCAAGCTGGGGTCGAAGTGCGAATATCTGCCTGAGCCCAGCTGGGCAGCTGTGAGCAAACAGCAGCAACAGGGCTCAGCCCCTTACCTGGAGACAGCTGCACTCCCAAGTCTACCCATGGGCTGAGCGGGGCTCTGGGAATGATGGGGTCCCGCTGACAATCTTCACGTCAAGCTTGACAGGAAAAGTCAGACTCTGTTCTAATACTGTCTCCCTGGTCCTGGGCGGTCAATTCACAGCTTAATCCTGTCCTCCAAGTCATGGTTATATAAGTGTGGCTAATGGTTATGCTGTCCTTTCTGTCCCCAGCCCCCAATACAGAAGAGGCAATGTAACCTGAGCTGCTGGGCTGTGGCCACTGAAAACACTGAGACAACACTGGGTAGCTTTCCAAAGTCCTTGCATCTCACAGAAAAAGACAGTTTACTGCTTTCTTTTTTTCGTCTTCTTTCAGTTTGTTCGCTCATATTGGAAAGACAGAATTGAGAGACATTGGTACAGTTTCGTTAGCTCCTGACTGAATAACAAAGGGCAAGTATTTCAGTTTTGGGGCAGGCTATCAAAACCCAATCAACAAGTGCATCGGTCTGTTTGGGGCCAACTTAACCATCTCATTGCCTAGCTGAACAGACCTTCACCCCATGGAGGAGAAAAGCAGGGCCTGTCTCCTATACAGGGTACTTTACACACCCACACCCACCCTATACTGCCACACAAAGGCTTCTGGGAGACTCTAAAAGAACAGAAGGAGGGGCTGGAGAGACAGCTAAAGGATTAAAGGGCTAAGAGTACTGCTCTTGCAGAGGACTTGAGTTCAGTTTTCTTCACCATGTCAGACAACCAACTGCCTGTAACTGTAGCTTCAGGGATCTGATATCTCTAGCCTCTGCAAGCACCTGGACTCATGTACACACACCTGAGCCCACCCCCAACACACACAAAGAATTTTTTTTAAATAGAAATTAAAAGGGCCAGGTGTGAAGTCTCACACCTCTAATACCAGCACTCCAAAGGCAGAGGCAGACACAGATCTCTGTGAGTTCAAGGCCAGCCCAGTCTACCTAGTGAGTTCCAGGACAGTCAGGGCTATGTAGAGAGACCCTGTCTCAGAAAAATAAAAAACAAAATAAAGATACTAGGTGGCACAGACCAAGAGCAATTGTCTCTTCTAACTATCCTCCAGCCCACTTCTTTTCTGAGCTGCTGGAGCCACTGGGCAGTGCTCTGCTTGCTTAGTGATAAACCACAGTCCCCATCCTGTTTGCATTTCACAGCAACTAAGGAGGATTTGGCTTGTCCTGCTTCCAAACAAATTTAAACGTCAAATAATGCAATTTTCTTTTTTTTTTTGGTTTTTCGAGACAGGGTTTCTCTGTGTAGCCCTGGCTGTCCTGGACTTGCTTTGTAGACTAGGCTGGCCTCGAACTCACAAAGATCCGCCTGCCTCTGCCTCCCAAGTGCTGGGATTAAAGGCGTGCGCCACCACCGCCCGGCTAAATAATGCAATTTTCAAACTAAAGCATCAAGTAGAATTATACCTTACCTCATGAGCCACTGATGAAGATGGTGGCGTTGCCGGGCGTGGTGGCGCACACCTTTAATCCCAGCACTCAGGAGGCAGAGGCAGGTGGATCTCTGAGTTCAAGGCTAGCCTGGTCTACAAAGTGAGTCCAGGACAGCCAAGGATACACAGAGAAACCCTGTCTCAAAAAAAAAAAAACAAAAACAAAAAAATGATGGTGGCATTGGTTTCCCAACACTAGAGCTTCTTTTTAAAACTAGTGCACGCCTTTAATTCCAGCACTTGGGAGGCAGAGGCAGGTGGATCCCTGTGTGTTGGAGTTCAAGGCCAGGCTGGTCTACAAAGCAATTATTACTATTGCTAATTGTAATAGCCAATTACAAAGGACTATTATGCAGAGAAACTCTGTCTCAAAAAACCAAACCAAAAAAAACCTAGACCAATGGGTGCTGGAGAGATGACTCAGTGGTTAAGAGCACTGGCTGCTCTGCCAAAGGACCTAGGTTCAAATCCCAACACCCACATGACAGTTGTAAACTGTCAGTAATGACTGGGCATGGTGGTTGGTACACGCCTGGGAAACAGAGGCAGGCGGATCTCTCTGAGTTCAAGGCCAGCCTGTCTGGGACTACAGAGTGAGTCCCGGACAGCCAAGGCTACAGAGAGAGACCCTGTCTCAAAAAACTAAAAAAAAAAAGGCCAATGAAGCTATGAGCAATCAATTCAGTGACTACCTCCTGTGAGTGACATTTGAACTAGCTGTAAGTCTTAAATCAGATAATTACATCTGTTGACACTGCTGTACTTTCTAGAAGAATATCATTGTCCGACAGCAAGACAAGTAAGTAACTCTGGATTCTCTTGTAACCAAGTTATTTAGATTAAAAAGAAACCTGGCCAGGCATAGTGATTGACACCTTTAATCCCAGGTAGAGACAGTCAGATCTCGGTGAGTTCAAGGCCAGCTTGGTCTACCTAGTGAGTTTTAGGACAGCCAAGACTGCAAAAAAATTTAAAAAGAAACAAGCAAAATTCATCTTTTAGCCCAATAAATCTAAGCTATTTCAAAACATAATCAAGGACCAATGAGCTGGGTTCAGTGACTAGAAGCACGTGCGACCAATCCTAAAGGCTTGAGGTGCAGCCCAGGACCCACATGACAGAAGAAAGAGCAGACTTCTGCAAGTCTAGCATGTGCATGAGTGTGTAAAAACAAAGTGCAACCAATATACAATTCACATTTTTCTCATATTAGTTTTTTGAAACCAACCGTGTACTTAAGTTTACAACACATCCCAGTTTGGACTTGCTATGCTTCAAATGCTCAAATGACTCATGTGAACCATGCCTAGATACATGCCTGTAATCATGTAATCACAGATATGTGTGAAGATGAGGCAAGAGGATTGCTTGAGCCCTGGAGTACATGGCTAACCTAGCCAACATAGCAAGACTTCATCTCAAAATAAATAAATAAACAAACAAACAAACAAATAAATAAATAAACAAACAAATAAATAACAAAGGATACACAGACTTAAGGATCCACAGATTTAAAGCCAAAAATGAGAGTTCCGTTCTTGTCATCAGATAGGCAATTTTTTGTACTCTATGTGAGGAAAAGGGCAGAGATGCAAAACTCTAAAATATAAAATGGAGTAATTTAATTGTTCTTAGGACAAAAGAATAAGGAGAAAGGAAAAATGGCACTCACAGTAAAAGGAAGTTTAAAATATCTACTTGACAGGTGATAAATAATGCATAAAGGAAGCCTTGACGGAGACGCAAGGCACTGCCCAGCAAAACTGATAGCTCAGCACTAAAAACTTGAAAACACCCACACACAACTCAAAGCAAAAGACAGAGTGAGTTGCAAATGAAAAACATATTAAGAATGTCTCAGCATGAAGGAAGAAACTCAAGAGTGAGTGAGTGAGCAGCAGAATCCAACCAAACAGCAGGAGTCAGCATTTTAAGTTCAGAGAGAGGAGTGACCACAAGCCTACTGAAGCCACTGTTAGAGGAGTTTTTTCTGTCTTTCTAATCAGGAAATCATGCCAAGTCAAGGAATGTGTGGCACTTGCCTGTAATCCCAACACTTGGAACTCTGAGGCAGGAAGACCCAATATGAGGGCAACCTAGTCTACAAGTATGAGACACTGTCTCAAAGAAAAGAAAAGAGACTTGGAGGCTGCAGAAGAAACTATACAAGAGCCAGGTGTGGTGGTGCACACCTTTAATCCCAGCACTCTGGAGGCAGAGGCAGGTGGATCTCTGTGAGTTTGAGGTCAGCCTGCTCTACAAACTGAGTTCCAGAACAGACAGGGCTACACAGAGAAACCCTGTCTTGAGATATAAAAAGAAAAGAAAAGAAACAATAGAAGAAAAAGAAAGGTAAAAGAATATGGCCAAAATATCTATTACTCATGTCTTACTAATATGCTCCTTCACTACCCCTAACTCTCACAGACTACCTTTGACTTAGAAACAAGTCTGTTAGCTATCATTTAAAATAAATGTAAGGGCTGGAGAGATGGCTCAGCGGTTAAGAGCACTGGCTGCTCTTCCAGAGGTCATGAGTTCAATTCCCAGCAGCCACATGGTGGCTCACAACCATCCATAATGAAATCTGGTGCCCTCTTCTGGCCTGCAGATATACCTGCAGACAGAACACTGTATACATAATAAATAAATCTTTAAAAAATAATAATAAAAAAATAAAATAAAATAAAATAAATGTAAAACCCAGCCCTTGGGCATGGCACACACCGGTAAGTCCATCACCAGGGAGGCTAAAACAGAAAATGGTGATTTGTGGTAGAAGTCTTTTTTTTTTGGTTTTTCAAGACAGGGTTTCTCTGTGTAACAGCCTTGGCTGTCCTGGACTCACTTTGTAGACCAGGCTGGCCTCGAACTCACAGAGATCCGCCTGCCTCTGCCTCCAGAGTGCTGGGATTAAAGGCATGGGCCACCACGTCCAGCTCAGAAGTTAAGTCTTTATAGTGAAATTAGTAGGCAGTTCAGATTAGCATTAGCTGCACATAAGGAGGAGCCCAAGCTCCCTTTGGTTTACCTACATGGACAAAAAGCCAGTTGTGGCCCAATGATATGCCTTGTTGAAGGGGCATGGCTAAGAAACTGCACGGGTCATGCAAATTACGTCAGTTATTGTGAGAAGCAACGGGACTGTTAGACATCACAAGAAATCTGGTGGACCCTTGAGATAATGTGATATATAAGATGAGAATTCCACACAGTTGGTCTCTTTCTCTTGCCCTCACCAACTGAAAAGTCACGCTGAATAAGTGCACAGCAAGGTACATCATTAACAGAATTTAGACTGTTATTGCCTAAAGCAAAGTCATGGCATAAAACTTACTGAGAGAGAGAGTTCTTTAAAGGCGTCTGTCTTGGGGCCCAGAACACTGGAAAAGGGTGAGAGGCAAGCGGAGTTTGGAAGCTGCTTGGTTGAGAGGCCTTTGGCTGTGAGGTCAAAGCCGCCTCAGTTTGGCAGCTGGAATAGACTGACTTTATAAACTGGCCACAATTTGGTGGTGGAAATAAAATGGCATTGCGAACTTGCAAAGTAAGGCCCAACGAACACTAAGCTTTGAAAGGGAAAGGGACTGCCTTCTGGGGCTGCTGTAAACTAAGCTATCCTGAACGGACCTACACTAAGAATATTAATATCCTTTTAAGAAAGTTAAAATAGTGTTATGTGTTTTTAGATAGGTATTAGAGTGTCCTTAGGTATTAGGGTACTCTTAGATTATAGATTTTAGTTTATAGATTTTAGGATATAGGATTTAGGTATTTTTTTAAAGATTTATTTATTTATTTTATGTATATTATATGAATGCTCTATCTGCATGAACATCTGCAGCCAGAAGAGAGCATCAATTCACATTGTGGATGGTTGTGAGCCACCATGTTGGTTCTGGGAATTGAACTCAGGACCTCTGGAAGAACAGCCAGTGCTCTTAACTGCTGAGCCATCTCTACAGCCCCAGGATTTAGGTATTTTATAGAGATTTGTTAGGTATTAATAAATATGAGTGTTGATAAATAAAAATATTCTGTTACAGTGATTTCTTTTTGGTTTTGTTTGTTTGTTTGTTTGTTTTTGGAGACAGGGTTTCTCTGTGTAACAGTCTGCTGGTTGTCCTGGAACTCACTCTGTAGACCAGGCTGGCCTCAAACTCACAGAGATCTGCCTGTCTTTGCCTCCTGAGTACTAGGATTAAAGGTGTGCGCCACCACACCTGGCTGAAATTGGAGATTTCAAGACTACCCTTAGATAGGCCAGCATGAATTATAATGGGAATTCATTACAATGAAGACCCAGAGGAGAAAAGGTGCATCTATTTCACCTAGAGCAGTGGTTCTCAACCTTCTCAATGCTAGTACCCTTTAATACAGTTCCTGGTGCTGTAGTGATCCCCAACCATAAAATTATTTTTGTTGCTATTTCATAAATATAATTTTGCTAGTGTTATGAGTCATAATGTAAGTATATGGGTTTTCTGTTGGTCTCAGGTGACCCCTGAGAACAGGTTGTTCAATGCCTCCCTCCAAGGGGTCGTGACCCACAGTTTGAGAACCACTTGTCTAGCATCAACTGGACTCTGGAGACTTCCAAATAGAGACAGAATGCCCTTCCCTGTGCACACTTAGGCAGAGAGCAGTGTGACTGGCCACTGTTGGTCACAACCACATTTTTGTGGCCCAGAGAGCAAAACCACAAGATATAGAGAGAACAGGGTCTACGTAAGGTTAAGTATCTGGAGAGGGCTCTTAGCCATTGAGAACCATGTGGGTGACAAGTCACCTTGAGCCATCATTTACTCTGACCTTTCAGAAGCTTGCTCCTTGAACAAGGAAAAATGTGTGATGTCATTGAACACAGTTAGGGCACAGGCCATAAAAGAGCCACTGTTTCAAGCCAATGTAATAACCAGTGATCCCGACCAAGGAGAAAGTATTGCTAGGCACTAAAGTCTGGGTTTCAGCAGCAACTTAGGTGTGCTGAGGATCACAGGATAAAATCTTAAATGTGGGTAAGATGGTCTTGATAAGATAGATCACAAATTCTGGTTCCTTTTTTTTTTTTTAAGATTCATTTATTTAAGCCGGGCGTTGGTGGCGCACGCCTTTAATCCCAGCACTTGGGAGGCAGATGTAGGCGGATTTCTGTGAGTTCGAGGCCAGCCTGGTCTACAAAGTGAGTCTAGGACAGCCAGAGCTGTTATACAGAGAAACCCTGTCTCGAAAAACCAAAAAAAAAAAAGATTCATTTATTTAATATGTATACAGTGTTCTGTCTGCATGTATGCCTGCAGGCCAGAAGAGAGCACCAGATTTCATTATGGATGGTTGTGAGCCACCATGTGGTTGCTGGGAATTGAACTCAGGACCTCTGGAAGAACAGCCAGTGCTCTTAACCTGCGAGCCATCTCTCCAGCCCTCCGGTTCCCTTTAAAAAAAAAAAAAATATATATATATATATATATATTTTTTTTTTTTTAAAGGGGAAGCCGGGCATGGTGGTACATGCCTTTAATCCTAACATTCAAGAGGCAGAGGCAGGTGGGTCTCTGTAAGTTCAAGGACAGCCTGGTCTACACAGTGAGTCCAGGACAGCCAGGGCTGTTACACAGAGAAATTTTGTCTCAGAAAAAACCAACCCCCGCCCCCCCCCAAGGTGCTGGAGAAATGGCTCAGGTTAAGAGCACTGGCTGCTCTTCCAGTGGACCTGGGTTCAATTCCCAGCACCCACATGGTGGCTCACAACCACTGTACTCCATCCCAAGAGATCTCTCTTCTGGCATTCATGGACATTTGGCACACACATGGTGCACAGACATACATGTAATACGAACAACCATGCACATAAAATTTGTAAGCCAAAAAATATATATTTTAGGGGTTTGAGAGATGGCTCAGCAGTTAAGGGCACTGGCTGCCCTTCCAGAGGACCCAGGTTCAATTTCCAGCACCACATGGCAGCTCACACTGTCTGTAACTATAGGATCTGAGACCCTCACACAGACAAACATGCAGGCAAAACACCAATACACATAAAGTAAATGAATCCATGAATAGATTTTTAAAAAGAACAAGAAAATGCCCTACAGACAATCTGATGGCGGCATTTCTCCATTGAGTTTCTTCTTCCCAGGTGACCCTAGCCTGTGTCAAGTTGACAAAAAAAAAAAAAAAAAAAAAGGGCTGGAGAGGTGGCTCAGAGGTTAAGAGCACTGGCTGTTCTTCCCAAGGTCCTGAGTTCAATTCCCAGCAACCACATGGTGGCTCACAGCCATCTACATTGAGATCTGCCCAGGCATATATGTAGAGCAAATACTGTATACATAATAAATAAATAAATGTTTAAAAAAAAAAGTATTTAAAAAAAAAAAAAAAACAACCAGGACACTGGTATAAGACTGCTATGCTAGACCTACTCCCCTGATACTTCTCTACGTAAGTATATGGGAATATTTCATACACAGTCTCTAAGCCTTTTTTTTTTTTTTTTTTGAGACAGGTTCTCACTACCCTGGCTGAAACTCACAGAGATTCACCTGCCTCTGCTTCCCAAGTCCTGGGATTAAAGGTTTACATCACCACATCCATCCCTATAAACTTTTTTTAAAGTCCTGACTCAGTCTAGGGAGGTAGCTCAGTGGTAGAAAAGCCCTGGGTTCCATCTTCAGTGTTGAAAAAAGAATAATAAATGAATGAAAGGATGAAAGGGACAAACTCAAGCAGCCTTAAAATTAACAAGCTGAAAAAGCAGACCACTTCTCTCTAGCGAGGGTAAGGGGCAACATGACAGTAAACACAGTAGTCACTATGCAAGGGATCAATGTGAAGAAGCTGTTTAGACACTCCAGGACCAAAACAAGTCAGTGAGAGTCACAAATTTAATTGACTCCTTAATTCAAAAGGTTTTACAGAGGCTGGAGAGATGACTCGGCGGTTAATAGTGCTGACTGCTCTTCCAGAGGACCCGGGTTTAAAACCCAGCACCCACATGGCAGCTCACAACTGTCTAACTCAAAGATCTGACACTTTCATACAGACATATATGCAGGCAAAACACCAATGCACACAAAACAAAACTAAATTTTTTAAAGTATTACAAGGGAGACTTACTTCCAGTCTCTAACCGATCAAGTGCTTCCAGAGCAATCTGTAAAATCCACCTGTCAGCATTTAGTGTGGGTTTGAGAGATCATACATAATACACTGACAGTGAATCGAAAGGTTTACAGCATCTTTTTGGAAACGCAGAAGTCAACATAATCCTCTAAAAAATTAAGTCATATTTAAATTTTACATGGTTTGAAAACTTAGAGTGTATGACACAGTATAGAGTACAAGTTGTAACCAGAGTGGATTTTTAAAGGGAGGGGAAAGAGACAGAGAATGCAACCAACCCAGCAGAAGAGCTGGGGCACGGGACAGGATTTATTTGTTGTTTGGTTTGGTTTGGTTTTTCGAGACAGGGTTTCTCAGTATAGCCCCGGCTGTCCTGGAACTCACTCTGTAAACCAGGCTGGCCTTGAACTCACAGAGTTCCACCTACCTCTGCCTCCCCAGTGCTGGGATTAAAGGCGTGCGCCATCACATCCAGCCTAGAAACATCTTTTTTTTTTTTTTTTTTTTTGGTTTTTTGAGACAAGGTTTCTCTGTAACAGCCCTGGCTGTCCTGGACTCACTGTGTAGACCACGCTGGCTTCAAACTCTCAGAGATCCACCTGCCTCTGCATCCCCAGAGCTGGGATTAAAGGCATACACCACCACACCCAGCCCAAAGCAGATTTTTTTTTTTTTTTTTTTTTTGGTTTTTCGAGACAAGGTTTCTCTGTGTAGCCCTGGCTGTCCTGGACTCACTTTATAGACCAGGCTGGCCTCGAACTCACAAAGATCCACCTGCCTCTGCCTCCCAAGTGCTGGGATTAAAGGCGTGCGCCACCACCGCCCGGCTCAAAGCAAATCTTTAAGGAGACTAAAATTCCTATCTTTGGTTAGTATCTCCCAGAAGAACTTAATAGGTCAGCAGCAGTCAATTATACTAATGTGTAAAAGGGAACAATATTCTTAATATAGCAACATAAGATTTTAGACTCAGAAGAGACCTTAGCAATCTACTTCAACTAACACACTTTACCACTGAGGAAACTGATTCTAAAATTGCAATCACTTGTTAACAGTCTGTGACTTACACTCTATTCTCTAGATAGACTCCTGACTGTAAAGCATGCTGCAAAACTTCTGGTCTTTTATATAGAGCAGGGGGATGGACAGGGGCATTTCAGACGTATCAAAATTGTCCTCCTTTCCAATCCTCACAGAGGAATAAAAGAAGGCACACTGCTGCTGTTCCTTCACAGAGCACGTGGCCCACACCAAAGCAAACGCACACCAACTGTTCAGAACAATAAAAAGGGCACAGACAACTCAGCAGAATCAAGAGGTTCCTCATTATTTTGGGTTTGTGATCCCCTCTTTAAAGGTGTTCTTGTTTTTATTTTGCAAATGTGAAATATAGTAGCTGCTGTGGGTCTTGAGAGTCAACAGAAAAACTAACATTTCCATATTGATAATACTGAAGAATGCAGATTTCAGAAGAAGCCATCAGTCTACTAAATGCACTCACAAATCCACTAAATGCACTCACAAATCCACCGCTGTCTTGAGCAGTCAGCCTGTCTAGAGGCCGTCAGTGGAGACTAGGAATTGCTTTCACTTGTATTATAAGCCTCAACTTCAGTGTTGTAGTTTCTTGGATTATAAGCCTCAACTTCAGTGTCGTAGTTACGTATGTAGCTAAGCTTCGATGCAGACACACAAGTTCTACCAGACCTTAGAAAAAAAAAAAAAACTCCACCTTTAATTAAAGTGTGACAAAGAAAACTGGGACGCATACAATAGGGCCCAAAAGTTGGCAAGACACAAGTTCTGACAGGAGGAGCACAAGTTGCTTTTCCATGCGGAACATTTAAGTCCTTGTAAATGACAAGTTCCCCACTAACAACTGCTCATGAAAACAAGCCCTTTCAGTCATGCAGGTCACTCCTACTCAAAATTAACTTTGGGAACACAGCAGGAAGGAAGATTTAGTTTCTCAGACCAAGATGCATCACTGTTTCCTAGTGCTATTTAAATGACAGAATGACACACTGCTAGTTGAAAGGACTGAAGGAGAAGAGGAGCTCTCGCATTTACTGAGTTTAAACCACTGATCCATTTCATCTACATGACCACTATCAAGCAACAGTAATCCACAATTCATAGATGAGAGAACTCAGTCCAAAGGTTTGAACAAAACGTCCACAAAATAACAAAGCTGGGGTTTTCAGTAAAGCAAAGGATGGAGCTGGGCACGGTGCCCACACCTACGACTCCAGACCTCAGCAGATCACTAGTTCAAAGACACCCTTGGCTATATACTGAGGATTGACCTTAAAGGGGGGATGGCGCTGGATAAGTGGCTCAAGCACTCAGGAGCACTACTGCTCTCCAGAAGACCCAAGTTGGGTTTCCAGCACCCTCATCAGACAGTTCACAAACCACCTGTAATTCCAGCCACAGGTGATCTAACACCCACTTCTGGCCTTCTTGGGCATACACACACACACACACACACACACGCACACGCACACACGCACGCACACGTAGGTTTCTGTAGACCAGGCTTTGAACCTGTTTTCCTCCACTTGCTATCTAGGCTATCACCTCCCATAACCGATGCTTGATAATGACTGATGAACACATAAATAATTGACAGGCCAGATGTGATAGTGCATACCTGTAATTCCAGCACTAAAGAGGCAGAGGTAGCCTGGTTTACATAGCAAGTTCCAGGCCAGCTAAGGCTATATAGTAATATCTATATAGTAAGATCCCTTTTGTTCTTTAAAACAAAAGTAGGGCTAGGAGGTTAACTCAGTAAAGCTTTCCCTACATAAGCATATGGACCTGAGTTCAGTCCCCAGAAACAATATTTTAAAAAAATAAAATAAAAAGATGGGCATTGAGGCCCAGTGACCCCCCACTTGTAATCTCAGAGCTGGAGAGGCAGAGACAGGTAGATCCCCAAGTCTCCTTGGCTAGACAGCCTACCCTGATTGGTAAGTTCAAGGCTAACCAGAGCCCCTGTTTCAGAAAAAAAAAAGGGGGGGATAGGGAAGCTGGGCGTGGTAGTGCATGCTTTTAATCCCAGGCAGAGGCAGGTGGATCTCTGTGAGTTCAAGGCCAGCCTGGTCTACAAAGCTAGTTCCAGGAGTCAGGACTACACAAAGAAACCCTGTCTCAAAAAAACAAATAAATAAATAAATAAATATTTCTCATAAAATATCCCTACTGTAACTTATTTTACTGAAAATGGGTGGGTGGGGGGCAAATCTTTTCAAGGTCCTTCATTAGTTGAAGAATGTGCAGGGCCAGAAAGATGGCTCAGTGGATAAGAGTCCTATGCTGCCAAGCCTAAGCACATGGTGAAAGAGAACTGTCCCCTCTTCACTGTCCTCTCCGGTGGTCTCAACGACTGTCTCCATAGGCCCAGGAACTTGAACATATGGTCCTCAGTTGGTACTGTGTGGGGAGGTGATGAAGCATCACTAGGGGTGGGTTTTGACAGTTACAGCCTTGCCCCACTTCCGGCTTGCTCTCTTTGCTTCATGCTTGCAAGTGAAGATGGAATCTCTCGGCCTTGGCCTTCTGCTCCTGCCCCCTGCTGCCATGCCGCCTCTGCCATTATAGACTCTCTGGAAACAGAAGCTCAAACAAGCTCTCTTCTGCAAGCATGTGTTTTATCACAGCAACTGGAAATGGCCTCCACATACATGCTGTGGCATGCACATGCACACACACACACACACACACACACACACACACACACACATAAAATGAAATAATCTGTACATGGGAAGGAAAAAAACTAATCGGAGTTGCCTTTCTGCTATATATCAAACCCTAATTCCAGATAATTTGCACATCCTGAACATCTGGATCCTTAAGGCCTTGCTTTAAAAATAACACTTGGAGCTTGGAGTAAATCAAGGACTTGCCACTTCCAAGTGTCAAAAATGGGCAGACTCTTCAACTGGGACTTAATCCAAGCTTAGAAATAAGTAAGCAAGAGAGAATACAAACACCAAACTACGTAATTCAAGTTGGAAGCATACTGGGCCATATGATTACATAAAAGTTAGAGAAGCAAAATGTCTGCCCCAGCCTCATGAAGATCCCTGAGAATAGACACAGAGGCAGAAGAAAAGGCAACCTTCCCCAGGGACTAAGATGCCAACAGGCCTCCCAACAGGGATTCTATAACAAGACTACTTCCTCTTTTCAAGGAGTTCGCAAAGAATACTTATAAGATGTTGTTGCTGGACCACAATAAACAGACAATCAAAAACCAGACCCACCCACTGAGTTAGTGCTAAAGGAATCTGTCCTAGAAGTGCCAGATGGAGATTTAAAGGGGAAAAAAAGCTCTCCACTAATCGTGGCCAAGATTCCCTGGTACTTCATGCCAGGTCTGGGATATTAACCCAGATGTCCCAGCCAAATTCAAGGTTGGTTAGATACAATCTGCCAACCTATTAAAAAAAGGTGGAAGCTCCTTCTGTACCCTGATTGCAATCTGTAGAGGTCATTCTTCCCTAAAATTCCTGTACAGTACCAACAGTCAATGATTCCCTTTAAAGAGAACTGTAATGCAAATGCTGATTAAAGTGTATGGATTTGCCAATGTGGTGGCGCACGCCTTTAATCCCAGCACTTGGGAGGCAGAGGCACGCAGATCTCTGCAAGTTCAAGGCCAACCTGGTCTACAAAGTGGGTCCAGAACAGACAGGGCTACATAGAGAAATCCTGTCTCAAAAAAAAAAAAAAACAAAACAAAAAGTATGGATTCTTGAGTTCCACCTACATGGGAAACATATCCTATATTTATTAAAAATGTCTAAGATCCTGTAATAGTTTAAAGCTTCCCTAAAATAGCTATCTAAAAAATTCATATACAGAGCTTTACAGACACTTTTAAGAATTAAAATTTTTTTTTTTTTTGGTTTTTCGAGACACGGTTTCTCTGTGTAATACTTCTGGCTGTCCTGGACTCACTTTGTAGACCAGACTGGTCTCGAACTCACAGAGATCCGCCTGCCTCTGCCTCCCGAGTGCTGGGATTAAAGGCTTGTGCCACCATGCCTGGCAAGAATGAAAATTCTTATATCAAAGTTTATGTTAAACTGAGTTTGAAGTAGCCAGGGGGTCGTGACACACACCTTTATCCCAGTAATCAGGAGGCAGAGGCAGGTAGATCTTTGAGTTAGAGGCCAGCCTGGTCTACAGAGTGAGTTCCAAGACAGCCAGGGCTACACAGGAAACTTTGTCTTAGAAAAAAACTGTGTTGGTTTTTTTTGTTTGTTTGTTTGGTTTTTTGAAAGAACTATTAAACTTTTTTTTCTTTTTTTGTGTTTTGGGGTTTTTTTTGTTTGTTTGGTTTTGGTTTTTCGAAACAGGGTTTCTCTATATAACAGCCCTGGCTGTCCTGTACTTGCTTTATAGACCAGATCTCATTGTAGATGGTTATGAGCCACCACATGGTTGCTGGGAGTTGAATTCAGGACCTTTGGAAGAACAGTCAATGCTCTTACCTCTGAGCCACCTCTCCAGTCTAGCAATGGGATTTTAAGCCAGATAGTAAAATTCTTTGAACTTTAATTGTCCTATTTTTGTTTGTTTGTTTTTGGAGACAGGGTTTCTCTGTATAACAGCCCTGGCTGTCCTGGAGCTCACTCTGTAGACCAGGCTGACCTGGAACTCACAGAAATCCACCTGCCTCTGCCTCCTGTGCGCCACCACAACCAGCTATTTCTCCCTATTTTTAATGCAACCTTGATCACAGTTAATAACACAGCATTAATCCGGGCATGGTAGTCATACTATAATCTCATACCTGTAATCTCAACTATTGAAGAGACTTAAGCAGGAGGATGGTGAGATCTAGCTGGGACCCCATGAAGGGGGAGGGGGAAAGCAGGTATGATGGCCTCACCTGGAATCCCAACACTCAGGAGGCTAAGCCAGGAGGATTGTGAGTTCCAGGCTCAGAAAACAGTTAAGGGGGTAAGGAGGGATGTGCATAGTTCAGGGGTAGAGCCTGCCAGGTGTGAGAAGCCTGGGTTCAACCTCATGAATGGATGGATAGATGGGTGGATGACAAATTAAATTATTCTGAGTCTTTCAATATTTTAACAAATATTTTTAGGATAACCACCTGTAAGGCTTTAAATTATCTGCTCTCCAAGCTTCTTATATGAAGGCCTTTGAACTTTTCGGTCCCTCTTCCATATGGTTTCCGTTTGCTTTAGGCACCAACATCTCTAACTTTCTTTTCATCTCTATTCAAAACACATTCTCAGCTGGGTCTCTTGTAACCCTATCCAAAATTCATATAACTTTAACCATTATTCACAAAACTTCATGTTCCTCCTTCTCTACTTTATATATTTTTTCTTTACTATGTATGACATTCTAACATACAATGTACTTATATTTAATATACTCATCATCTACCTTTCCTAGAAAGAGAGAAGTTCCAAGAGAGTACGGATTGGTCATTTTATTCCGGGCTGTGTCACTAGCATCCAGAAGGGTATGTGGCACAGTAAATGGCTCCGTAAGGATCTGTGGTGTGAATACTGAATAGACCTCATTACACAGACAGACAACACAGCTCCATAAACAGTCTTTAGAGGAACCATAACATGTTAACAACATTGAAAGGAGAAGTACCAGCTTGTCATGACTAATAACATTGTCTCTTTTTGTTTCTTTTTCATGTCAAAGAAAAACTACAGGCCAGGTGGTGATGGCACATACCTTTAATCCCAGACCTCAGGAGGCAGAAGCAGGCAGATCTCTGTGAGTTCAAGGCCAGCCTGGTCCACAGAGCAAGTTCCAGAACAGCCAGGGCTACACAGGGAAAACTCATGTCAAACAAACAAACAAAAAAGTAGAAATTTAAACAAAGTGAAAGGTCTTTTTTTTTTTCCAGACAGGGTTTCTCTGTGTAGCTCTGGCTGTCCTGGAACTCACTCTGTAGACCAGGGTGGCCTCGAACTCACAGAGATCCACCTGCCTCTGCCTCCCGAGTGCTGGGATAAAGGCGTGCGCCACCACGACCCGTCAAAAATTCTTAACACTTTACAGATAGTTGTCTTTTGTTCTTTAATTACATTTAATTCATTTAGTGTGTTTATGTATATGAGGTCAAAGGACAACTTTCTGGAATCAGTAGGTTCCCATGAATCAGACTTAACAGCAAGCTTAATGACGTAATCCATAAATTTTAAAAAGACAAACATTTTGAGCACATAAAATGGTAGAATTCTGTAGAGGATTCCACAAAATGGAGGGGTGGGGAGACTCCTTTGCCTTTGATATGTCAATTCTAGAAACAAATCTATTTTGTAAATAATAATGAAGAACACCAAGAAGCCAACATAATGACTAATTTAAAGGTTCCTTCCTTTGTATGGAATGCAAGAAGACCAAACCATGCCTTATACACCACCATCTGTATTTTAAACCCCATAGACAGCACTTAGAAAAAAAAGGGCCACAAGGCTAGAGAGCTAGCTGGGCAGTTAAGGGCACATACTGCTCTTACAGAGGAGCCAGGTGGAGTTTCCAGCATTCACAAACGCCCACAACTCCAAGTGGTGCACAAATAAACATGAAGGCAAACAAACACTCTTGTGCATAAAAATAAATAAATCTTAGAAAAGAGGGGGCTGGAGAGAAGACTCAGCAGTTAAGAGTGAATACCGCTCTTGCCGAAGACCTGAACTGGGTTCTTAGCACCCATGTTGGATGCTACTTGTAACGCCAGCTCTCTTCTGGCCTCCTCCTTGGTTACTTCACTAACATGCATGTGTGTGTGTGTGTACATGTACACAATTAAATATAAACAAAGCTAGAGAGACAGTTCGAGGGTTAAGAGTGCTTACTGCTCTTGCAAAGGACCTGGGTTTAGTTCCCGGAACCCACATGGTGACTCTCAACCATCTGTAACTCCAGTTATAGGGGACCCAATATCTTCTTTGGCCTCCTCTAGCACCGGGCAGGCAGGCACACAGTGCACACACATCCGTTCAAGCAAACACTCATACACATAAAACAAAAATAAATCATTAAAGTAAAATAAAATTATTTTTAAAGCCTCGCTGTAGATGTAGCTCAGTGACACAGTGCTTGCCTAGCCTATCTAATGCCTTCAGTTCAACTCTAAGCATGACCCCAATCCCACAAGTCATCTGGCCTCTGACCTCTATAAGCATGTTATGGTTCACAGACACTCACCCACATACATACACAAACACACCACACACATACTAAATATATAATGCACTAAAAAATAGATTTTAGGAGCCAGGCTGCGGTGCCTCACCTCTTTAACCCCAGCACTCAGGAAGCAGAGGCAGGAGGATCTCTGTGAGTTCGAGGCCAGCCTGGTCTACAGAGCAAGTGCAGGACAGCCAGGGCTACACAGAGAAGCCCTGTCTTGGAATTTTTAAAATTTTAATTTTTAGAAAGTATTAAAGTCCTTAAAGACGCCGGGTGGTGGTGGCGCACGCCTTTAATCCCAGCACTTGGGAGGCAGAGGCAGGCGGATCTTTGTGAGTTCGAGGCCAGCCTGGTCTATAAAGTGAGTCCAGGACAGCCAGGGCTACACAGAGAAACCTTGTCTCGAAAAACCAAAACAAACAAACAAACAAACAAACAAACAAACAAATAAATAAATAAAGTCCTTAAAGACAAGCACAGGTTGGCTTTTTTTTTTTTTAAAGATTTTATTTATTATGTATACAGTGTTCTTTATGCAGGTATACCTGCAGGCCAGAAAAGGACACAAGATTTCATTATGGATGGTTGTGAGCCACCATGTGGTTGCTGAGAATTGAACTCAGGGCTCTCTCTGGAAGAGCAATCAATGCTCTTAACCTCTAAGCCATCTCTCCAGCCCGGCTTCTTTTTTTTTTAATGTTCAACAATGACTGAAAAACCAGAGAATGACAAAATCCTCATGTTCAGAGATACTACAAAAGTTTCCACCCAGTTTACCTCTTTGATTTAGGCCTAACAGCGCTCTCTGAACCTCAACAGGTGTCGTAAGCTCTCAGCTGAGCAAGCACCCACTTCCTCGGGTTTTAATAATGCCCAGCAGTGCCTTTTACCTCTGATTCACTGTTCAGACAAAATAACCAAAGTAACTAAGCAGACCAAAGTACAACTTTTGACAACATCACTTACTGGCTGAGACTCTGACCTTTCAATGCCCTCTCTGTAAAATGAGGGTGACAGCAACCTCCCTAGGCTGGGTGGATTACACGAGATAAAAAACCCCACACTGGCCCAGAGCCTGGCCAGAAGAATCCCTCAGTACATGTTAATTGTTATTATTTAAAGAGGAAGAAATGGCCCCAAGGCTGAAGAGCAGCATACCTGAGGATTCTTGCAAAAGATTATCATTAAGCCTAGAAGCCAAACACTGCTCTCCTGACTGGGAGCCACTATTAGGAATAATAATCATAAAACCCTAGAATCAGAACCATCAAAGCGCGGCAGCCAGCCACAGCATAAACACTTACAGAGCCCCAAGGAGTCAGGCACCATCCTGGCCTAGAAGAGGAAGAGGCCAAGCTGCTGAATCACACACACACATACACACACACAAAAAGAAAAAGGAAAGGGAAACTACAGAATCATCTCCACGCTCTTAAAATAAATAATTTCTCTTTTTAAAAAAAATTGGCGCGCCTAAGTTTTTGCGAAAAGCAGGTACCCACACGGATTACAGACTTAAGATGTCATATCTTCATACCGGAGAGTGGGGCTGGGCAGGGAGGACAGGGGTGGCGCGCGGTTCCTGCCAGGAGGAAAAGCCACACTAACTGGAGAGACTTAAAGATTTTTCAGGGCTGGACACCAAGACACAAAAATCCGGGATTTTGTTGGCTTTGTTTTTTGGTTTGTATGTTTGCTTGCTTTTAGGAGAATAACGCAAGACCTCCAAACTCGAGAAAAACCAGGAGGCTCTGCTTTTTAAAAACAGCCCTCCACCCCCACCCCCAACCGAGCAAGTGTCATCTGTCTTCCGCGCCAACCCCCGGCCGCTGCAGCAGG
This sequence comes from Lophiomys imhausi, assembly GCA_907164525.1. NCBI lineage: Eukaryota > Metazoa > Chordata > Mammalia > Rodentia > Muridae > Lophiomys > Lophiomys imhausi. The sequence continues at coordinate 7,448,909 of CAJQZJ010004765.1, forward strand.
TTCGGGTTACCCGGCAGCGGTGATTTCGGACATCGGGCACCTTCTCAGAGAATCACGGTCGGCCCAGGGGTCCGAAGGAAAAACAAAAGCCCGGGGCCGAGCAGGGCCGGGGGGGCCGGGCCGGGGCGGGCCGGGCGACACGGGGCGAGGGCGCCCTCCATGCCGGCTCGCGGACACCCGGCGTCCGGGACCTGACGCCGGAAGGCTCGGGTGGCGACTGTCGCCGTCCAGGGCAACAAGTCCCACCGGACCCGCGGCCTCCACGGGCGACAGCGCCGTGCCCGGAGCCCCGGCCGAGAGCTGAGGAGCAGGAGGAGCACGAGAGGACGCGGGCAGAGAGCGGCGCGCCCGCGGGGCCACGAATCCGCGCTCCATCTTGAGGCGGCGGCGGGAGTTAGGCCAGGCCCGGGCCGCGGCTGACAGGGCCGGCGGCCAGCCTTGCTCGGCGCCGCTCTCCCCGCCCTCACGGGTGCGCCCGCGTCCCCTCCTCAGCCCGGCTGCGCGGCGGGAGCTCCAGGCCAGCCGTCCCTCCCGGCCTCCCCGGGAGCCCGGCAGCAGCGGCGGCGGAGGGAAGGAGAGAGAGGGTGGGGACGACGGGGAAGGAGTGATCGGGCCGGCGCTTCGCTCACCGCCTGGGACAGCGCCGGTGTCCGCCACCTGCCTCGCAGCCGCCGCGGCCACCGCCTCCCGCCTGCCCGGCTCTCCGGCTCGGGGCGGGGAAGAGAACGTGACGCGCCGCCGCCGCCGCGGGGCCGGGAGGAGACGCCGCGCCGCCCCTCCCCGCGCCCGGGCCGCCGCGGTCCGCGAGCTGCCCGCAGCCCCTTTGTCTGCGTCCCCCGTCCCCCTCCCACTGCGAGCCCCTAAATTCTCTCCGAGTCCACCGGGGCGAGCAGCAAGATGCCTGGGACCCACCGGAGGGTGGGGGGGGGGTCTGTCTTGGCATCTCAGGCTATTCCCGGTTTCTTAGCAAAGGGTGCCCAGAATTTGCAAGTCACCCACCCCCACGATGGCTACACGTCGACCTGACCACAGCCGGCCGCTGGCTGGCACGGGGTGGGGTGCGGTTGGGGAAGCGGGGGCTGATCCATTTCTTTGACCTCCCCTTCCCGCCCAGAGCAGGGTGAGAAATTCTTTTGCCACAAGTTGGAAAGGGAGGTAGATAGCCCACGTGCAAGCTAAGATTGGGATGAATCGTCTCTGCTCTCCAGGAAAACACTGAAGGGTTAAAAAAAAAATCCTTTGAGACAAACCCAGGGCTGCAGCCCGTTAGTTTAAGAAAAGCCTCTTTTATTCGCCCCAGTCGTTTGGACAGAAGCCCAGGTTAATGTCGCGTCCGAGCTCCTCCTCACGTTGGGATCCCCTTGAAAAGCTTTTGAAAGGGACTGGAGAGGACCCTGCAACAGCCGGCTCAGGGCTGCGGTACCAGAGAGCGGCCAGCATTTCGCTCCCATGGACCATGGCAACCCCAGAAGTTTTGCAGCTCCTGGCAGATATCTGCAGCTGTTGGAAGCCCAGGATTTTGCAGCGACTCATTGGGGTGGAAGGGGCCACAGGTTTCCTCCTCCTTCCCGGTGGGAGAAAACACTCTGGAGGGTGACCTCCCTTGTTGACCTTTATTCAAAACATCCTTGTATCTGGACAAATAGGCATGCAGAGAGCCAAAAAGGGACCGCCACTGGAAATACACGAAGTTCTGAACAAAGTATATTTATCTGCAGACCCACCTGTCCATTTAAGCCTTAAATCACACACACACAAAAATAATCGATTACCTAATTCTACCTGGGCCTGATATACCAGCTCCAAAGTCAAGAGCTGATAGTACCCTTAGAGCCCGGAATTTGATCCCTGCTCAGAAAGGCAATCCTCACCCCCTTATCTGAATACTATGCCCATGTTCCAGGCCACAGGGAATGATCTTCTTTAATATACACCATGGCGTATGTCCTCCTCCTTTCCTGCTCTTGGCTTCTTCTTGGAGGCTTCTTCCCAAGATGCTCTCTGTCTCAGAACCCCGTGCACTTTAGTCCCACCTATTTCAGTCTTTGCTCAATCTCAGACCTCAGCATTTATTTCACCAATTAGAGATAAGGTAAGTAACAGACAGCAAGCAAAACCAATTAACATTTAGAATGCTTAACACCACCCCATCAGACCACAGTGGAATATGTCTATAAATCCCAACATCTGGGAGGTGGAGGAAGATCAGAAGTTCAAGGTCATCATCTGTCACATACAGAGTTTGAGGCCAGCCTGAGCTACTGATAACTCTATGTCTCTCTCTTGTCTGCATGTCTGTGTGAAGGTGTTGGATCCTGGAGTTACAGACAGTTGTGAGCTGCCATGTGGGTGCTGGGAATTGAACCCAGGTCCTCTGGAAGAGCAGCCAGTGCTCTTAGCCGCTGAGTCATCCCACCAGACCCACTGATAACCTTCTCTAAAAAAAGCAAAAAGAAGCCGGGCGGTGGTGGCGCATGCCTTTAATCCCAGCACTTGGGAGGCAGAGGCAGGTGGATCTTTCTGAGTTCGAGGCCAGCCTGGTCTACAAAGTGAGTCCAGGACAGCTAGAGCTGTTTTGCAGAGAAACCCTGTCTCGAAAAACCAAAAAAAAAAAAAAAAAAAGCAAAAAGTACAGTTTGATAGCACAAACCTTTCATCTAAGCACTTGAGAGGGCAGAAGCAGGCTGATCTCTGAGTTTGAGAGCATCATAGTATGAGCCAATGAGAAAAAGGTACCTACTACCAAAGCCTAAAGCTCTAAATTCAATCCCTGAGACCTACATGATAGAAGAAGAGTACCAACTTCCAATGGCTGTCTTCCTGTACAGAAACACTGTGGTACATGCATACTCCCACAGGTACATACACAAAATAAAACAGAATTGAAAATGTCTTCACCAGGTAGTAGTGGTGCACACCTTAATCCCAGCACTAGGGAGGCAGAGGTAGGCAGATCTCTGAGTTAGAGGCCAGTCTGGTCCACAGAGCAAGTTCCAGGACAGCCAGAGAAACCCTGTCTCGAAAAAAAACAATATAATAATAATAAAGACCCAGACATACTGGTGTTCACACTTTAAATCCTAGCCTTCAGGAGGCAGAGGCAGGTGGATCTCTAAAGTTGAGGCTAGCCTGCTCTACACACCAGCCAGGGTTAGATACTGAGACCCTGTCTCAAAAACAAAATATAATAGCCGGGCGGTGGTGGCGCCCGCCTTTAATCCCAGCACTTGGGAGGCAGAGGCAGGCGGATCTTTGCGAGTTCGAGGCCAGCCTGGTCTACAAAGCAAATCCAGGACAGCCAGAGCTGTTAAACAGAGAAACCCTGTCTCGAAAAACCAAAAAGAAAAAAAACAAAAAAAAAAAATAACGGGTCCAGTGAGATAAATAAACGTGTTTGCTGCACAGGCCTGTCTAAACCTGGGTTTAGTCTGTAAAACCTATAGTGGAGTGAGAGAATGGACTTCCAATGGTGTCTTCTCATCTCCATATATACTGCATATGCACCACACTCATACATACATGCAGACACACAATCACATACAGATAATAAGTAAAATGTTACTAAAAGAAGAAAACAGCAGTAATGTTAAATATCTGGAGAAAAGATGGTTGGGGGGGGGGGGGCTGGAAAGTTCCTCAGTTGGTGAGTGATTGCCTAGGATGTGCAAAGCCCTGAGTTTGGTTCCCTGCACTGCATAAAATTAGGTGTGGTGGTGCATGCTGTAATCCCAGCACTCAAAAGCGGTGGAGTAATGTAGCCTGGGCTACATGATAACCTTATTTCAAAAATAAATTTAACTTCTCCTTGTATATTATAGCGCAGACCTGTAATGCCAGCCGCTTTGGAAACTGAGGGAGGAGGATCAAAGCCTGCAGAATGAGTTCAGAAACAGAAAGAGAGAAAAAGAAAAATGTTATCATTTAATCAAAAAGTCTGAACTATAGCTCAGTAGTAGAGCATTTGACAAGTCTGCATAGAGCTCTGGCTTCAGTCCCCAATATAGTGGGCGTGGGAGGTATTCTTAAGTCAGAAATGGAGGCTCATGTCCCTGTAACTGAGACAATGAGGAGACTGAGACAAAGCAATCAATCACCCTGAGTTCAAGGCTAACCTGGACTACAGAGTTCATTCCAGGCCTGTAAGAACCTATCTCAAAATAAAACATTTAGGCCCGGCTTGTGGCACACGCCTTTAATCCCAGCACTCAGGAGGCAGAGGGAGGTGGATCTTTGTGAGTTCAAGGTCAACCTGGTCTACAAAGTGAGTCCAGTATTGCCAAGGATACGCAGAGTTACCCTGTCTTGAAAAAAAAAACATTAGGAAAAGAAAGCTGGGGATGAAGAGAGTCTACCAGGATTTTTTTTTTTTTTTTGGTTTTTTCGAGGCAGGGTTTCTCTGTGTATCTCTGGCTGTTCTGGACTCGCTTTGTAGACCAGGCTGGCCTCGAACTCACAGAGATCCGCCTGCCTCTGCCTCCCAAGTGCTGGGATTAAAGGCGTGCGCCACCACTGCCCGGCTTGAGTCTACCAAGATTTACGTTCATTCTTTCAGTATCTCCTCTTTTCCTACTTTTTTTTCATTTGATTTTGATTTCTTTGGGGGGGAGAGGGGTTTGAGACAGGGTCTCTCTGTGTAGACCTGGATGTACTAGATGGAACTCAGTCTGTAGACCTGTAGAGGAATTTTAATTCAGACCAGGCTGCTCTGGTAAAAGATCCCATCCAAAGACCTTCTAGATCTATGTGATCCTGCTAGAATACAGACATGCCTTTAATCCCAGGAGTCAGAGACAAGCAGATCTCTGAGTTCAAGGCCAGTCTGTTATGGAGCAAGTAAAGGTTAAAAAAAAAAAAGCTTAGGTCCAGATGTGTTGATACAAACCTTTAATCCCAGCACTCGGGAGGCAGAGGCAGGTGGATCTCTTTGAGTTCAAGGCCATCCTGGTCTACAGAGTGAGTCCAGGACAGTCAGGGCTACACAGAGAAACCCTGTCTCAAAAAACCAAACCAAAACAAAACCCCACAGAAATATTATAAGAATATGTTTTAGTTTTTCATTCCAGGTGTAGGGATATGAGGCTGCTTCGCAGCAGATGACTATGATTTGCCTCATGCTCTAGCAGAGGCGTGGTTTTGCCAGCTGCAGATAGTTTCTGTGATTGTGTGATGTTTGGAATTCTGGGAACTTTTCAGAGGGTATATAAATGTGAGGGCCCCAAAGAGGTGGGGTTGGTGGTTGTGGTTTGTTCATGGGAGTTGGTTGCAGTTTGTAGTAGTACTCAAAGAAGAAACAAGAAGAAAGAAACTAGATTGAGGGGCTGGAGAGATGGCTCAGTGGTTAGGAGCACTGCCTGTTCTTCCAAAGGACCGGGGTTCAAATCCCAGCACCCATATGGCACTTCACAGCTGTCTGGAATTGACAGGTGTGGTGGCGCACGCCTTTAATCTCAGCACTCAGGAAGCAGAGGCAGTCAGATCTCTGTGAGTTCAAGGCCAGCCTAGTCTACAAAGTGAGTCCAGGACAGCCAGGGCTACACAGAAAAACCCTGTCTGGAAAAATAAATAAATAAATAAAATTCAGGGATCTCTATCTCCTTCTTTCTCTCCTATCTAGTGTTAGGGGGTGAAACTGGGGTGGGGGAATAAAGGGTGGGAAAAAGAACCCATGTAGTAGTAAAGACCAGCTACAGAAACCCTGTCTCTCTCTTTTTTTTTTTTTTTTTGGTTTTTCGAGACAGGGTTCCTCTGTGTAACAGCTCTGGCTGTCCTGGACTCACTTTGTAGACCAGGGTGGCCTCGAACTCGCAAAGATCCACCTGCCTCTGCCTCCCAGTGCTGGGATTAAAGGCGTGCGCCACCACGCCCGGCTAGAAACTCTGTCTCAAAAAAAAAAAAAAACACAAAAAAAGTAAAAAATGATGAAGGAATGACAAACTGCTATGTTTAGAGTCCTAGGATCAGCTCTCAAAAGAGAACCCAGCATCTGATGACTACAAAAGCACCATTGTACAATTCAGCTAACAAAGAATAGCGTCAGGCACACCATCCTGTAAACTGTACTCCAGGCCTTCTCAATAGACTAGGGCTTTGAGTGCATGCCACTTTACAATGCAGGGGTTGAGGAAATTAAGTTATAAAGTTGCCACCACATTTTTCAAAATTCTGTGACTTTTTAAAAACCTAATAAAGCAAAATATTTGTGAAATCGGTACTCAATGCAATAGTTCTGATCAATGCATGTCTCTTTTTTTGGTTGGTTGGTTTTTTGTTTTTGTTTTTGTTTTTGTTTTTTTGGTTTTTCGAGACAGGGTTTCTCTGTTTAACAGCTCTGGCTGTCCTGGACTCGCTTTGTAGACCAGGCTGGCCTCGAACTCGCAAAGATCCGCCTGCCTCTGCCTCCCAAGTGCTGGGATTAAACCGCCCGGCTTGTTTTGTTTTTCAAGACAGGGTTTCTCTGTGTTGCCCTGGCTGTCCTGGAACTCACTCTGTAGACCAGGCTGGCCTTGAACTAAGAGATCCGCCTGCCTCTGCCTCCCGAATTCTGGGATTAAAGGCATTTCACCACCACACCCAGCAATTACAGACAGCTGTGAACTGCCATGTGAGTGCTAGAATTTGAACCCAGGTCCTTTGGAAGAGCAGCCAGTGCTCTTAACAACCGAGTCATCTCTCCAGCCCCAGTTGGTTGGTTTTGTTTTGGTTGGTTGTTTTTTTTGTTTGTTTGGGGTTTTTTGTTTTTTTTTTTTTTGGTTTTTCAAGACAGGGTTTCTCTATGTAATGCCCTGGCTATTCTAGAACTCACTCTGTAGACCATGCTGGCCTCAAACTTAAGAGATCCACTTGCCCTCTGCTTCCCAAATGCTGGGATTAAAGGCATGTGCCACCACACTCAGCAACCCATGTCTTTTGAGTGCCCAAAAAAAGGTTGAGACCACCTTCAGCAAAACCAAACACACTGGCTTCTGGTCAGGCCGAGCTGGTAGCTGATATTGTTGAAGGACATCAGCTTTGGAATTTGGGATTTGGGCAAAGATTGAAGTCATGGCTGGTCCAGAAAGTGATGGCCAATTCCAGTTTACTGGTATTAAAAAAATATTTCAACTCTTATATTCTCACAGGTGGGATGAATTGTGTACTGGCCACATATGGAGACACTGTTTGTTGGTCTTATACTTCAAGTTAAAGCCTAAAAAACCCCAGTTGTGAAAGCAACATAAATGGATTTTTGAAATGCCTGACCTCATCTGTTACGTCCCATGCCCGACCTCATCTGTTACGTCCCATGCCCGACCTCATCTGTTGTGGGGCTGCAGAGATAGCTCAGTGGTGAAGAGCACTGTCTGCTCTTGCAGAGGACCTGGGTTCAATTCCCAGCACACATATGGCAGCTGACATAACTTCAGTTATGGGGCTTCTGACACCCTCACACAGACATACATGCAGGCAAAACAACAATGAACATAACACAATTACACACACACACACATATATATATATATATATATATATATATATATATATATACTCAAATATATTCAAATGTATTCAAAAAAGGAAACACATATTGCAAAAACTTGTACACAAATGCCAGGGTGTGCCTGGCAATGGTGACACACACCTTTAACCCCAGCACTTGGGAGGCAGAGGCAGGCGGAACTCTGTGAGTTCAAGGCCAGCCTGGTCTACAGAGTGAGTTCCAGGACAGCCAGGGCTATTACACAGAGAAACCCTGACTCATAAAAACAAAAAAAAAAACCTAAAAAACAATAAAACAAACAAACAGCAAACGAATGTCATGGTGAGCAAGTGACTGGAATTCCAGCTCTCTGTAGGTGGAAGTCGGAGGATTACATGTTTAAACTGGCCTGGCTGGGCTACATAGCAACTTCTAGAGTTAGGACAGGCTGGATCATCTAGTGGATCCCCCCATCCCAAACTAAGCAAAGGAAACATTCGTGGCAGCATTATTCATAAGAACACAAACAGAAACAGAAATGTTTCTCACTTGGTGGGTAGGAAGGCAAGATAGTAAGTAAAATGTGATATATATGCACGTGTTAAAAATTATTTACATTTCTCCCTACAGGTACCCATGTGTTTAAATGAGTATATATAAAAGTCTGGAAATCTGCTAAGGGTGGACTCACTGAACATAGCAATGTCTCCCTGTGATACCATACCGTAGTTGCATGGGGTCCATGAGCATTGCAGAGACTGACTGGAGGGTGAACAGACACCCTGTGCTTTACCTTGACTTCCAATGAATCTCTTATTATTTTGAAATATAAAGTTCAGGGCCAGAGGGATAGCTCAGCAGGTGAAAAGGTGCCTGCAGCCAAGCTTGACGACCCGAGTTCAATCACAGGGACTCACGTAGTGGAAGGAGAATTGGCTCCTGAGAGTCATCCTCTCCACTCAACAACCATGCTGTGCCACATACAGCCTCACCCGTGCACATATGCAAAGAAATACATAAATTTAACTTTCAGAAATTGAAAGAGCAAGCTGAAAGAAACAAACTTCAGGGGGAAGGAAAAACTTTTCCATTTGTGACCACTTATCACCCACCTTCTGCTGGGATGATGACACCAAGTTCTGTCACTTTTTCAGACTATCTCTACTGCAGCCAAAGTGAATGTACTTTTTTTTCCTTTTTTGGTTTTTCGAGGCAGAGTTTCTCTGTGTAGCCCTGGCTGTCCTGGACTCACTTTGTAGACCAGGCTGGCCTCGAACTCACAAAGATCCACCTGCCTCTGCCTCTCAAGTGCTGAGATTAAAGGCGTGCGCCACCACCGCCCGGCGAATGTACTTTTTTTTGTTTGTTTGTTCATTTGTTTTTGGTTTTTCAAGACAGGTGTTTTTTTTTTTTTTTTTTTTTGGTTTTTTGAGACAGGGTTTTTTTTTTTAACAGCTCTGGCTGTCCTGGACTCACTTTGTAGACCAGGCTGGCCTCGAACTCACAGATATCCGCCTGCCTCTGCCTCCCAAGTGCTGGGATTAAAAGCATGCGCCACCACCGCCCGGCTTCAAGACAGGGTTTTATAACAGAAAATTTTTATTTAAAACACTTATATTTATTAACACTTATCAAACACCTGTAAAACACCTATATCCTATAATCCAATACCTATAAACACTTAATATCTAAGAACACCTAACCAACCCTATCTTAATCTTCTTTTTTTTTTTTTTTGGTTTTTCGAGACAGGGTTTCTCTGTGTATCCTTGGCTGTCCTTGACTCACTTTGTAGACCAGGCTGGCCTCGAACTCACAAAGATCCGCCTGCCTCTGCCTCCCAAGTGCTGGGATTAAAGGCGTGCGCCACCACCGCCCGGCTAGGGTGCTCTTTTTTTTTTTGGTTTTTCGAGACAGGGTTTCTCTGTTTAACAGCTCTGGCTGTCCTGGAATCGCTTTGTAGACCAGGCTGGCCTTGAACTCGCAAAGATCCGCCTGCCTCTGCCTCCCAAGTGATGGGATTAAAGGCGTGCGCCACCACCGCCCGGCTTTAATCTTCTTAAAAGGGTAGTAATATTCTTAGCATAGGTCTGTGTAGAATGACTTGATTTTGGCAGTCTGAATATGGCAGTCCCAGCAGGCAGTCCCTTTCAAGCTTAGTGTCCACTGGGCCTAACTTTACAGTTCGTATAGTCAATTTATTTCAACCGCTAGCTAGATTGTAGCTAGCTTATAAGGTCAGTCTTAACCGCTAACTTGAGGTCGGCTTCCTCCATCAGCTGAGACTTATTTCTATACTCTCCTCAGTCCGCATTTGCTTCATAACCTAGCTCCTCACCACAGCCTGTGAACTCCGCCTGTCTTTTCTCCCAGCCTTATTAGACTTACTTGTAGCAAAAGGTCTCTCTCTCTGGCTGACTTGCAACAAAAAGTCTCTATCTTGGACTCCACCTCTCACTTTATGACCACTGTGGCCTCAATGCTGACGAATGGCATACCTTGCTGTATACTTCTCCGGCATGTGTTGACTTCTCAGTCCAAGAGGACAAGAGGAAGAGAGAGATGCTTGGAGCTCTCTGGTATATATACCAGTTATTTTATATATATATATATATATATTATATATAAAATATATATTATATTATATTATTATATATAATATATATATCGTGATCCTTGGTGGTCTTGAGGGCCCACAAGATCTCTCACAATATCCAGCGTCCCGTGGCTTCTCATGGCAACCATCTGCGGCTTGTGAGGTTTCTTAGCCACGCCCCTTCAACAAAGCATTTCATGTTTCTCACAAAGCTATGGCCTCAACTGGGCTCTGTCCATCTCAGCCTAAGTTCAAGGGTTGCCAAGCTCCTCCTCTATGTTCTGCCAGATGCCAACTGATCTGCATACTAGTTCACTAAAGAGGGTCAAGCGTGGAGGCACACGACTTTAATCTCAGCACTTGGGAGGCAGAGACAGGTGGATCTCTGTGAGTTCGAGGCCATCCTGGTCAAAAAGTGAGTCCAGGACAGTCAGGGCTGTTACACAGAGAAACCCTTTCTTGAAAAACCTAAAAAAGAAAAAAAAATTCCCACCCTGTGGTGGGAGTTAGCTCTCTTTAGTCCTCTTCACTGAATTTTTTTCTTTTCTTTTCTTTTTTTTAGGTTTTTCTTTAATCCCAGCACTCAGGAGGCAGATCTCTGTGAGTTCAAGGGCAGCCTGATATACAGAGTGACTTCCAGGACAGCCAGGGCTGTTACACAGAGAAACTCTGTCTTGAAAAAACAAACAAATAGCCGGGCGGTGGTGGCGCACGCCTTTAATCCCAGCACTTGGGAGGCAGAGGCAGGCGGATCTTTGTGAGTTCGAGGCCAGCCTGGTCTACAAAGTGAGTCCAGGACAGCCAAGGATACACAGAGAAACCCTGTCTCGAAAAACCAAAAAAAAAAAAAAAAAAGAAAAAACAAACAAATGAGCCAGGACGGTGGTGGCGCACGCCTTTAATCCCAGCACTTGGGAGGCAGAGGTAGGCGGATCTTTGCAAGTTCAAGGCCAGCCTGGTCTACAAAGTGAGTCCAGGACAGCCAGGGCTCTGTTACACAGGATTAAAGACATGTGCCTCTACTTCCCCAGTGCTAGGGTTAAAGGCATGCACCACCACACACAGCCATTATAGACAGTTTCAAACTGCCGTGTGGGTGCTGGGATTTGAACTAGGGTCCTTTGGAAGACCACCTAATGCTCTTAACCACTGAATCATTTCTCCTGTCCTTATACAGTGTTTTTGATTGGCATTAAAATCAAAACTGAATCAGGGCATAGTGGTGCACACCTTTAATCCTAGCATTTAGGAGGCAGAGGTAGGCAGATTTCTGTGAGTTCAAGGCCAGCCTAGTGTACAAAGTGAGTCCAGGACAGCCAGGGCTTGTTACATAGAAAATCCCTGTCTCCAAAACAAAAAACAAAAGAAAACAAAAACAAGCTGGGTGTGGTAGCTCAGGTCTTCAATCCTAGCGCTTAGGGAGGCAGAGGCAGGGGGATCTCTGTGAGTTCAACAAGAAAGGAAAGATTGTGATTTAACAGTGATGTGTTTACGTGTCAAGCTGACAAGGGGCCAGTCGTACTGCCTGGTTTTATATCAACTTTACACTGGCTAAAGTCTTCTGAGAGGATGGAATCTCAACTGAGAAAATGACTCCATAAGATCAGGCTGTAGGCAACCCTGTAGGGCATTTTAATTAGTGAATGATGTGGGAGGGGCCAGTCCACTGTGGGCGGGGCCATCCCTGGGCTGGTGGTTCTATAAGAAGGCAGGCTGAGCAAGCCATGAGGAGTGAGCCAGTGAACAGCACCCCTCCACGGCCTCTGCATCAGCTCCTGCCTCCAGGTCCCTGCCCTGCTTGAGTTCCTGTCCTGACTTCCTTTGATGGTGAACAGTGATGTGGAAGCGTAAGCCAAACAAACCCTTTCACCTCGAACTTGCTACCGGACATGGTGTTTCACCATAGCAATAATAACCCTAACTAAGAGAGAAATGAGGCTAGCCTGATCTACACAGGGAGTTCCTCACTAGCCAGGGCTACATAATGAGACTATCTCCAAAATAAATAAATTAAATAAAAAACAAACAGGTATATACACACATACTTGTATAATTTATACATATATAATGTATAAATAAATATGCTTTAAATCTATATGTAGATCTGCAAATGTAGCTTAGTGGTAGACTGTTTGCCTTCAATGCAGAAGTCATTAGTTCAACACTTACTACTACAGAAATAAACAAAACAAAGGCTGAGAAAATGATTGAGAAGAAAGCCAGTCACATTCCCATCTACTCCAGCAATACACCCAGAATAATAAGCCATGGGGCACAGCTTAAGATCTCTGCTCCTGAATGGCAGAGACTAATTATTACATGTCATAACCCTGTGTCTTGGGGAGAAGAGGTAAAGTGTCATTATCCCCACATCACAGGCTAAAGAAGCAAGACCAGGCCAATTAGAGGCTCACAGCTACAGGAATGGATATCACACAAGATCTAAAATCATAGCTCATAGGCCTCCTCACAAAATGCACAGGTGTGTGTCATGAAATGTCTTGGCAGGTACTAAGTTGAACCCTATAGGATTGCTGGCAATCAATAATTTTTATCTTTTGTGTATTTATTTACATATTATTTTCTATATTGATTGATTGATTTTAGAGTGTTGTGTACTTGAGCATGCATGACCCATATATGTAGAGGTCAGGGGGCAACTTGTGTGAGTTGGTTCTTTCCATCCATCATGAGGGTTCTAAGGATCAAATCACATCCTCAGGCTTGGCAGCAAGCATTTCACTGGCCAATATGTTTCTAAATATTTCTCTATCGTCCATCCATCTATCCATCCATCCATCTATTTATCTATGAGACAGTGTCTCGTGTAGCCAAGCTGTCCTCACACTCACTATGTAGCTAACAATGCCATTGAAATTCTCATCCTCTGGCCTCTGCTAGGATTACAAGCATGTAGCAACAGCTCCTGGTTATGTGGTGCAGGGAATCAATCCCTGTGTGCTTGACAAGTAAGTATTCTACCCACCGAACTACACCACTGGCACTTTTTACTGTTTTTCCTGTCAAAATAACAAATTCATCTGGGCATGGTGGCACATACTAGAGGCAGGTGGTTCTCTGTGAGTTCCAGGCCAGACTAGTCTACATATAGAGTTCCATCTAGGGCTTCAAAGAGACCTTGTCTGAAAAACAAAACAAAACAAAAAAAGCAAACATGGGGGCTGGAGAGATGTCTCATCAGTTTAGAGCGCTTGTCCTTACAAAGGACCTAGGTTTGATTTCCAACAACCGAGTCATGGCTCACTATAACTACATTTCCAAGAGATCTAATGCCTTCTTCTGATCTGTATGGATACCAGGTATATATGTGGTTCACAGATATACACAGACATAATACATTTATATAAATAAAATATTTTGGGTCTGCTTTTTGTTTTTTTTAAATTATTTTTATTATGTGAATAGATGTTTTGCCTGCACTTTTCTCCATGAACCACATGCTTGTGTGGTACAGAGGCCATTAGAGGCCTTCAGATCCCCTGGGACCAGAGTTATAGATTGTTATCAGCCACCATGTGAGTGCTGAGAATCAAACTTGGGTCATCTGGAAGAGCAGTCAGTGCTTTTAACTGCCGGGCCATCTCTCCAGGTCCCTTAGTGAATTTATCATATATTGAGCCACAGCTCTCGTGTTTTGTTTTGGTTTTTTATGAGTATGCACATGGGTAAGTGTGCTCATGGAGATGTATGGATGTTTTGCCTGCATGTGTTTTTTTTTGTTTGTTTGTTTGTTTTAGGTTTTTCGAGACAGGGTTTCTCTGTGTATCCTTGACTGACCTGGACTCACTTTGTAGACCAGGCTGGCCTCGAATTCACAGAGATCCGTCTGCTTCTGCCTCCCTCCCGAGTGCTGGAATTAAAGGCTTGTGCCACCACGTCTGACTTGCCTGCATGTATTTATGTACAGGAACCCACATAAGCCAAAATAAAGATCCCCCCAGTACTGGTTATAGAAGGTTGTGAACTGATATGTAGTTCCTGAAAGCCAAACCTGGGTTCTCTTTGTAAACACTTTTAACCACTGAACTAACTCCTCATATACTATTAATGAATCAGTGGATAGCTTAGTGGCTGAAACTATAAGCATATTCTCCCATAGACCTGAAGGCCAGGGTTCATGAGGAAGAGGCTATATGGACTTTCATGTTCTAGAACAGAAGCAAATTATGAATCGTTATGTTTACAAAAATGTACTGACAGAAGACAGCAAGGTGGAGGGGGGGAGGACTACACATCAAGGTAGGAAATAGATTCTTCAAGATTCATATTTAGCTTTTGGGATTTGGAAACTAAGGTTCAGAATACATTCCAAACAGTCTCCCATCCCTATCTAGCGGTCATGAGAATGTTTGTTTAGATCCTGAGGTCAATAGTAAATGGTTACTGATAGCCCAAGATAACTTTGGCTCTTGATCTCCAACATACCTCCCTCCATATTCAGGGGAGGTCAAGCAAGCATCCTGCAGGGTATTTGCTATACGAAGCTTCTGCAGAGGATTCAGTTCACACGCATTAAAATTATCACACACACTAGCCGGGCGGTGGTGGCGCACGCCTTTAATCCCAGCACTTGGGAGGCAGAGGCAGGCGGATCTTTGTGAGTTCGAGGCCAGCCTGGTCTACAAAGCGAGTCCAGGACAGCCAGAGATATTCAGAGAAACCCTGTCTCGAAAAACCAAAAACAAACAAACAAAAAAAAAAATTATCACACACCCAAACCAAGGCATTTCTCAGAGCTTTGTAAAGTTCAGACATTCTAGCATATCACTTATCACCATGTCCAGTGCATACATATAAACTTGCTGCCTGAAAGAAATATAAAAAAAACTAACGAGCAGGCTGGAGAGTTGGCTCAGTGGTCAAGAGCATTGGCTGTTCTTCCAGAGGACTGCGGTTCAATTCCCAGCACCCACATGACAGCTCACAACTGTCTGTAACTCCAATTCTAGGAAATCTGATACCCCCACACACATATGCAGGCAGGCAAAACACCAATGCACATAGAATAAAAATCAAAAAGTCATTACAAAACAACAACAACAACAAAAAATTAATGGGCATGACAGTGTCTATCTGGAAGATAGTCCTTGGGAGGCAGCGGCAGGAGGGTTGTAAGTTTTGCACCTGCCTTGGTGAAGTCATCAGCAATCATCACCTGCCACTAAGCCTGATGACCTATACCACAGACTACATGGTGAAAGGAGAGAACCAACTCCCAAATGTTGTCATCTGGCTTCTACATATGTATTTGTGGCATGCTCATGTACACACATATATATCTCCTTACGCACACACACACACACACACACACACACACACACACACACACACAGGAACACAAACACAAAATAAATAAATAAAATAAGAATTAAGAGCAGCAATCCACCAAACTACTGACTTAACTAATCACTTTCTCTTTGTTTGTTTTTTCGAGACAGTTTCTCTGTGTAACAGTCTTAGCCTTCTTGAAACTCACTCTACAGATTAACCACCACCTGGCTAATCACATTCATTCTAAATACTATTCTAAAGAATATGTATTCAGGGGCTGGAGAGATGGCTCAGAGGTTAAGAGCACTGGCTGCTCTTCCAGAGGTCCTGAGTTCAATTCCCAGCAACCACATGGTGGCTCACAACCATCTACAATGAGATCTGGTGCCCTCTTCTGGCCTGTAGGTACACATGCACACAGAACACTGTATACATAATAAATAAAATCTTTAAAAAAAAAAAAAAAAAAAAAAAAAAAAAAAAAAAAAAAAAAAAGAATATGTATTCATTCTAATACATTCTAAAGAAAGATGGTGGCACACACCTTTTATCCCAGCACTCAGGAGGCAGAGGCACGCAGATATCTGTGAGGCCAGCCTGGTCTACAGAGTGAGTTCCAGGACAGCTAGAACTACACAGAGACCTTGCCCAGTGGCCATGAACTTTTCATCCCCATTTCCATCTCCAAAGTTCTAGAACTACAGGTATGCCACCATGCCTAATCCTAGCCCTACTTTTCCTTTAATTTTTTTTTTTGGGTTTTTCGAGACAAGGTTTCTCTGTGTAGCCCTGGCTGTCCTGGACTCACTTTATAGACCAGGCTGGCCTCGAACTCACAAAGATCCACCTGCCTCTGCCTCCCAAGGGATTAAAGGCGTGCGCCACCACCGCCCGGCTTCCTTTAATTTTTTTAAATAATTAAGGGAAGGTGGGAGGGAGGGTCTGGGAGGAGACAAGGGCGGGGAACCTGCAGTAGAGATGTAGTATATGAGAGAATAAATAAAAAAGAAAAAATTAAATAAGGAAATGAATAAATAATTGTTTAAATAAAGGAAGAAAGTGATCTAGGCATGGTGGTGCAGGTATTTAATTCTAGAACTTGGGAGGCAGAGGAAGGCAGGCCTCTGTGTGAGTTTGAGTTCAGTCTGGTCTACAAAGTGAGTTCTAGGCCAGCCATGGCTACATATAGAAACCGTATCTAAAGCAAAAGCAAAGAAAGGAAAAAAAAAAACAAAGAAAGGAAAAAAAGTGATGGGGTGATGTGTAACCGAACTTTTTTTTTTTTTTTTTTTTTGGTGTTTGGAGACAAGGTTTCTCTGTGTAACAGCCCTGGCTGTCCTGGACTCACTCTGTAGACCAGGCTGGCCTTGAACTCACAGAGATCCACCTGCCTCTGCCTCCTGAGTGCTGGTATTAAAGGTATGCACCACCACACCCAACCATTACAGACAGCTTTGTTTTTTTGGTTTATTTTTTTTGAGACAGGGTTTCTCTGTGTAGCCCTGGCTGTCCTGGACTCACTTTGTAGACCAGGCTGGCCTCGAACTCGCAAAGATCCACCTGCCTCTGCCATTTTTGTACAAAGAAGTTTTAAGTTTAATATTTTTCTGAAGTAACTTTTTTTTGTTTTTTGTTTTCGAGACAGGCTTTCTCTGCATAGTCCTGGCTATCCTGGACTTGATTTGTAGACCAAATATGAAATAATGGTATTTCAGGCCAGTCATAAGACAAACAAGTCCAGCCGGGAGGTGGTGGCGCACGCCTTTAATCCCAGCACTTGGGAGGCAGAGGCAGGCGGATCTTTGCGAGTTCGAGGCCAGCCTGGTCTACAAAGCGAGTCCAGGAGAGCCAGAGCTGTTAAACAGAGAAACCCTGTCCCGAAAAACCAAAAAAAAAAAAAAAGACAAACAAGTCCTGAGAAGAATGTTCTATTTGTGGAGGCCATGTGGATAAGACTGGAGTGTTCAAAAATTCAGTGCACTCAAATGAGAGAGGTTTGTATGTGTTACTCTGACAGTCTTGTCCCAGCAGCTAGCCAACATGAGCTAAGTAATAAAGAATCCCAGGGACAGATTACACAATGCTTTGTTAACTTTGAATTTCCTAAATGTTGGTGGAAAAGGTACCACTGCAGGTGTGAGACACTGGGCTATAGAAAAACTGAGAAACTAAATCAACCAATATACTATAAGGATATTTTGACATTAGAATAGAAACTTAAAATAGTTTTAAGGTGGGGATGTTGGCATGCATACATGTCTAAAGGGAATGAAAAAAAAAAATGTGAGCCGGGCGGTGGTGGTGCACGCCTTTAATCCCAGCACTTGGGAGGCAAGAGGCAGGCAGATCTTTGCGAGTTCAAGGCCAGCCTGGTCTACAAAGTGAGTCCAGCACAGCCAGGGCTACACAGAGAAACCTTGTCTTGAAAAACCAAAAAAAAAAAGAAAAAAAAATGTGGTTACCAACAAAATTGACCAGGGGAAACCTCCTCTTAGCTGAGACATGAATGTCTTCACATAGGAAGTGTATCTTATTGACTATCTGGTGCTCATGATATTCCATTCTTTCATCCAGCAATGGATGGAGATTATATATACTTCAAAGATACTTATAAAATTGATAGATGCATTTCACCTGCTCAAACTTAGAAATTTATTTTCAGAGTAAAAGACTGAGTGACAATAAAGGCAAAGCAAATAGGCCAAGTGATTCAGCCTAATAGAATGTCTCAATCACTATTTTTCTCAAAAATTTGTATGCAAGTCAGTTTCAAAAGGGCTAGCCCCAAAATGATTGATCACACACAGATGGACAAAAAAAGTTATAGATAGCTTTTCCAGGAATTGGCCAATGTCTCACATTTTTATAGGATACCCAAAAAATGTTTACACCTCCATTCCCAAGAGGTGGGGTGGAAGTTTCTTGTTGTGTGATGTGTTATATATTGTGATTGTTTGTTGTCATCTAGGGTGGTTGGTTATAAGGGAAAAAATAAAATAAGGGTTGGATTCAAGGATCTATTTCTTTCTCTTTTATTTATACATACTAATAAAAATTTAAGGTTATTTTGTTTATATTGATAAAAATTTAAGGTTATTTTTGTTTAAATTTATGGTTAAATTTAAGGTTAATTTTTATATTGGTAGAAATTTAAAGTTTTTTTTTAAATCTTGCTTTAATGTATTGTGATTGTCAAAAGATAAATACTATCTATAATATTTTAATATAAATTTAAAGTTATTTTGTTTAACTTTTGTTTTAATGTATATTGATGGGGGATATCTAATAGGAGTTAGATTTCTTTAGTGAATATGTGGGGTCTTCTGAAAGACAGTCTGAAATTGCAATTTAATTATCAATTGTATTTATTAATAAGTATAAACTGTAAGATTAGGCCGGCCGAGCAGCGGGCAGCCTGGCAGGTTATCAGACAATGGGCCTGGCCTCCTTAAACAGTGGCCTGATTTATCCTGGGGAAAGAGCCCTAGACCAAGGGTGGCCTACACCACCTGTAACCTAAACTCTGTTAAGTAATATAAATTGTTATATTATGCCGTTAGAATTACTGGCAGCTTGGCGGGAGATTCACTGGAGTTTGATGGGAGTACATCGGCCCTGGATTGCTTGGACTGACAGTCTATAAATTGCCACGGTCCTTTCCCCAATAATTAAATACACCGAGACCTTTTAATGTTTTAACGCTTAGCCCTTAGCTGGGCAGACTCTCGATTAGTTACTCTAAATTAACCCAGATTCAGCTAATTCCAAACCACCATGTGCCTGTGATTACCTTCTAGCAGTCTCAAACACATCTATCTGCTTCTGTGTCTCCCAGCAGAAAGAGCTAATCCTCTGTGTAAAACACAACGTTCCCTGTTTTAATCTCAGGAGGTCCCACCTTCCTACACTCTTTTTGCCCAGCTAATTGGCTATCAGTGACTTTTATTAACCAATCAAGAGAATGCCTCAGAAGGGGCAGTAACCAGATCTCAGCATTGAAATCAGCCTATCAGAAGCAATTTTATTAGACCTTCTCCTTTTAAAAGGAGGCATATGACTTGTGGGAAACACCTGGCAGTGCATGTGGTACTGGGCACAAAAGAAGGAAAGCCTGAGAAACTGGAAGGGCTTTTGGGTTGGCATTGCTTCTCAACACTGCCTCACTTAGAAAGAGACTAGCTGAAGATTGCAGTCTAGATGGGCAGAACCCAGGTGAAGACTCATTTTGGAGCTGTAAAAGCCAGGACCTGAAAGAGATGTGCAGACTGTGCCCTGCTGAAGGGCATGGCTGCAAAGTCTCAGACCCAAGAGATCTTCCAGGGAATCATGAGAGCAGCACCCTACTTAATGCTGTGGCAGAAGAGCCTGATAAAAGAGAGCTGGTGAGAGACAGAGGTGTGAAGTGGATGTGTGCCAACTGCTGACACTGAGGAAAAGGCCAGACTTCAAGCAGAGATGTGCTAATCAGCCCCTAGGCTGCACCAGACCTGAGGTGGTAAGAATTGGGCATGCATATAAACCGAGGCCAGCCAAGGAGACAGAAAGTGGAGGCTAAGAAAAGGCCGCCTGGAAAGGGGCTCCTGCCACAAGTAAGGTTGGGCTGGCACAAGAGGTGTGGCATAGGACCTGCTCAGAGAAAGTTTGTGAAAACCAGATATGGAGAAGAGCCACAGCTGGTTGATAAGCAGAGTGGCCTAAGGCTACATCCCTCCATTCATAGGCCCACAGCCACAGAGTGAATGTGCATGAGTCATGAGCCCTTGGTGAAGAGATCGTGGCCTTAAGTGAGAAACAACAATGGCCAGCTCCTAGGCCACAGCACTACAGCCCTGCCCCTGAGGGAGCAAGCTCCGGCAGCCAGGGCCTAGGCTGTCAGCCAGCCGAGTATGGAAGCCTTGATGCCAAGGACCACCAGGCCATGTAGCACAGTATCTGCCCCAGAGGGTTCAGTTAATCACTGAAGCATGTTGGAGTGCTACCCCTGCTCCATTTAGCTGTGACAGTCTGGGCTGATTGAGGCAGACTTGAGCCCAAGCTGAAGTGAGGCTGCCATCTCAAGGTCAAAGCCAGGTGACCACGGAGCAACTGCTTATTGAGGTGTTCCTGCAGACAGACTGCTGACCAGGTGCCTTCAAAGGACCTGCACTTTAGAATTGGTATCCTTCCTAAAGGGTTAGGGTTGGTTGGTTGGATGGAGGTGTTTATAGATATTAATAAATAACTATAATTTATGTTTACAAAGTAGTTTTTTGTTTTAAGACAGGGTCTCACTAGATAGCTCTGGCTAGCCTGGAACTGGCTATATAGACCAGGCTTGGCCTTGAACTCACAGAGATCCTCCTGGTCATGAGCCACCATGACCAGCCTGAGGTATTGTTTTTTTTTTTTTTTTGAGACAGGGTTTTTCTGTGTAATAGCCCAAAACATCCTGGACTCATTTTGTAGACCAGGCTGGCCTCAAACTCAGAGATCTG
Organism: Lophiomys imhausi; assembly: GCA_907164525.1. Lineage (NCBI taxonomy): Eukaryota > Metazoa > Chordata > Mammalia > Rodentia > Muridae > Lophiomys > Lophiomys imhausi. Next base: position 7,469,727 of record CAJQZJ010004765.1, read on the forward strand.
CCTGCCTCTGCCTCCCGAGTGCTGGGATTAAAGGGGTGTGCCACCATGCCCAGCCAGCCTGATGTTTTGAGACACACTCCTGTCATAGTGGTGTTCTGACTCACCATGGGTCTAAAATCAAGACAACCAAGGACTGTGGAGTGAAACTATGTGCCCAAACAAATCCTATCCCACTGTGTCTGTGACGGGTGTTTTATTAAAGTATTGAAAAGTCCATGTAGACAAGATGGTCCCTGGTGCCAAGCCTGAGAACCCGAGTTCAAGCCCCAAGGACTTACATGACAGGAGAGAACTAACTCCACAAGTGGTCCCATGATTCCCAGATATGTGCCCTGGTATACATATATGTGCCCTGGTATACTCACATATACATGGAAAGCCAAACTCATACAGTAAGACAGGGTCTCGTGTGTAGCCCTGGCTAGCATAGAGATCACAATCCTCTTGTCTTCATCTTCCTAGAGCTGGGATTATAGGTGTGTGCTACCATGCCAGCAAGGCAATGCATATTTCAGCTACCCACCTGCTAACCCTGATTTCTTACTGTCATGAAACCATTTCCAACTATCTTAATATGCCAGGGCACCATTTCCAACTACCTTAATATGCCAGGGCTCATTAGCCCTCAGTGCTCATGAGTAGAAGAAGCTTTAGAATAACCAACCTGGTCTGGTCCAGTGAATAGAACTGTGGTTGTCTGAAAGGCCCAGGTCAGGACAGGCACAGTCAGCGTGTGGAAGAGAAGGGAACTCTTCAGTCCGTGAGAAGTTTGCCTTGGGTTGAATCCCACAGCCTGTCTGGATCCAGTTTCATTTGTCATTCTCAGTTATGACTAATGGCCAAGCTTCTGTGACTGCAATCAAGAGCTCATTGTTATGAGGTCACCCTGCAGAGGAGTGGTGTCAGCTGAGACCTGATAGTGAGATAGAGGCCCCAGCTCATTGTTACAGTCCCCACTTGGGTTACAAAATTCCAAACAGAACCACATCGCTGGCAGTTTCATTTTAAAAATGCATTTTCCAGTTTTGTTTTAAAATGTACTTACTTCCTGGGCTGAAGAGATGGCTCAGTAGTTAAGAGCACTGGCTGTTCTTCTTGAGGACCTGAGTTCAATTCCCAGAACCCACATGGCAGCTCACAACTGTCTGTAACTCCAGTTCCAGATGATCTGACTGACATCCGCACACAGACATACACATACAGGCAATACCAATGCACGTGAAATAAAAAGTAAATTAAAAAAAAATTTTTAGCCAGGCATGGTGGCGCACACCTTTAATCCCAGCACTTGGGAGGCAGAGGCAGGCGGATCTCTGAGTTCGAGGCCAGCCTGGTCTACAAAGTGAATCCAGGACAGCCAGGCTGTTACACAGAGAAACCCTATCTCAAAAAAACAAAAAAAAAATTTTTTTTTAAAAATGTACTTCCCATTGCTTCAGATATAATAAATGGGTTGAGATTATATTGGTTTTTTTTGAGAGGCTGTCTCACTATGCAGCTCTGGCTAGCCTGGAACTTTCTTAGACCAGACTGACCTTGAACTCACATAGATCCATCTGCCTCTGCCTATCCAGTGCTGGTATTAAAGGAGTGTGCCAAGATGGTCAGCAGGTTCTTTTTCTACCGTTTGAGTCCTGAGGCTAGAACTCAGGTTGTCAGGCGTGGTTGCTAGTGCTTTTAACCCCTGAGGCATCTCTCTGGCCCCCTTTTCTTTCTTTCTCTGTATAACTGAGCCCTGGCTGTCCTGATCTACAGAGTGGATCTGGCCTTGAACTCACAGGCCTGCCTCTGCCTCCCGAAAGCTGGGATTAAAGGCGTGTGCCACAATGCCTAGCCTAACCTCCTTTTTAAAAATTAAATTGTTAATTTTATTTTTGAGACAGAGTATTGTATATTTTGGGCTGGCTTTAAAGTTGCTATGTAGCTGAGGATAAGCTTGGTCTTCTAAGATTCTGTCTCTACCTTTGAGTGCTGGAATTATAGGCACGCACCACCATGCTGTTGTATAAGATGCTGGGTAAGCACTTTGTCACCTGAGATCCATTCCCAAGCCTGCAGGTATTTAGTTCTACAGAATTACAAAATATCCAAAATATCATTAAGTAACTCAACAGTAATAGTAAAAAATATAAAAAGAAAATTCATAGAAAAACCAAAAACATGCTATAAAAATGTGTTAAGTTGATCCAGGATCCAGCCTGTGTGTCTGTTTCTTTGAATCCTAGGCTGGGATTATAGATGTGAACCACCAGTAAGCACTTTACCAAGATCACTTATTCCTAAACAGTCTGAAGTGACCTGCACTATGACATGAAGTGTACCTGCGATTCAAGGATTAGGTATTTTCCTAAACTGTGAAGACACAGGCTGTTGTTCCTAGGCATTGTAACCTCAGAGAATGAGTCATACCTTAGAAGCTACTTAAACACTCTTGTTGGTCTTTAAACTGCAAGACAGGGGGAAGGAAAAAAACAAACAAACAAACGAGGGCCATGGAGTTGACTCATAGGTAAACGCACTTCTTAGCAAAAATGATGACCTGCGATCTGTCCTGAAGACCCTCATGACAATAGAACCGCCTCCAAGCTGTCCTCTGACTTCCACTTGTGCACCGTGATATTTGCATGCACATAATAAAATAAATAATGTAAAAAAAATTTTTTTTTTTTTTTTGGTTTTTCGAGACAGGGTTTCTCTGTATAACAGCTTTGGCTGTCCTGGACTCACTCTGTAGACCAGGCTGGCCTCAAACTCACAGAGATCCGCCTACCTCTGCCTCCCAAGTGCTGGGATTAAAGGTGTGTGCCACCACCGCCCAGCTAAATAATGTAAAATTTAATAAGTCAGGGGGGAAAACCAACAACAACAACCCAAAGCATTCTAGCTAGCAAAGAACTTGAAAATCCAGTCACCTAGAAGGGAATCCAAGGTATTGAGGTGGTACCGAGGCAGACGATTTTTGAGGAAAGCAACGGCGGGCAGGTCTTTTGGTTTTTGTCAGGGCAGTGCCTTCTTTCCACTTACTTGCTCAAGAAAATGAGACCTGTCTTGTTGCAGCAACCTGAGGCACACTTCACACGACAAACAGATCCCCACCCCTGGTCCAATGTCTATCTTGGAGTGTTTGGTTATTACCTCACTTGCCCACACTTGGAGGCCAGTCACGGCACTGACAAGTTCAAACAATCCCTCCTTCTTTCTCTTTCTAAGACCCAAACGCAGCAGAGTACGTTTCTTTAGAATCGTTTTATTCATTGCGTGCACAGGCACCCTGATATGTATGTGGAGGTCAGAGCCCAACTTAAGTTTTCTCTCTTCCACCATGTGGATCCTGGGGATGGAACTCAAGTTTTTCAGCAATGGTGGTAGACAGTTTTATCTACTGAGCCAATTTACTGGCTCCTCTTGTTTCTTTCAGTGAGCGTTTGGTCTATAATATCCTCCCCTCCTGTGCTTTAAGGACCAGTTCAGGAATTTTCTCTTGCTAGCTGCCTCCAGCCCTCCCATCGGGGAGTTAAGCCAATGGTTTTCTCTAGGCTTCTGAGCTCTTGTGCTGCATTGTGCTGGGATCCATGAGGCGTAGAAGCTCCTTCGAAGGAAATGGTGACTTCTAGCATTTCTTTTTGCTTCCTGAGACAGGGTCTTGGCCTACGACTTTTCTTCCTGCCCCAGTCTCCCTGGGATTACAAGCAGCAACCATCCATTCCAGCTAATTACTTCCTTCTGTTGACTTGCAAGTGTGCCCTGGAGGTTAACTATTAGATTTTTTTTTCTTTCTGGTACTGGGGATCAAACCTATGGCCTCATGCACATCGGGCAAGCTAACACTCAGCTGGGAGCCCAGCTGTAAGCAATTGAAAAAAAAAAAAAAAAAGAGGAGGCCAGTTCTCGAGAAACCTATACTTTTGCAGAGCTTCACACAGGGAAGCAGGGCAGTGAATAAAATCCCAGGTTAAAGGGCTGGTGAGATGGCTGAGACGTTAAATCTGCTACTCTCGACCCAGGTTTGGTTTCTAACACCCACATCAGCTCACCACCACCTGCATGCAATTCCAGAGGAACCACTGCTCTCTTCTGGGCTGCAAGGGCACCTGAACTCACACACATAGAATAGATAAAATATAAAGACTAAAAAAAGAACTTGGATACAGAGGTGAGAGATCTGAATTTATTTACAATTTGGCATCTATGTCTTAGACATTTGTTTAAAAAAAAAAAAAGGACAGTACCTACACCCAATAAAGTGAAAATGGTGTAATCTATACTATAACAGGGTGCAGGAAATAATTGCTGAACTATCTCAACATTCAGAAGATACCAGCAATACAATATTTAAAGGAACACAACTTTTTTTTTTTTTTTGAGGTGATATCTCATGTAGCTCAGGCTAACTGAACTCGCTATGTAACCACGCCTGGTCCTGAGCCTCCAGCTTACCTCCCAAGTGCCAGGATTCCAGGTATAAGCCACCACACAGGGCTAAACAATTACTTCTGATTTAGAAATCAACTAAGTGGAAGTCTGACCATTAGAGTGTCACATCACTGGGGTCAGGGAAGCAGTGTGTTGGCAGAGCTTGCCTATCACACACACAACGCTCTGGGCGGGATCCCTAGCAACTGGGAGTGGCAGTGCACACCTGTAATCAGAAATTAGGAAGGTGGAGGCAGGAAGATCAGAAAGCTCAGTGTCATTTTCAGGCTGGTGAGCTGGCTCATCTGGTAGAAGTGTTGGATGAGGACACACATTGACAGGAGAACATGGATCCCCCAACACACTGTCTCCTAACCCATATGCATGCCAAGGAATTGTACCACCCTCCAATAAATAAATGTTTAAAAAAAGGTATGCCACCTTGCTTGTAAACATAGCAGTAGGTAGTTAGTATCAAGATTAGCCGGGCGGTGGTGGCGCACGCCTTTAATCCCAGCACTCGGGAGGCAGAGGCAAAGGCAGGTGGATCTCTGTGAGTTCGAGGCCAGCCTGGTCTACAAAGCAAGTCCAGTACAGCCAGGGCTGTTACACAGAGAAACCCTGTCTCAAAAAACCAAAAAAAAAATGCGAGTTCGAGGCCAGCCTGGTCTACAAAGTGAGTCCAGGACAGCCAGGGCTACACAGAGAAACCTTGTCTTGAAAAACCAAAAAAAAAAAAAAAAAAAAGAAGATTGTGAATAAGCCAGGCGTGGTGGTGCACACCTTTAATCCCAGCACTCAAGAGGCAGAGGCAAAGGCAGGTGGATCTCTGTGAGTTCAAGGCTAGCCTGGTCTACAAAGTGATTCCAGGACAGCCAGTGCTCTGTTACACAGAGAAACCCTGTCTTGAAAAACAAAAACAGAAAAGATCGTGAATAAAGCCAGCCTGGGCTACAAAGCAATATTCTATCTCAAAAGAGAAAAAATATGTTTAATGTTGACAAGACCCCTTATCTTCTCTATGCCTCCTTGTGGCGGGCCTGCTGGAAAGGTTGGTGCTTAGATGTCATGGCATCATGTAAACCCCTGTGAAGGATGCACTTAAAACTCACATGACAAAAAAACTCCAAATATTTAACACTTTATTCTAGTGTGGCCTCATTCGCCCTTTCTTGTGACCATCCTTTCCTTTACTGTTTACAAATCATCAATAAATCTGAGTTCTCAAAAATGTCACCTAAATCCAGAATGATTACCCTTTGCACACTCTGTTGGCCTTGGAGCGGCATAACACCACCTGAGTGGTAATTCAAGATCACCGAATGTCCCTGAGCTAGACCTAGCAAAGACTAACAGCGCCCACACCCACAGAGAACCTGACTGGGCTCTCAGTCTGACCTGGAATACTGAACACTTGCACTCAGTTTGTATCTAACTATTACCTTATGGACCGAATCCACAATACTATCTTGTACAAAGGCTAGCTCACCTCCACATTTTCCCCAAAATAATTAAAAACTTTTGTCGATATATTCTATATAAGGCTGAGATCCACTTAGAGAAGCCAAACATGCAGTTTCTTTGCAACCACATAATTTCCGTCCTAGTTTACGAGAACAATTTAACTGTGAGTCACATCTACCCAAAGTCTTGGTTCATGTGTAAGAAACTAATTTATTAAACTTCTGTACACAGAGGTGAGTACACCTTTATTGGAAGCACATTTGAATAATTAAATTACAAAAAGTAAAAGCGTTATTAAAACTCATGCATGAAAATCTTACAAAAATACCCCAAGCAGGCTACAGCTGCTCATCCCTGATTTTTCTCATTTGGTTGTTGGAATTGAAATGTGAATTTAAAATTGTTAGAACTTTCCTTTAAAAAGTGATATATTAAGCTTATATATACAGGATAATAGCAAAATGTAGAAAGGGAAAACAATTTACAAAAGACATTAAAAAAAAAAACCCAAAATTTAAAAAAAGACCTCTTCACTCTTGACACTCACAACCCAGACCAACCATCTCTGAACCAGCTCACACACACCCCCCCAGGTTATTGTAAGTGAGAATGAAACAGCAAACTCGAAAGCCCATTCTTTCATTACATAATACAGGCTTCAGCTGAGACCACAATTAAACTGTGGGCAGATTCTGAAAGGTGGGAAGGACAAGGGGGAAGTGACTTCACCTGTCATCTCAGTGGGACGGGACTGAGCCAGCGCTGCGACATGGGCTCACTCAGAAGCCTTTTTGTTTTTCTGCTGATTTCGGGGTGAGTTCTTCAACAGGTTTCTTATCCTGAGGTACATTCCAGTGGACTCAGCCATGTTCTCAAATTCAAAAGGTGTTATTCCAGTGGCAAACTTGCTCATGTCAGGCACTGGGCTGTGGATTTTTGAGGCAGTCGGAGGCCGGGTGTCCAGATGAAGGAGCTGCTGGCTTCCTCCATTGCTCATGTCACAGTCTGACACACTGCCATTGTCAAGAGAATCTCCAGGGTCCCCCTCTGCAATGACTTCCTTGTCTCTCTGACAAAGTGCCACTGCCCCCTCTGCTGGGCTGGAGGGAAGCTCAGGTCCAGCTGTCTCTACAGAAGCAGTTGGCTCCTGGGGCTCAGCCAGCACTGGCTTTTCCAGGGCCCTTTCTTCTGGGACAGGAAGGTCAATCTCGTTAGGACAAGGGGAGGAGGCGACTGAATTCCCGGTTGCAGGTGTGTCCACAGGGACATCGGAATCACTGTTGCCTCCCTCAGCCTGCTGGAGAGCTGCCCAGAGCTGTCTCTGCTGCTCTTCAAGTTCCGCCAGTGTCAGGGCGTCCTCATCCATGGCTGAGGCTGGGGGTTGGGTCTGGGGTGAGTCACAGGGAGTCAGTGGTGGGGTGCCCTTAGGGAGAGGAGGAGTGAAGAGAGGTGGAGGTGTTCCCTGTGGCAGCGGAGGAGGTGTGCCAGGAGGCAACGGTGGCTGAAACTGAAATGCTTTGCTGCCCTGAGAGCCAGGTGGAACCTCTACATCTGAAATGGGAAAGACGCTTTAGAAGGAGTCAAGGCATTTCATACAGATTTATTATTTGAACTTGAGGGTACCTAGAGATAGAATGGCCACAAATAACCTTCTCTCAGAAGGTAGAAAAGGGTTGGACATGGTGGCCAATGCCTGTGAATGCCAGCACTCAGACGGCCAACCTGGGCGACAGTCTCAAAAACCAAAAAAAGGGAAAAACAGTGGACTTTCAGACACCATGACCATGCTTGGATGTCCTCATCCCTGAGGAAGCTGTCAGGGAGAGTGCTCTGGAATTGGTGCTAAGGAGTGTGAGTCAACACAAGGGAGAGCTACCTCGTATTACACGCAGTTCAGATGGAGGAACCCAGAGTCATGGACATGGAAGAGTACCTAGGAAGGGTGCTGACACTGGATGGGATTAGGCTGCACAAAAGAGGAAGCCTCACAAGGAGAAGCCTGCTGTTAACTGCAGAGCCCTCTTTCTTCTGCCTTAACCCTAGATACCGGGTTCCCTGAAGTCCATTCTTTCCTCTAGCATGTCAGTCACCATCTTATGCCAGATCCACTGACATCTGTCAGAAAAAGTAAGCCACCCTCACTTCTGGCTTCATGTTCCTTACATCCATCTTCCAAGTAAGCCAGACATCTCTTTCTAAACTAGGCACTTGATCCTATGAAATATTCCACCCCAGTGAGCCCTGGGCACCGTCCATCTATACAGGGTCTCAATATGCAGGGAGAAGTCCAGCACGGATTGTTCCATGCCTACAAGTCTCTCTCTCTCTCTTTAGTTTTTCAAGACAAGGGTTTCTCTGTGTATCCTGTCCTGGAACTCAAATTGTAGACCAGGCAGGCCTTGAACTCAGAGATCCACTTGCCTCTGCCTTCCGAGTGCTGGGATTAAAGGCGTGCACCACCATGCCTGGCGCCTACAAGTCTTTTATGATCCAGAATCTCTCATAGCCTGGCTTGAAGGTACAGGTCTCTAATCCAACTACTGAGGACACTGAGGCAGGAGAAGTGCCAAGCCCAGCCTGGACATCCTACTGTGGCCCTGTCTTAGAATAAAGGGTAGAAGGGAGGCAGAGCATCTGCTTGGCATGTGCAGCAGTGGCAAGAGACTCATTGCTTTACTTGGGTTATTGATGGGGTGGTGTTAGGCATTCTAAATGTTAATTAATTGGTCTTGCTTGCTGTCTGTCACTTACATTGTCTCTGATTTGTTAAATAAATGCTGAGGCCTGGAGACTGGGCAAAGACAGAGGTAGGCAGGACTAAGGTGTGCAGGCTTCTGAGACAGAAAGCCTCCAGAAGAAGCTAGGAGTAGGAAGGAGGAGGAACACATGCCATGGGACAGATTAAAGAAGATCATTCCACATGGCCTGGAACATCGGCATAGTGTGGAGAATAGCAGTCTAAAGGGATGTATGTATAAATGGGGTCATATTTGGGTAATAGAATTATAAGCTAGCTTAGATGGGCTAGGATTGTACAATTCAGGCCAAGGCTTGTTAAAATCCATCTGTGAGCCGGGTGGTGGTGGCGCACGCCTTTAATCCCAGCACTTGGGAGGCAGAGGCAGGCGGATCACTGTGAGTTCGAGGCCAGCCTGGTCTACAAAGTGAGTCCAGGACAGCCAAGGATACACAGAGAAACCCTGTCTCGAAAAACCAAAAAAAAAAAAAAAAAAATCCATCTGTGTCTGTGTGTATTCATTAATAATGGCGGGTTAAGGATTAACAACTGCCAACCAATTAATGATAGTATAAATACTACCAAATAATTAGCCATTTTCCACAGGTTACCTCTACTGTCTATACTGATGGTCGATATGCTGTAGCCCGTGCTTCTGTGAGTGCATCTTCAACCTCCTCAGATGCTTGTCCCTGCCCCTGCTCAACTATCTGCTAAGGCCTAGAATTTAGTCCTCATGATACAATTCAAAGTTGCCATCACTATGGTCTGCAGTCAGCTCTGTGACAGCTATGTACTGTTGTCCTCTATGAACCATTCATTATACATCATATATGTTTTCAAAGTGCAGTGACAGTCTAACCCTATGTGATGGTGAAGTCCCAGTGACTAAGATAATAGTGGGACTAAAAACATTATTATTATTTTAATTTTATTTTACTACATAGTGAGACCCTGAGGCAGGAGAAGTGCCACGTTCACACCCAGCCTGGACATCCTACTGTGGCCGTCTCAGAATAAAGGGTAGAAGGGAGGCAGAGCATCTGCTTGTCTATCTCACTATGTAGACCTAGATGAATTGGAACTCGCTGTGTAGAACAAGTTAGCCTTGAACACATAAGAGATCTACCTGCCTCTGCCTCCTAATGCTGAGATTAAAGGTGTGCTACCATGCCTAATTAGTCTTACTGCTGGGACAATTATCACAATATTTTTTAGGCGGTTTCTCATAATGTTGCCATTCTACCTCACTTCAAACATCTGTCTTGCTATAAAGAACCAGCCAGGCCTACTTTGGAGTGGAAAACAATTTTAGCCTTGGGTCCAGAATAGCCCTGGAGTTTGTCTAACTGTGAACCAGAAGTCCCAGGAAAACAAAAATGAGCAGTGGTTGGGGCTCAGTCAAAGGCTCTCCTCTCCTCAAGGCACAAACTGGATTCTACTGTCAGGACCACCATGGTCCTGGTTGAGCACAGGTTCAATGGGAAGGTATGGAGGGATAAAAGTACAAAAGGCCAAGACAGTGCATCAGAGGGTAAGGACTGGCTCACTTTTGAGTTCTCAAGAAAACAGGGCCCTTGGGAAGTAACCGAATTACAGGATCAATATGCCTACAAAGACATCTGCCCAGTGGCTCCACTGTTTTAGAAACTGAAGCTGCCAAAAGTGTGCACACCCTTTTGCTGTTTGTTCCAGAGAGATGCTCCACCAGAGAGGCTGCACAAACTGTGGCCCTGTGGGTGTCTGAGCCTGGCAAATTCAGGGACTTGGCTAGCTGGTCCCTCTGCCTCTCACACCAAGTATGGCTTCCAATTTAGGTTCTACCAGCGACAGTGGCAATGCTCTGATAGCTAAGGATTGGGTAGCTAAGCATGGTAGAGCTTCACCCTCCTTACAGACCCAGAAGCATACAAACTGATTTTGCCTTCTCAAGAAGTCAAAACCACAAAAACTTACCTGAGTCAAGCTCCATGTCAGCAGGGGAGGCTGCTGAGCTGCCTTCCTTCCGCTGCTTCTTTGGACTATTAGGGCTGGACTGAGAGGAAGACCGCTTGCTGCTAGATTTCATGCTTGGCTAATGGAGTAACCAGTAAGAATACAAGTTAGACAGGACAGACAGAGAACCTCTAAACCATACTCACAGTGTCTAGAGCCAAGCAATTCCTATTTGCCTCTTGCTTATTCAGATACCAGAGTTTATAACATAAACCGAAAAGAACAGAAAGATAGTAGTGAGCCACAAAACCTCATAACCACAAATGTTTGCCAACTGTGCCCTTAAAATGCATGTACTGAGGCTAGGAATGACATTCTATGGCAGAGTGCTTCCCTAGAACGTCTGAGGTCTTAGGTTCAGTTCTCAACATCGTACGCATGCACACACAAATCAACTTACCGACTGGTTAGAAGTAAGGTAACTGGCGAACACTTCCTTCTGTTGACACGCCTGCATTGGTATGGACCCAAACATTCTCCACTCCTAATGTGGAAGAAACAAGGAAAAGTGCATTTGAAAAACATTATCTTTTTGCTCCTAGCACTCGGGAGGATGAGGCATAAGGGTTGCTGCAAATCCCAGGCCAGATTGGGCTACAGAGTGACTTCAAGTTTTTTCTGCACTACAGTGGAAGACTCCATCTCAATAAAACAAAACACCAATAACCTCCCAAAAAAACCCCAAACAGAAATGTCACAATGAAACTCATTACTTGGTATACAAACTAGAAAACAGTAATAAAAACTGTAAAACTAGACTGAATGGCACACTCTTGGATCCCAAGATTTGGAAGAGGCAGAAGGAACATCGCACTGTACCAAAAGGACCTCAAACTAAAGTACCAAAACCAAACCCTGCCACCACCACTGAAGTAGCTCACTGTTTAGTCTTGAAACATGGATGGAAGCTAGATGACAGACAATAGTGAGTATGAAACAGCTACTCAGAGAAACTGACCACAAATGGAAAAAAACAAGAAAAACAGGTGGAAGAACTCTATAACACCTTGTTGTATTTTTTAAAAAATACTTTATTTAATTTTATGTGCACTGGTGTAAGGGTGTCAGATCACTTGGAACTGGAGTTACAGACAGTTGAAGCTGCCACGTGGGTGCTGGGAATTGAACCTGAGTCCTCTGGAAAAGCAGCCAATGCTTTTAGCCAATAAGCCATCTCTCCAGGGCCAATACCACATCATATTAAAGAAAGAATTTTATTTTATTTGGTTTTTTGAGACAGGGTTTTTTTCTCTGTGTGGCCTTGGCTACCCTGGAACTTATTCTGCAGACCAGGGTGGCTTTAAACTCACAGAGATCCACCCGCTCCTACCTCTCGAGGGCTGGGATTAAAGTTGTGTGATACCATGTCCAGCAAAAATTTTATTTTTTAAGTAAATGCCTGTAAAACTTATAAGACTACCTAAAAGACTACTTAAAATTTTTTAGTTTTGCCGGGTGTGGTGGTGCATGCCTTTAATCCCAGCACTTGGGAGGCAGAGGCAGGCATCTAAGGCCAGCCTGGTCTACAAAGCGAGTCCAGGACAGCCAGGGCTACACAGTGAAACCCTGCCTCAAAAAACCAAAATAAATAAATAATTTTTTTGTTTGTTTATTTCATAGTAGTCTTAGTGGTTTGTTTGTTTTATTTTTAGGTCTACTATGTAGCTCTGGCTGACCTGGAACTCACAGAGATTAAAGGCATACACCACCATACAGCACTGCACTGCAGAAGTCCTCTTTGGAGGCTCAGACTCCTGACTGAGGTTGCTGCTACAGTTTTAGGATTATAGAGCCTAACCAACTTAAAAAAAAAAAGATTTACGCATTTTATGTTTATGATTGCTATATTTGCATGTAAACCTGCATGCTAGAACATGGTATCAGATCTCATCATAGATGTTTTTTGAGTCACCATGTGGGTGCTAGGAATTGAACTCAGGACCTGTGGAAGGGCAGCCAGTGCTCTTGACTGCTCAGCCATCTCTCCAGCCATAACCAATTACTTTTACTTCTTTGCTTTTGCTTAGGAAGTATCAGAAAAAGCCACAACTTTGACAAATACAGTTTTAAACTTACTATTCTAATTAGGAAGAGGAACCAGGCTTGGGATATAGCTTGGTAACAGTGTGGCACTAGCACATAAGAGGTTCTGAGTTTAATATCCAGTACTAAGACATGTATGGCAGGGAGCCAAAGGCAGGCAGATCTCTGAGTTAGAGGCCAGCCTGGTCTAGACTGAGTTCTAGGACAGCAGGGCTACATAGAGAAACTTTGTCCCAAAAAACCTAAAAAGTTCTGTATATGAGCTGGGAGGCATGGTTTAGTGCATAAAGAATTGCAGCCCAAGCCTGGCAACCTGAGTTTGGTTCCCAGAACCCACATCGGAGCTGGATGCAGTAGTGTGTGCAAACACACCTGCAATTCCTGACATTTGGGAGGTGGAGGGAGGATGATGAAGGCCAGTCTGCAACATGAGACCTGTCTAACAAGTGAAAAGTTGAAGCACGTCAGTAAAAACACACTTTATTTTGCCTCTGCTTCCCAAGGGCTATGATTACACATGTACGTCAACATGTCTAGCTACGAATTCACTAACTTCCTTAGTAACAAACTGCTACATACTTTAATATTTTGAAAAATCTTTAATATAATTATTATATTTCAGAAAAAAAATTAAAATGTGTACTTACATCTGGAATACCTCTAGGAGTAGATATATTAAAGCCTGGGTAGTTCACTAATTTTGAAAGATCATAAGTGACATTTTTACTCTGTATTTCTCCAGTTTCTGTTTCCCCATCAGCATCATCTATTAGAAATCAGAGATGTTAACATGGCTGGACACTAAACATGTCCCTCCCCACATCAAACCACACAAGGACAGTGCTGAAATACTGAGTCAGAATTAGTATGGGAATGACTAGTTATTTTCCTAAACCATTTTAACTTCTAAATAGGCTCTGAGCATGGCAACCTATGACCCCAACATTTAAGAGGTGGAGGCAGGAGTTCTAGGCCAGCCTGGGATATAGATTCTGTCTCAAAGAAATAAAAAATATCTAGCTGGGTGATGGTGGCACACACCTTTAATACCAGTACTTGGGAGGCAGAGGCAGGCAGATCTCTTTGAGTTCAAGACCAGTCTGGTCTACAGAGTGAGTTCCAGGACAGGCCAGGGCTACACAGAGAAACTTTGACTCGGAAAACCAAACTAAGTAATTAACTAAATAAAACCTATAAAAGTAGATCCTGTTTCAAACAAAACAAAACAATTTACATTAAAAACAAAACTAAATTCTTAAAAATGTTTGTGCTATCATGGGTGTATGGAAGTCAGCGAACAATCTGTGAAGTTAGGTTTTCTGTCTACCATCTGTAGACCCGGGCTCAAGTCATCAGGTCTGTTCCCACCGAGCCATTTCTCTGGTCCCTTTGCTTTTGAGGCAGACAGGGTCTCACGCTATTTGTGGTAAGTAGCCACATCCAGTTGATTCTTTTTGTCTCGGCCTCTCAAAGCACACTCATTTCTTGCCATTGATAGATGTACATTCACAATACTAAGAATGCAAAAAGCTTCTCAGGACTACCCTGCAGGGTTCCCACCCTGGTTGCAGTGGTCACGGACCAAGTCGAGATTATTTCTTCTCTCTCCTTTTGGTTTGTTTTTTGTTTCTTTCTTCTTTTTTTTTTGAGACAGGGTTTCTCTCTATAATCCTAGCTGTTCTGTAATTAACTTTGTAGACTAGGCTGGCCTTGAACTTAGGGATTTGCCTGTCTCTGCCTCCCAAGTGCTCGGATTAAAGGCATGCGCCATCACTCCTGGCTTCTGGCTAATAATCTAAATTAACAGGGGGCAAAATCTCACAAAAAAAAAAACAAAAACAAAAAACCACAAAACCTGTAAGCTGACTTCTCTGTCCTAACATACAGTACCATTTCCATCATAGAGAGAAAGCCCTGAATTCTCCAATTCAGCCTCCTTGAGCCAGCCTGGTGGGTAGCCCAGCTGGCGCATCCGGTAGATGAATGGGGGAAGATTCTTGTCTGTCACACCCAGGGCATCTTGAAGTTCCTCGCTATGTTTAAAAAAAAAAGGAGGGGGGGGGAGAAAAGATGAATTCCAATTTGCATGAAAACACTAATTTGGCATCTTAAAATATAGATTTATCAGCCGGGCGGTGGTGGCGCACGCCTTTAATCCCAGCACTCGGGAGGCAGAGGCAGGTGGATCTTTGTGAGTTCGAGGCCAGCCTGGTCTACAAAGTGAGTCCAGGACAGCCAGGGCTACACAGAGAAACCCTGTCTCGAAAAAACCAAAAAAAAAAAAAAAATATATATATATATATATATATATATATATATTTATCATTATCATTTTTATGTGTATGAGTGTGTCCGTATGTAAGACTGCAGTATGTACACAGCTGGTGCCCACGGAGAGAATAGGCCATCAGATCCCTGGGAAATGGTGTCACAGATATTGCTGAGTCATCCTGTGGGTGCTAGGAATCGAAACTGGGTGGTCTGGAAGAGCAGGCAGAGCTCTTCCAAGTCTTCTCTCACATACGTATTACTCTTTTTTTTTTTTTTTTTGGTTTTTCGAGACAGGGTTTCTCTGAATATCTCTGGCTGTCCTGGACTCGCTTTGTAGACCAGGCTGGCCTCGAACTCACAAAGATCCGCCTGCCTCTGCCTCCCAAGTGCTGGGATTAAAGGCGTGCGCCACCACCGCCCGGCCGTATTACTCTTTTTTTTTTTTTTTGGTTTTTCGAGACAGGGTTTCTCTGTGTAACAGCTCTGGCTGTCCTGGTCTCACTTTTGTAGACCAGGCTGGCCTCCAACTCACAGAGATCCGCCTGCCCCTGCCTCCCAAGTGCTGGAATTAAAGGCGTGCGCCACCACCGCCCGGCCCATATTACTCTTAAGACAGAGCTTTCACTCTATAGCCCAAGCTCACTTAGAATTTATGGGGATTGTCCTGCTTCAGCCTCTCAGGTTCTGGGATCACAGGCTCGTGCCACCGTGTCTGGCTAAAACATTTCTTTTTTTTTTTTTTAAAGATTTATTTTATTTATTTTATGCATATGTGTGCTCTATCTGCATGTACACCTGCATTCCAGAAGAGGGCACCAAATCACATTGTGGATGGTTGTGAGCCACCATGTGGTTGCTGGGAATTGAACTCAGGACCTTTGGAAGAGCACTAGGCAGTGCTCTTAACCGCTGAGCCATCTCTCCAGCCCAAACATTTCTTTTTTTTTGGTTTTTCGAGACAGGGTTTCTCTGTGTAACAGCCCTGGCTGTCCTGGACTCGCTTTGTAGACCAGGCTGGCCTCGAACTCACAGAGATCCACCTGCCTCTGCCTCCCAAGTGCTGGGATTAAAGGCAAGAGCCACCATGCCCGGGTTGGCTAAAACATTTCTGTTCTATATTACATAGCATGAAGTATGATACTTACCAGGCACAAAGTAAGCCTTTGATAAGTGGGTTTGAATGAATGGATGTGTTCTGTACAGATTTGGTGTAACATGTTTACATTCTTGAATAGAGAGAATGCTCCAAATATTGAGAAAATAAAGATGACATCCCATGGTAAAACAGCAGTGGTACCTGATAACTCCTGGCTTGAACCTTCCAAACCTCTCCTCTACTTCTTCTGCATGGTAGCGCTGCTGGAAACTCTGGCTGTTTGCCTCACCACAGGCATCCATATACTCTTTTCTCTTTTCACTTATTCGAGCAGCATTCCGAGGCTGAATCATAAAAGGATGTGTGAAAAAAATGGAATCAAGTAGTTTCGAAATATCTAAGAAATTTATTGAGAATACTCATTTTTTAAAATATAAAGCATAAAATAGATTGCTCTAGGTTTTTTGTTTTTTGAGACAGGGTTTCTCTGTGTAGCCCTGGCTGTCCTGGACTTACTTTGTAGACCAGGCTGGCCTTGAACTCACAGAGATCCACCTGCCTCTGCCTCCCGAGTGCTGAGATTAAAAGCATGCGCCACCACCACCCAGCCCTAAATTTAAGTTTAAAAAAATATACTGTCTAAAAATTAACTCATACTTCATGCACCTCAAATATAGAGTATTATGTTATTTTCTTTTTAAAAATTCAATGTCTTAAATATAAACATGAATTTGAAAAGATAAAAACACAAATGAATGCAGCTCAGGAAGTCCATGCACATCACCCAGAGACACGCATGCACAAAACACATCCACCAGCTCTCATTCAGAGGCATTCTGCTCATGAGAGATTTACCATTGGGCACTCCTTCATCTGATGCTCCTCAGAACCACAGTTGAAACAGTGAGGCTTTGGCCTATTAGGTTGGAACACAAAACAGAAGAGAAATCCAAAGATTTTCATAATGTTCATGACAACAGAAAAACAAATCAATACATTCTAGACACCAGCAGAGTGCTAGAGACAGAAGGCGAGGCCGTGGAGCACAGCGCACAGCGATGGGCCTTGCGCTCAGCTACAGAAGCAGCACTTGTGGTCTTGTAGCCGGGAACCAGCTTGCTCCGGATTGGATGTTACCACTCAACTTTTTTCAGTGATTAATAACAGAAGAACCAAAGCAAACAGAGCACCGTCCCCTTGGGTCACATGGGAAGAAGGCAGGTGGCTCTAAGACTGTGACCACACTGCCAGCAGCAGTGACTTGTTCCCACCCTCCCAGGCACCAGGCCTCAACTCCACGAAATGGATGGTCAATTTAAACATTTAACACACATCTCTAGATATCAAGGTTCTAGCTTAATGTGAAATTTATATCAAACCAGCAACAAAGAATAGTAACTTTTAAGAGTTGATAAGGAGTTAATGGTTCTGGTATTGAAAAACAAAGTAAAACAAGACAACGCCCCACACAAACCTTTTTGCCTTTACTTGCATTTCTTGCCCTTCTAGAGAAACAATGTGGCTGAAGACTTGCTGGTACCTTTAGTGAATTTTATTAAGGAATAGTTATCATAGTCTGTAAAATTTGGTAAGCTTTTTTTTTTTTTTTAAAGGTGAACTTAGTGGCAAGATGCATAAAAGATCTTCATTCACTATGTAGGATACTTGGGTATTTCCCATCCTTCCGTAAGCTGAGGGTTTTCATTTAGTAGCGGTTGCCCCAATTTATCAAGGCAAAAATTAGTAAAATACAGGACACTTCCTACAACCTGCAGAAAACAAGTCAAAAAATATTGCTATTTAAGCAGAAAAAAAAGACATTAAGTAATGTAAGTCTATGATAATGTAAGTCCATGATTACCCATCAACAGTTTGACTCTAGATGAGGCTGTGAAAAGCAGACCCTTAATAGGAGCTGGACTTTGCCATGCAAACAGAGTGAACCCTGAGCTCGCAGTTACATCAGCACTACAGGCCACGCTGTCTCAAAGCAAAGCCTAACTCTCATAGGTCCTCCATACTTCATATGTTTGCAGCAAGACTATCATAGCGTGCAAATTTTTTCTTTTTTTCTCGAGACAGGGTTTCTCTGTGTATCCTTGGCTGTCCTGGACTCACTTTGTAGACCAGGTTAGCCTTGAACTCACAGAGATCCACCTGTCTCTGTCTCCTGAGTGCTGGGATTAAAGGTGTGTGCCGCCACACCCGGCCATTACAGACAGCTGTGAACTGCCATATGGCAGTAGAATTTGAACCCAAGGCCTTTGGAAGAACAGCCAATGCTCCTAACCACTGAGCCATCTCTCCAGCCCCCATAGCCTGAATTTTTGTTTCTAGTTCCTTGGTTCTCATTTACTTTGTCTACTATCAAGTTTTTGTGGCCATTTCATACAGACAGGTTGAAAACACAGAAGAATGAATATTCATGCATCCTGTACCTAGACTGAATAATAAAAGTCTGAAATTTTTCTGTGCATAACTCTCTTCATGTGTACATGTACACACACACACACACACACACACACACACACACACACACACACACA